>VZTU01013255.1:11576-116409 GCA_013400835.1 Zapornia atra
GTATGGGATTCATTTAAAAAAAAAAAAAAAAAAAAAAAAAAAAAAGGAAAAAAAAAAAAGGAAAAAAGCAATCCTGCTGCTTTAGGAAAGTGTAATGACCTTAAATCTTGCACTCATGTGACTTGCAAAAATCGAAAAGCATTTAGGAAGAACAGGTTGTTTATTAAGCTAAATGTACAGGTTCCATAAAGCCAGTCCTTAATTTAAACCTACACCATGTTTACATATCTAGCATGTATAAAAGCATGCAGATGCAAAAGCTGAAAGCATTCCTGTCTTCCTCAGCACCACACCTGTTTGTTACACTGAAAGGAGTGTTAACATTAAAAACCTGATTCACGTGAACACAGCCCCGCAGTCATTACATTCAGCTTCACAGACCATCCTTCTTTCCTTCTTTCAGTGGCAGCTAGAGGATTGAAGGCATTCTAATTCAAGGAGAGGGTGATTCCTCAAAGCACTAAAGATAATAAATAAAGAACAGTGACTTGGCTCCACCTGGAAACCCGCTGTAAAACGCTTGCTTGTCTAATCTGTCTGAGTAATTCCTGAAGTGAAACTACTGGAAGGAAGTATGTTGCTAATTCAACAATATCCCCTTCAACAATGAACTAACACGCCTCTGGGTCAAATCTTATTCTCATATTTTCCTGCTTTTCTCAGTTTAGCTCAAGCCAACCATGCTTTAACCAGTCTCAAAAACCTCAAAGAATTCAGTGAAACAAGCTACGAGTAGTCAAAGCCTTTCCTCCCTGCCCTGCCTCAGTCTCAAGCATTTCAAGGATTAATGAGACGAAGCAGCAGAGGACAAAGAATGCTCCAAGGGTGTTCCCAGCAAACCAGCAGACCTGGCTTGACTGGGCACGATCTGAAGCTAGCACTACTATTAAGGGTCTTCCCTTAAAACCAACCAAACAAAAAAATACTGATTCTTCAAGCTCTCTGTGAACCTGCCAACCAGTATGCCATTTAGTCTTGCGTAACATTTGGTATCAAATCATATTTTCAAAATCACCAGAGCATTTACTCTGAGCCTAAGCTGTTCCCCTTACAAACTGAAATCAGGTTTTAGCTGTTAGAAGTCAGTAAGCTCTAGGTACAGACATTCCTACAGATTGATGTCTCCTAGTGTAAAACATGTAACATTTTAAAGAGCAGAAGAACCAACAAAGAAAAAACATTCCATCCCAATCACAAGTAAATAATAAAATATAAAATGTTAACAAGTCAGAGTTAATTCTTCTAAAAATACATTTGGAATCAATACCAAAAAGGGAAAGATTTTCTTCATGGAAAACAGGAGTTTTAGAAACTGTAGACTCCACCTGAGCTGGGAAAGTACCTGCACATCAGGAGTTGGAATAAGTCCATATACTCTCTTCATAAGCCACATGCATCTGGTGTGAAGGGTAGATGGCAAGAAGAGGGAGCTGGATGCTATACCATCAAATTTGAGTGAATGCTGTGCTGCATTTGACAAAGCTACAGTTAAATTACTTTCCCTCCTTCTTCTCTCATGCTTGCTATTTCGCTCTTTTATTGTTTAGTTATATAATGTATGCACTTTACTAGATCTATAGCCTTATATAATTGCTGGAATAATCTCATGAGTGATCTTCCCAGTCATGCTGGCAGCATTCCAGAAAAAGCACTATAGTAAACATTATGGTTTTAGCTTCCCTATTTATTTTTACAAACCTGTTTACAAAGCTAAACTTCTTACGGCCCAAATCTGTAAGGCTACAAGCATCTAAGAATTTCCTACTAATGCAATTGCTGAAGAATCATAGACTCATCTAATGATATCAGCTATTGCTTATATCAAATCCTAACCATACTTAGAAGTAACTCTTACTTGCCACGGAATAGAAGGAACCAGATTAACAGCGATACTAGTAATGGTAATACAGCACTGTATTTCAATAGTGGCAGAAAACAGAAAGCCATATTCTTAGGGTTTCTTAAGTAATCTGATGGCAGATTGTTTAGACATAAAAAGTGTAGTGGATTAAAATCTTACAACTGGAAACAGAACAAAGAGATTAGCGGATAGTGAAATATTTCAGTGGAGTTCAGTATTTTTACAGACAGATGGAATGAATACATACTGAATTTAATTCAGTAATTTGCTTTATCTTTATTCCATTTTTCATTGCTATCTGTCTACTAAAGTCTCTGTAATTTTCATGTATGCTGATTCTCATAACACTAAAATTCATCATAAAGCCTGGTTTGAACGGATGGGTGATCTATATTAGAATGTCAACAAACTATGTAGACAGATTTTATTTTGAAAGGAAAGCTTATCTATCACAGACTCATCAAATTTCCCAAATTAAAGTAGTCTGCACAGTTTATGTAAAAATTAGAGATACTGAAATCTCCATCAGCAACAATAAATAGTAATACTGATACTAATTCTGATGACAGCCCTGGTAACAACTTGTTCTCATGGTGCCAGCGCAGATGAGAGCTGCATCATGCTGGCTTCTTATAAATACATATGAACTGGATGGTAAATGCTGAGGATCAAGAACGCAGCAATATGGCAAAGAGCAAGAGGCTACTGATCTGGAGAAGTGTTGATCTCAGTGCACCAGGAGTTTGCACACAATAGAAAACTATTACAGTTACTGTGAAAACAAAATCTGCAAAGAGAGATTTTAAAGCTCGTGGTAAGCACAAAGGTTGGTCTAGGAGAAAAAAATTCTAAGAAGCAATTTCATGGTAACAAAATCAACTTAGGGTCAGTAGCAAATTGCAACCAGTAAGGCAAGGGTAAATATTTTCAAGCACAGACAAGCTGATATTTAATAAGCAGACCGAATACAGTAACTAAATTCCAAATAAAGGTGAGCATGGAAAATCAAATAACTTGCCAACTTTATTATCGCATGCATTCTTCAATTTTTTTTCCCTGAAAATCTCTGCTTACCACAAGCATGAGCAAGAGCATTCCCATATTTCTCTATATAAATGCATGGGCTATACCTCAATTAATTCTATATTTCCAAAATCCATAACAATGGAAAAATAAGTTAATAGGTCAGTAAGTGTTAGATTGGCAGATATGGTAATGGGAAATCTATGTTTCTCCATGCACAGAATAAGCAATGGCTACATTAACTTCTGGTATACTTTCTTCTGCCTACGTTTCTTAACACTTGCCGGTTGCACCAACAACATGACTTTATTTCCATTCCTACCTTCTGAACATACTCCTAAAAGCTAAGTGCATGCCAGTTGTACTTAGAGATAACATGTTCATAAAAATAACTTCTGCCATATGAACATCCATCACTCAGAACCTAGAGTGATCATCACTACCATTTTAAAACAAAACAAAACCAAAACAAACAAAAAAACCCCAAAACCAAAAACAGAATTGTTTTTCATAATTCATTATATTTAATGAAAAGGATAATCTAGATGGAAAAAGGTAAGCTTCTGATTACTGGATAGATATCAACCATTTGTTAACACAGAACATTCTTAAACATATGATAATTTAAAATATACATTTCCAGAAATATATTTTATTTATTAATAGCACTATTGATATATGAAAATGTAGGAATGGAATTCCTGAAATTCTTAGTGCCTTAGCTTCTATTGACTTTGAATTTGTCGGAAATCAACAGTGCTGGAAATCAAGTCAATAGCTCAAAAGCAGAACAGACCCACCCCCCACCCCAAACTAATACATCTTCCTAGAAGAAGCAACTATTAGCTCAAGCTAAGATGTTCTTTCTCTACCTCACTCAGAAGCCCTTATATTCCCTGATCCAAACTGAAACCTTTTTTACAATTAAAGAAATGCATGAGCCTACTGAGGTTTTACAGACCCAATAGGCTCTAAAAAAAATCCCTGATTATATCTTGGCATTTGCTATCACTTGTGACCTTTATTTCCTAAGAAGGAATATTATTCCCTCTTTGCACTGTACATTTCCCTACAGGATACCACCAGCCATATGTCAGCCTCGCTCAGGAGGTTCTCATACACAGTTCGAACAATTATTCACATGCTTATAGTGTTCACTGAAAATTATTTCTGTAGTAATTCCTAGGCTGTTGGTATCAGCAATTTTAGAGTGTTTAATTTTCATTAAACCACACATATTAAGCCATATATGTGAATCAGGACACTGAAAGATAAAAAGTTTAAAGACATTTCTAGCCTTGCAACTAATAATTTCATTACATACCATTGTGTGATGTTCCTATGACAACTCACCTAATCATGAACCTTTGAGCTTCAATCCCCCCTGCACTTTGCTCATTAATTCATCTTCACAGTTTATACTTCTGTCTCACAACACACAGCAGAGCTTCATATCATTTATTTCCTTTCAGTAATCCTCACCCTCTGTCCCATGATGTAGGAAACATTCACTCCTGAATCTCTAAGTTTTGATATTCTATAAATTCTAAGAATTGGAAATACAAAGCTTTACAGAAAACAAAAGAGAGAAGACATAAAAAAAGATAAACAGACATAAGACAAAAAAGCAAATATCAATTTCAAATGATTTATCAAGGATCTAAACTGTCAAAACATTTATATGCAGACAGATAGGAGAAACAGTAGACATAAGATTATTTTGCCACTTGACGTGTTACACTCTAGGTATCATATCCATGTTGTAATGCATGGCTTTTGGGGCATTTTGAGGTTTTTTTAAGTGTGGTGAGAGAGTTGTTAATGAAAGGAATGGGCTATTATTAATAACTGTAAAAGTTTTTAAGTTATAGCAGTATATTCAGTAGCTTTAGCAGTACTGATCATTTTCCCAAGCAATGTTATTTGTTTCCTGGCAAATGCAAACTTGAAAACACTATTCCATAATAACAGTGTCATATCCTTCCATGGGGAATTTAAACTGTAGGAGATTTTCAGTGCAGTGTTTGATCAGCAACATAATGATGTAGCTTCATGTGGAAACTACCTATGATGGCAGCAGGAACAGCCATTTGAGTCACAAAGTTGTTTGCTTACACAGCAAGGCAATACAGTCCCCATACCTTGAATGTCAGATCCAAACAGGAAGAAAACCTGTGGGGAAAAGTTTAAACTATAAATATATGATGTCCTGTGGACCAGGGTAAAGCATTACAGTTCTGGTAATATTTCTGCTTGTTTGGATCAAGCACTTCAAAGCGTTAGTAAGAAAGTAAAAGTTCAAGAGAACATAATCCTGTAAACATTTCAGTGAAATGTGCAAGTAAAAGCAGGGAGAAAGCCCCTAAGTAGAAAGCAGCTCCCTCTCTGTGGCTGTGGAAAAACTGCAGGAGGTGACTTAGAAATCAGACTTATATTCACTCTGTAAAAAAGAGATACGACCTTTAAGAAAGTTCCAGAGGGGAGTGCAGCTGGTACTCAGGGAATCGAGTCCCCAGAAGTTCCCTAGGCAACCTTAGAGGTTGGCAACATCAAGGGAGCTTGATATGCTGACCCTGAGAGAAATTATGCAGAGGATTGAGTGGAGTATAGACACCATGGCCAGGCTCTGATATATGAGAATGATGTGGTACTGATAAGCTGCTAATTGGGACCCTGAGCTGGCTATTCTTCATTTTCTGTCAAAGTTGCATCCTTTGAGTGCACTTTGCTCATTACAGTCTCATCATAATTACAAAAAAACACCTCCATCCCAAAAGCTGCCTATCTCCAAGGTATGGCTGGCCCTCACTGAGCCTGTGCTCTGCATTTCTGCCAGTTCATACCTTAAAACACAAAGCAAGGGAGATTTATACCAATCACAGCAAAGATATGCATGACTTGAGTCACTGAAGCTCTACCCGATACCTAAAAATAGTATAAAAATGGCCTGTCATCACAAACAAGTCAGCAATATACTATCACGGACCATCTCTAACTTCTGGGAGTAGTTGAGCTGAGCTTCTCTTCCCCATGGGTGACATTCAAACAGTTATTCTAGGAAACTTGGAATTTTCTATATGGAGTTATTTATGTTGCTATATTACCCAAGTAGTTTCGTGATATTCTGTGTGTTGTCTTATGTTGGTTTATGTTAATTTTTCACTTGCATGTTTTTGTAGGCCGTGTATCATGACTGGCAATCCAAAAGAATCTGCACTCTGCTGCCTCAGTGAACTGTACCATTCATTAATCTAGCCATGAGAGTTCCTACTGAATGCGACCAAACTCCTTAGGTCTGGCCCTGCTAGTTCGTTGAAGGAGTCTAGACTGAAAGATGCTTTCCACTGTTTGTGCATCTGTTATCGTGATAGTTGAGTATATTGAACTCAACCGGATTTATAGTGCTGAATTGGGAATCACTCAGACCCTAAGCCCAGACACCCCAGCCCCTCTGATAGCCGAGGGCAAGCTGGAACATAAGAGGTTTTATTTTCTGCAAAATTCCTTTAATGTTTAAAGTGACAGCAGCTGAGCAGTAAGAAGCAGTTGTCATCAGCTACTGGCTGCAAGAGTTTGTGTTACTGCCAAACTACCTTTACCTGACGACAGCAAGTCAGTTCCTTGAAGACCAAATCTGAGCACTTCCAGTACTTCACCATTGTGGAATAAAAACTGTTTCTCTTAAATGTCATATAAAGTCACATAAAACTCCTTAATCCAACAGGGTTTCAAATATTCTAAAATATATTTCTTCCATCTTTTCACTTTTGACATTTAAACTTCTGTCCTTTGCTTTTTTTTCCCTCCCCCATTAGTCTCACAGTAATTAGTCTTTTCTAGCTTCTAAATCTGAGAAGTTAAAGGGTATCGATATTCTAATATTAAGGGTTTTAACATTTCTTACTTAGGAATAGAAGCTGTTGCCTAAAACAGTCTTCTAAATTTAATCGGTCTTGTTAGGAAACCTTTTACAGGAAGGAGGGTTTTCCAGGAAAGTCAGGATATACAGATTTATGAATGCAAGGCCACCATTACAGAGATTTTACAAACTTCAGTCTTCAAAACATAGGATATTCATGATCATTCTTATCCTTCTGGGGCATGTTAAAGTTTATCAACCACTTTTTTCATTAGTTTACTGCAGTGGATTTTGAGGACTATACCACCTGTATTGCAAAATCATTCTATATTGAGCCATTATTTTCAGCTGATGTTTTGTACATAAAGCCTTCAGAAGCTACAAGCATATCCTCTGCCTTTCTCAGAACACATTGGTTTCCATCCTCCTTCTTGGGAAAAGCTCTGAGGAAATTTTGCTGATGCAGATGACAAAGTCTGAGAAAGGACAGATTCCATAGGTCTGATTAACTACCCAAACTAAGTATGAAATTTTAAAAAGAAATGCTAGACATATCATCTATTGGTGGTTCATAACAAGTTATTTGGAATGTTTACCTTCTCTCAGAAAAAGGTTAGCTGCCCACACTTAGATGTGATAAGCAGAATTTGAAAGATATAACTCAGTCTAAGTGCTTTCAAGATATTTCAAAAATTTTGCTCCATTGAAAACAAATTTTAAGTGAGCCAACCCTTTTGAAATGGAGCTAGCTGCATTTTACATTTCCTTTCCTGTTCAAGTGATATATGGATTTTCAAGTTTTAAACCGTCCATTCTGTCAAGTTGCACTAGCTGAAGAAGATGAAGTTACTTTATTGTTTTAAAGGTTTTTACAAAGGGATTGTTTAAAAATCCTTCCTGCTAAAGTAGGGGTAATGCACATGAACAGTTTTTGCATTAAATCTGTCATAAACTCCAATTTTTGCTTCCATTACAACAAAGCTTCTTTAAACACTATGATATTATTTAAAATTAAGCCACCCATGAAAAAAAAAAGTCAACACCGCAAATTTATGTATTGCTCACTACTATAAACACTATAGTTTTGGCCAAATATGTCCAATATTAGATAACAAGGTTTTGTGGATCCTGAAAAACCTGCAAACCTACCATTTGAGTTGAAGGGGGGAAAACAGATTAACTGCTGTAACACATCCCTAAATCATCATGACAAGCCTGGGAATTTCTCATTTTATTCAGAAGATAATAGTATGGATAGTTAATATAAACCATATATGTGCTTCCTCAAGCAACGCAAAAAACATATATTTCCAGTAGACATTTATGGAATGTTAACATTAATTCATACAGAAATATTTTCTTCTACTGTATAAGCAAACAATCCTAAAATGTATTTTTAAAAAACATTTCTGTAAAAAAAAGACTGAGACTGGCAATGTTACCACCTATACCCAGACATACAACCTAACAATTGTTGTTCCTATCTCCACAGATTGAAGATAGGAATTCTCAAAGACAAGTGGCAGTCACAAAATAAATATCCATAGTACAAAGTTAGTTTTAACTCTCTTATCTCCTAAGGGGAAGAAAGACTAAATATTAAATCAGACAAGTCTGAATCTATCATGTTTTTATATTTATTACATTTAGAAATTAACTTACACTTTCTCTCTTTCTTCAATTTGCCTCTAAATTCATACTAACCAATGCAACTTTAGTGCATCACAATCTATGAAGGTTCTCAAACACATCCAAAACTTCTATAAAACACCTCTCAGCAGCCTCCAAAACCTGACTGATCATTGCCCATTCATTTTTTCTAGTGTTCTCGCATAATAGAATAACATTCCACCACAACACATACTGAAAACTGTTCTTAAGTAAAACGATTTTCTATAAATTTGAAAAGCACCAAAAAGCAAACAAATTATTCTTTAGAAGGAAATAATGATTTTCATTTATTTATATGGATTGTTTTTCTTTGTGGGTAAAAAGATGACTGAAAAAAACTGATGTTCTTATGATTATTTCTGGTTTTCTTAGCTTTTTACCTTTTGTTAGGATCTGAATGGTTGTGGAACTCACAAATGAAAATAATTCTCACTTAATGGCATGCTCACACACAGGGGGGAAAAAAACCCCACTAACTCGGAATACTCTAGCATAGGGAAAACCAAAAGTAGAACAGATTTTTCACCACTGAAAGGTTTCAGAATCCATTTACTTATTTGAAAAGTGAAAAGTGCCAATTCCAGTGCTGGTAAGCATCAGAAGTCACTTTTCACAGCCATGAATGGACAAAGATGCAAAGAAGTGAAATATCAGATGCACAGTACTCAAAGAAATTCTGTAGCCTAAATTTCTCTCATGATCTAGTATTCCTCTGTACAAATACAATATAAAAGACTGTCGTCACACAACAAACACTGATGTTCTAATAAAAGGTTCTATGTTTGTTGCCCCCCACATCCCTTGAAATGCATGCAGTTTTTTCTGAACATTAACGAATAATACTTACACTTCCCAGGCAATATAATCAACTTTAGAATAAAATGTCATCTATTGCTTTGACTATATATAATGTTAGCTGCTCTGATTCTGTTATTTCATGTAATTTACAAGTTCTGTTATAGTACCCTGTCTGCTACATGGATGCCTGAGCTACTACCATCTTGACATACTGTTTATATGTTGGATATTAACATGATAAAGAGGAAGGAGGTTCTTAAAATTCATTCTATGATGCTAAATGTTCTCTCTCCTTACTTGGAGATCAACAGCATCCATCCTTGGCTTCATTTAACTCCTTTATGAAGCCACAAAGTCAGAAAGAAGAGAGCACACAAGACTTTTCCATTATTGATGCAACTGGCATGCAGAGCCAGCACATGCTTTAAGCAGAAACAGGAAAAGACTGACATAGATGAGTCCCAAGAAATCCATTACTTGTAATTTACTTATAACAATGGAAAGCCTACAGTTAACAATTTAAAAGCCCCTCTAAACACATATTTTTTTCTATTAGACAACCATGTGTGATCATATGAAAAGGTTCAGATAAACAGATGGGAATGAAGTTTGGAAAGAAGGTATCAGCAGACCTTAGCAGACACACAATATTAAGGAGTGAAAGAATAGAAGGAAAGTGATCTTCAGTTTACCTCTCTTCAGTAGTTCATGGTACTGTTAATTATTCTCCATGCCAAAGCATGGTGCATTCTCAAATGATATGATGTATTTTAGGATATGTCCATATTAACAATCTCCTGTGCAAATTCCTTTTATACTGGCAACCTGTTGGGGGGAAAAAAGGTAACATTTTATGGTATGGTGTATCTCTTGTTGACAAAGCACTTGATTATAATGTGCTTTATAATGAACATATTAGACATCTCATGATTATGAAACAGAAACACCTCTGAATTACAAGTAAAGTTTCTTATGCAGACCATTTAAACATACAATTTATAAACATAGAAAATAAAAGAGAATCCATCTGGTTCACACTGTTCTGTTCTGCTTACCTTTATCAACAATAATATTAATAATAATAATTTAGAAATTGTTCTTGAGACACCACAGGGTAGGTAGTCTATACTACAGACATTATCCCCTTTATCAGACTGCTGAGATTCTGAACGGCACACTTTAAAACACATTTAGTTATTTTGTTGTGGGTTAGAGGGTGGTTTTTTCCCAATGTTCATAACATTTTGCAGTATTTAGTGGAAAAAATTCATTCAACAACACAAAGTTGTCATGGTTCAGGCACAGGCAGCGGCTGAACACCACGTGCCACTCGCTCACCCCTCCCCAGGAGGACAAGAAGGCAAAGCCCCGCGGGTTGGGGTGAGGACGGTTACTGACACAGCACAGAGAGAGGAACAGTGACAGAGCCCAGGACAAAATCCACAAATACACAGAGCACTTCACCGACTGTATTCCATCCATCCCAGAGCAGTGCAGACCCATCCCTTCCCACCCATCCCATTTTAGGGGGACATGACTCACATGTTGTGGAAAACACCCTTGGGCAGCTCCCCTTACCTGGGCTGGCTCCTTGGGAAAGTTAACTCTGGTCTAGCCAGCACCAGGACACAAATGTACAATACATGTGAATTTGGGTATTCTCTCCGAGGAACTGTCTCTGATGCAGTAGAACTACATCCTGATGTGAATGAAAAGCCGGATGTCTCCCTAAATCTTCCCTCCTAACTGCAGATCTGAACAATTATTTTTATTTATTTTTTTAATCCCATGGGACAACCTTTCCATCAGTCTACTTCCATTGTGGTTTTCTGTGTGTGACAGTTGTTAAACCTCATTTTTATATTTTATTATTCTGAAACTGCTTCATGTTATTCCACTGAAGAACAACAAAATTCTAAGGCAGGTGTATATCCTGCTAACCCACATTAATTTTGCACATCATGCAGCTGTTCAAATAGATGGAAATGCAATTTCTCTTTTGAAGTAAAAACATCTGGTAGTATGCTTAATGGTAATCCTTAATTAGTCAACAGATCACAGACGTACGATATCTGACAAGATCATGCCAAAACCGAAATACCTTAGAAAACATGCTTAAGTATAAATCACTTCAGTTTCAGAAGGCTCATTTCTTCTATGGCTGAACGTAACATCTGAAGAAAAGCTCAATGAGAAAAATTCTTTTCAGAACATTCTTTTAGAACTAATACTGAGCTTAATTTGAGGTATTGTAATTTTTGCAGTCTCAGAATTTTGGCAATTGCAACAGTGCAAAACACAAGCCATTGTTTATCGTACCTCATCAGTTATATGTAATACTTCCCAATAACTGAAAAATATGTACGTAGTTAATATTCAGTATAGGAATACAAGGAATGTTTTCATCACATCAGTCATGTGTTCTCCAAACAATGTTTTTTCCAAAGATATATCATCACCTGCTTTTATTAAGTTATTGCGATCCAGTGGATTTATTAATTAACTGTAACTAAAATATCCTATTGTCAGCTTCCTGTCTCTGCTGACTGCTTTCTACACATAAAAGGAAAAATAGCTTCATGATCAAGAAGAGCTGTAAAACAGTATTTAAAACTTAACAGGAGTTTCTTACTATGAGAAGGAATTTCCATTTGGGCACAAATATTAAAAACAAATGCATTCTTCAACAAATGCATAGAATATAAAAAATAGAAAGAGAAACTTACTTAATCTTATAGAAAAATGTATTGGTATTCTATTTAGGGAATAGAATATAAAAGTTTAAAAGAGTTATTCTTTAAATCAGGGAAAAAAAACTTTAGACACACCTACACCACTGATACATATATCATAGAATCATAGGGGTTGGAAGGGACCTCGAGAGATCATCGGGTGCAACCCCCCTGCCAAAGCAGGCTCCCTAGCTCATATTGCACAGGTCGGTGTCCGGATGGGTCTTGAATATCTCCAGAGATGGAGATTCCACAACCTCCCTGGGCAGCTTATTCCTGTGCTCTGTCACCCTCCACTGTGTATGTGTGTGTATCTTCCATAAAAAATCAGAATAATCAGGGGACAAGAATAGATACATGAAACAAAAAATGCATCAGACACCCAAAGTCACAGGCCATATTACAATATCTTACTTACTATCATAAAGGAAAGCTAGAGAGAATGCCACTATCTGAAAGTTAATCATCAGGATCATTCCAAGACCTTCTCTGTAGAAAGGGATTTTACTCCTGTGCTGCATAAAGATCATGATTTGTCCTAACATTATCATTAAAACTATGAGTGCCAGTCTATCAAAGGACAACAGGAGATACATTTTATCTTACAGTAATGCTTTACTAAACTTTAAATGAACTTCAAATATTTCGGCTGCCACCAAGTATTATATCCTTTGCAACAATATTATGAACCACCTCTGACAGCAGTACAGGGATAGATTAGACTGCATCCCACTCTCCAAACCAGATCACATACTTTCCCCTCCTTCCACTGAGAAGGAATTAAAAGTGTTAAGGTATTGCTTCAACAAAAAACTTTCTTAACTGTCCTTTTCCTTATCCAACTTCGTCAAGTTGAGGAATTTCAAAAACTCAGCGTTCACACTCTCATACATACTGTATATACTGGCAACTATCATCACTCAATTTCTGTTCTGCTTTCAAATACAATTCAGGGAATGGACTGTGCAACAGTTACTGCCGAGACTGGGACGACTAAGGTTTAGCTTCAAATTCAGAAGTACGTTTAAACTGGGTCACTACAGATGCTAATGGGTGTTATGCATAGAAAAGCATTGACCATATGGATTTTCTCTTTCAGCCTATGTTTTCCATCTGTAAAATGGCAATAGTAATTCATCATATAATTTACTTTATCTTTTTACTTGTGAGCACTACACAGAGCTATTTGTAAAATGCATACAACAATGACAATGACCTGACACTGATATTTTGTAATAGAAGTAATAACAACAGTAATCTTTTTATAGTCAAAGAAGTATTACCTTATAAATGCAATTGAGAAACTGCCTGGATTATAAATGCAATTACATATATGATTAATAATGAAACAATGTTCATTCTAAATTTGGGGATCACAGACAGAATCTTTGAAGTTAGGAGGGATCAAGTTGTGAAGATTAACACAACCTCCCTTGTTTGACCATTCAAACAGGCAAAGTTTTCTTGCTTTTAAACGGAATTGTTTGTATTTCAGTTTGTGCCCATTACCTTGTCTTCCCTGAAGCCAGGTTTCAAAGACACTTATAATATTTTAAGGGAGTGATATTAAAGTAAGCATTTAGTTAGTTTCCCATGCTTCCTCTAACATCACGGAATTGTATTTTCTGACCATGTTTCTAGAATACAATGACCACTGAAGAAAAAAAAAATGGTCTTTACTAGCAACACAATATATTCTTGTTTTAACACCTGCTGCATTCTACTATACTTCAAAAACTTGTTGGTGTCTCAAAACTTTATTTTTTTGACCCTTAAATTTCAAATTCTGATCGGGTTCTGCTGTCTGGTAGTTTGACAGGATGTATCACTGTGTTCTGTATTCTGCTTTATAAATGCTATACCTCAATCTGACAAGCTCATCTTGTCTTTGTTTCTACAGCAAAGATGGCTGATTGAGAAAGCACAAATGCTCTCATTCCACTGCCATGTTGTATTTAAATAAAAAATTGTTATGACAGTCCTGATCATTCCTCACAGAAATTATGAGGTCAAATTATTTCACATTACAAATTTTTATGGACAATTTAGAAAAAGTCCGTGGTATTATTGTACCCTAATGAGTGGTGACCGAGACTGAATTATTTGGGTTTTCCTTCACCTTGCATAATGATATGCATGTCTGTGTCTTTATGAGACAAAATTTATTCTGCAAGCCTGTGTAGTGTAGATTTCCTAAATGACAAATTTTCAGCACCTTGTGCAAGCAATTTCCTTCCTTTATGATAGTCCTATGCTGAAAAGAATTGGAGTCCTAAACAGATTAGGTCTGGGTTGGATTTATACTTGGGATTTTTATGGAAATCACTCCTTTGTTCCCACTAAGCCAATAAATCATGCAAGATGTTGGTCACAGTTGCAGAATGTGGCATAAAATGTGCACATATTTCTCTTGCTTATTGCCTAGGGGCAAAAAGATTAAAATGTTTCAATACTGTAATTCTGACATGGACTTCCAGTATACTCCTTGAAGTAAGTTGACTCAGAACTCAACTATAAGATTTTTTAAAAATGTTTTAAGATTTTTTTTCTTTCTTAAGCAACAACATTCACATATTGAAACAAACAAACAAAATGCTTTGCATGCATGAACCACTAGATAGCTCTTAAATTAAAGACACGTTGATAAACTTTTTTTTTTTTTACCAAGGAACAGGACATAGGCTAAACTTTAGACACTTTTTCCCAAAGATTTTTTTCTTACTCTGTTATTGCTTTAAACTACCCAATTTCATTTGAAGGGTTGAGGGGGTAGTTTCATTTGCCTCCTGTATAAAATCTTGGCTACTACTCCATTCCCAACAAAATAAAAAATAATGTGACCACAATGGTAGTTAATTTTCACTGCTCTGAACAACTCTTCTGCAACTCATTCTCTTGTGTCTGACATCTGATGGAGTCACTAACCTGTGCATAATGAACACAAGTGTATGTTGCAAGCAGATCAGAATAGGAACTTTTTATATACCTGTGATGGACAAGCATAAACCAGAATGAAACTTGTTATATCTAATTATCATAGAAACACTAGGTTGGAAAAGACTTTTGAGATCAGAGAGTCCAACTGTACCCTACTAAACCATATCCCTGAGCATCTCATCTACCCATCTTTTAAATGCATACAGGGATGGTGACTCCATCTCCCTGGGCATCCTGTTTCAATGCCCGATAACCCTTTCAGTGGAGAACTTTTTCCTCATGTCTAATCTGAACCTGCCCTGGTGCAGCTTGAGGCCTTTCCCCTCGTCCTATCATATGGGGATATCCAACAACGGCCCAGGATGCATTTACTTCCAAAGGACAATGGCAGGAGGAGAGCCTCTCTCATCCTTGCAAAGGAACCCACCTATGTCCAAACAAATGGGAAGGAGCACCACAAGCTGATTCAGAATGCCTTCTACTAGACATAAAAGGTTTCCTCAAAGAAAAATCTTTCTCAGATCATGTTCACATCTGTCCCCTTCAGCTCCAAAATGTAACACAAACAGCTCAAGATGCTGCCACTGAGACAGACTGGGAAACAAGACAGTGCAGTGGAGATTTATAATGGTTGTAAGGCTTCTAAATCATATTTTGCATATACAGTTTGCATGAAATCGCGCAGTATTTTAAGTCTCTGTGTGACCATTCCTAACTTTAACGCTGCATTATATTACTGATCTAAGTATTAAGTGATTGATTTAACTCATGTTTAACTGCATTAAACTAAATCAAAATATGATACTAATTCTAAAATACAAATAACCACACTGGGGCTTACACCAAAAGAATGAAGATATGATTCATTACAGGGCTTCAGTACAGATTTCTATCATCTTCATATACTCTGTGACATGCTATTCACTTAGGAAAGACAATATATATTAATTCCCTTGACACAAAAAGGAAAAGCAACTTCTGGACACAGTGAATGCATCGTAATTACTCTCTCAATATATGCAAAACCAGAAACTATTTTCCACACTACAACTGAAAATTCAAATTATTTATCAAGACAGAACAATATTTAGGTTTAATCAGAATTCATTAAAGTAAATATGGGTAAGGCAGAAAGATCTTATATTTATGCTGCTAAAAAAATAAGATTCAAATTTATTCATTAATAATGGAACAATTGAAGTAACAAGAATTTATTGTATACACTTGGAATTAAAAAATATCTAAAATCTTAGTCCATACCTAACTCATGTAAGAAAAGAATTATCCTATTATCATAACAATATGGATATAGATAAAGGCTATTTAACTAAGAAACATCCTTTAATCAGATTATCCTGAGTTTATAGGAATTATATTTTAGAAGTGTCTTGGAAACAGAATTTGAGCCTCATACTAGGACAATAATGTAAGAAGTTTTGTATTATCCCTCACTTAGAGCAGTGTGTACACAGATCTAAAGACAAGCTGAAACATGATCTGCAATTTCTGAATATATGAAACGTGTTCCTATCCCTGAGAAAGACAAAAGAAATCAGACTATTGTTATTACTGAGATATGACTAGAATAAAAAACAAAACAAGCAAGCAAGGAAACAAACAGAAAAGCACCCTGAAAACCTGTAACCTCACTTTTACAGGAATACATTGCCCTTACTGGCATTTGCAGGTTTGCAGATTTAGTTCTTTATCTTTCCTAATAAAATCAATCCATATGTACTTGAAACAGAATACATCAAGCAAACATCAGTCTAAGCCTCAGTTTTGTCAAAAGCTTTTGATCCAAAAAGACACCTTGAACTGGAAAGAGTCTGCATAGCTTATCTTCTCTATGAGCCTTTCACAGACACCATTATACAGAAAGTTGCCGTGTGGTTCTGCTTATGCTCAGTATGGTTTAATTTATTTAATAATATCCAGTTTAGACTGCTATATCAAGGCATTTCTTTCAAATGCTGCCTTTGGTCATTTCGCACTCTCCAGAGACTCATTTCAATTAAAAGGCATTCTTCACATCATAAAATACCATTGAACACTTTTGGTAAAAGACCCAATACATATGTATTTTTTTATCGGTATTTATTTATTTCTGCAATATAGCATCCCTGTAGGCTAACAGATTAGGTGAAATAGAAGAGATAAGCTTGTTGGGTTTTTTTCCTGAGAACCTACTAGTTTACTTTTTCTTCCATTTCTTCTTCCCAGATCCATCTACAAACAGGAACCCTCCCTAAGAGGGTCCAAACACAAATATGAGCTTCTTTAAAAATAACCAAAAACTGAAGCTATCAGGCAAATACAAATAAAGCAGAAATTAGCACACAAACCCTACCAACCATTACAGCTACTACAGTAGTTCCATATAGGAGAGATGGAAGATCATATCACTGCTTTGTCCTTGAATTTCTACACAGGTGAATTATTTCTGCAACATCTGTCACCTCTTAATCATGATGGTTTCATGACACAGATAAACCTCAGAAAAAGCTCAGCGTACAGTGCATCGATCCCTGAAGCAGTCAGCAGAAAATGAACATGCATTGACTAATGAGTGGAATAATGGCTATGTTGACAATCTCAGTGAAGTTCAGCCTCTACAACTAAGTGCATATAGAGATAAAAAGATGGAGATATGATGAAAATCATCACCCTATCACCTCTCTTATCTGCTTTACACAATAATTCCCCTTCAGTCACATACATGGCCAGATGGCCACAGATCAAGGATGGTACGTCACTTGTGTTCACAGCACTTTCTTTGCCCTTCTGGTCACAGATGATATGAAAACACATTAACAGTCAGAAAAATCTATTTACCTTCTCAAACGGTACTATAGCTTGTTGTAATAATTAATATTACACCCCTCTTTACCTCCTAATTAAATTCAGATAAAATTAGCAAATCCACAGTGGACTTATGGGGCCAATTTATCCTTGTAAATATTGTAAGGTCCCATGAGTATTATATAACCCCCAATATGCCAGTTGCACATGACTTTTCTAAATATATATGTTGCTTATGAAGAAAAAAGAAAAGAATTAAAAATTTGTCTATATCTATCTATTAACTCTATCCAAGGCAAAACCAGGACAGCAAAAAAGGAGCTAGTCCTACCTTCTTATTTCAGTTTCAGTTACTTAGTGCTGCTAGACACTTACTGGATAACCAAGATAACATAGCCATAATGTATCAGGTAGTATTATCCCATTTTTTATGGAATTGTACAAAATATCTCATGGACTTCACTAGATGACCATCCACATGCAAGGAATATTAATTCAAGCTGTAACAGATAACAGGATCACGACCAAAAGAGAATCTAATCTTATAAGAAGAACAGCATAGTGCTTAACTCATTTACCCTAGCAAAATGAAGGTTAAGAGAAGATAAGAACCTATAAATATACTGGCTGGTTAAAAGTAGAAAGATACAAGGAACCTTTAGTGTAAACCACAGTGTCATAAAATCAAATTTGCATAACCTAACACATTTAATCATAAAAACAGAATATGACTTCTGAACATTAAAATGGTGAATTTTCTGCAATAGTCCTGAACTAGAAGTGGGGACATCCATCCTTTCTAATCTACAGTCAACTAAATTCAGGGAATATAATTTCTTAAACAGGTGTTGTGATTTAGCCCCATCCGGCAGCTGAGCACCATGTAGCTGCTCGCTTGCTTCTTCCCCCACAGTGGGTAGGAAAAATGGTTGTGGGGGGAGGAAAAAAAATGGGAAGACAAAGACAAACCTTGTGGGTTGGGATAAGGACAGCTTACTGGGACAGCAAAGGGAGAGAGAACTAACAAGGACAAGACTCAGAAAAATACACAGAACTGGTGATTCACAACAGTTTTTTGCCCAACTGCAAAACTCAGACTGTACAGCTCAGAAGCTTCTGGAAGCTGGACTACCCCTGAGCCACAGGCTTCTCCCCCACCAGCCCCCCTTTACGCTGGTAAGGAATAACACCTTTGGTTATTTTAGGTTACCTGTCTGGCTGTGTCCTCTGCCTGCCACCTTCTCATTAGCTTGGCAGTGTGAGAACCTGAAAAGTCCTTGACTGCTTGGCAACAAAATAAATTAGGCACATTAAAATACAAATGGTTTCAATACAGCCTGAAACACTTGGGGAAAAAAAAACCCAACAGTTCCACAACTATTCCTACTAGTATGGTTATTTACTTTAGTAGCTTCTACTACCAGTCATTTCTCATCACACATGGCTTTACTGATAGAGTTGTTATGGAAGGAAGTGTTCGTGCACACTGAGGGGGTGTTGCAATACTTCAGGCATTTTCTTTTACCTGACAATGTAAGCTGAACATAGAAACATGTTCTTACTAGGTTTTATTCATTGTTTTCTCTTAATTTTCTACTAAATATTTCAAAATAGTGGTGCAGCTAAACTATAATAGCAATGCTAACATATACTAAACCAGACAAGAATATTAATGTTCACTAGAACAACAAATTGGTTGACAGAGAAAACAGAATGGGATATAGAAACACACTGAGATCTGAACCTAAAATTTGATGAACACTAAATACAGATTTGTCAAAGCGTCAACATTCAAAGATAGCATTTAATGATCTATCCAGCTAGATATTTCTGCTCAGATGAGATTCTGAAGACCATATTAGTAATTTATCAAAGACAACATGCAGATAGAAAGGTACCGTTTCCTTTCCTTGCTATAGAAATATTTTGTGTTTCATCTCAGAGCTTCACTTTATTGACTTTGCAAAAGTAAATGCCTAACGCTGTCTGAATCCAAAGGAAATAGCACTGTTGATTTATATAATTGCACAGCATTTTCAATACATTTTCTTGGCCTTATGTGTGCTAGCACTCTATTTGCTTTCATTGCCCTGCTATACATCAAGCTTTTCCATATATTCATTATCTGTCTACTGCAGTAGACTGGGTCCAAGTAACTTTGAATTTGACAATGCATATCAGCATATTCTGCTTCTTTCATGATCAATGATACAGGTAGTAATTTTATTCAATGGAAATTATCATTCTGGTGATATGAAATTATTATTTTTATACATATATAGTTATATATATATAATTTCATTGGCCTTTCATTCACATCATCACTTAGCTAGCCAAAAATCAAGTTTAAAAGATCTGGATGGATGGACACTGACCATCTGGAGAATGTAACCAAATGCATTAAACTGTTTACTAAACTATTTTCAGCTTACAACTCTGTAACAATTCTGTTACTGTTTAGGACACATTGGAGGATGAACATGTAAACAAGACAGTGAAGACTGGTCAGTTCTCCAAAGAAACAGAAATAGTGGGTCTGAGGAGTATGTACTGGCCTTCTACCAGTTATCCCATCATTATCAGATAGTAATAAGCATCAAATCCACTCACCTGCAGATTTTCCAAAGATGCTTCATAAGATAATCACTTATGTGACATAGAAATGTAAAATGTATCTGTAATGTTTTTTCTATTAGATCTTGTTTACTTACATGTTTTGGTTTTTTAATTATTTATACACATATATATAAAATAGTGACAGTTTTACTATAATTTCAGTATGTCATCCAATCTTTTTTGAAATGTCTCTAGAGTCTTGAGCAGTTAACAAAGGGGATAATGAAGTGAAGCGCCATATCATATCATATCATATCATCTGCAACTATGTACTGCTACAAACCCAACTAGTTTTTGAAGTCATATGAAAATAGTCCATTCTGCTGCTCTGCTTTATACTCCTGGAGATGGGGAGGAAAAGTTGGAATACAGCTTTGGAATCCTTCACTGTTTTATGCTAAGATCTTAAATTGTCTTAGTCTAGTGGGTTTTTTTACGACATAGATGGGGCTGGTGGTGGGGAGATGATATAATAACCTTGTCTAATGAACAAAATTCCCAGGCAAAATGAAACACATTTTTGTTTTAGTTGAATAAGTAACTGACTTTTAAGCATTAATGTAATTTAACACAGAAGCACAGCAACACTGTCAAACCCTTCCACCTATCAGATCTTGATCTCTTCACCTTGATGTTACCTGTACCTTAGTTAAATAACACATTGGAAAGAGTTGTCTGAAGAAGATTTCCCAAAAATACAGTATATTCAATTTCTAAATCTTTATATTAAGTGCCATGGGCAAAAAAGAAGTGAGGTGATAAAGTATCTCCAGACTCTTTGTCATGGAAGAACACAGGAAAATAAGAATGTGACCCAGAATGATAGGATTCCTACTCCAAGGAATAAGATGTGTTTAGGGGTCCAAAAAGCCCTGTCCCAACATATGTTGTGACAACAACCTCTGGCAACAGTTGTACTACAAGGGCACCATTTTCAGTTATTTTAAAATAAAAATTTAAAAAAAAAAACCCAAACAAAAAAACCAAAACAAAATAAAAACCAAAAACACCAGCAATGACAAACATCTCTCTCTGCAAGTAGAGATTAAAGGTTAAAATAAAAACAATCCCATGTGCTGTTTTTATGTTATAACCTTGTCAGGATTAAACTAACACAATTTATAGATAAGAATTCTTGAAAGTAAAATGACAAAATGCAGTTGTATTTTGTTTTTCCTCCTAAAGAAAAAGCTGTTGCATATATTCTTTCTACCCATCTGAGGGAAACATGGTTTCAGGAAAGAGGAGAAACTCAAGCATAGAAACTATCATAAAGAAAGACTATGTTACAAACACCCATGGATTATTTTAACCATTCCTTTGTTCAATTTCCCTAGTACTGTTTAAAACATTAATCCATATTGCATACATTTCTTACTTTCTAAAGTACCTATTCATGACATTAAAATCAGATATGTTTCTTTGATGGGTAAACCTTAGTCCTCTTCACTAGCAGTAGTATGCTCATTCTTTTAATGTGCTTTTACTCTTTTTAGCCCTAAATCAGAAGTAAGCTTTCTCTTGCTCTCAGAACATACAGAATGACCATACATGTGCCTTTAACAAAAGCTCTCTGCAGTGTGAAGCAGAAGTCAAACCAATTCCATATTCAAACCTTTTTCTGCCTACTGATTCAGTTCAGAAATATGACAGTATCAGTTTGGAATATTAGTTTTGTTACACTGGTGCCTGGCACATACAGGTTCACAGGGCATCCAAGGTATTTATGGTTTCAGGTCTCAATAACTAATAATACTCAATAAATAATAATAGTTGTCCCAGGCCCATTATGGTAACTTAGAGAAAAAATAAGGAGCAATGAAGAAAAATGTCACTAGATAGAACTTTTGATATTTTTTTTTAATATAATAAAAGAAGATACATACTAATCTAATGGGTATGCCAAATGGATGATAAAATTTGTATTCTAAAAATGCTTGATTTTGCTTCTCTTTGCATTTTGTAGACACAGTTGTCAAGCACAATGGAGTGATGCTGGCATGCAGTCATGTTCCTAAACTCAGCTTTATCTCCTAAATTTGAAGAGAAATCAATAGCTCTGTTATTTGTATATGCTCAGATTTTAATTTGTCTGTGGGTACTATATATTCCAGTATGCTGAAATACAATGGAGAAACACCTTTAGAACTCTAACAAAGGATGTGAAAGACTTATACATGATTTCAAGATTTCACCTGAAGGTTTGAGGGGTACAATGTTCTGTTGTCAAGATATACACACAAGGTGCTAAACAGTAAGAGAGACGCACTGGATATATTTTATTCTCCCTTACTGCTCTTTAAAGCATTCCACTGGGTAGAAAAGTATCCCAACCAATAAATAACAAACTTTTCCACATACTACTGAGTACACTCATGTGTGTTTAGCATTTTCAATTCTCAGCAGAGCTGATGATATCACTGAGTCAAATATTATGGCTGGATTTCTAAAATGCTGAATAACTGCATGACTAAATACATCTGTGTTCATTAAGGCTAAATCAAGGATAATCAACATTCCTGTTTGTACGGCAAACAAACTGCTACTAGCATTATGGGGAATTTCAGTCTTCCCAAATTCCTCTGTTTCCATATGGCATTGTGGGTTACCAGTTCTGTTGCAAGGCTTGTTCTGAGGTATCAGATCAGATATGGCTAGTGGAACTGAATCAAGAGACCGAGACATAAGTATGTCTCTGAAATGACAATCACACACTCTTGCTCTAGTTTGGTTTTTTAAGCACAAAGATAATGAGCAGAATTTAAAGTGTTATTACCTAAGTTTGAATCATTGCTTTTACATATCTAGAAACATTGCTGAAAAATTACATAGGGACAAAAAGCATAACTTTGGCTACCGATTATCCATTGCATATATCCTCATGTATCACAGAATGACTCACAGAGCTAAAATAATAAGTGTAAAAATATCTCAATATCATGCAGGATTGACATCCCTGGAGACTTAAGTTTTCTCTTCATCCACAGAAGAGAAACAGCGTAAGTAGCTATACTACAAGTTTTTTTCTCACCACCACCCACTTGGAGAGACTATTGCTAAGGGTAAAAGCCTTCTCAATTTTATAGGCTCGTGCCTACAACCTTGAGTCATCTATGCCCTCTTTTGATGGGTTGATAAGCACCTGCAGTTCAAATTGACTTTCATAGAAATTAAGGGCAACTTGAAACTAGGGAAACAGGAGAGGCAATTGATTCCCAGACATCTTGTAATAAAAAGAAATCATTTGTTTCTCAACTGAGCTCACCAAGCAAAATAATTCCTATTAGGTACTTAAGGCTACAAAAATGGGGGGAAACATAGTGCAATATTTTGAAAAACATATTGCAGGAAAAAGAAACTGATTATATCAGTTTTGTAGCCAAGGAGAAGAATACTTAAATACCAACCTACATATTATTTGTGTTAGTTCAATTAACCAATCACCTATATTGATTATTTAAAGTGTGGATAATTTCTTACTCATTAAGTGAATATGAGACTGTGTTTCATTATCGAGATTTCAGTGCAACCAAATGAAATGCAAGAAAATAATAGCAATGAAAGCAAGTTCAAGCCCAGCTTCAACCCTCTAATGTAAGAAAGTCTCACAAGTTTTCTGCAACTTTAACAGTACAGACTGAATCTTCCTGTCTTCTGCAACTGTGCTAAAGTGAAAAATATCACTCAGAAAAATTATCTGGTATCAATCTGTTAAAATTGCACCCATAATGATATTTTAAAGAAAATATCTTTTCATTTTCTCAAAACCAGTAAGTACATCACTATTGAAGATTCCCTAAAGAAAATGCAACCATATTTATCTATTTTAAGATTAAACTTTGATCAATATAAGTCACCTGCTGTGACCAGGCGGTTGAGTGAGCTGTTTTTCCTCCTGCATTCAGCTCTGGCGTCACCAACTTAAGGCTATAGACCTGTTGGAGCGAGTCCAGAGAAAGGCCAAAAACATGATCAGAGTGCTGGAGCACTTCTATGAAGATAGGCTGAGAGAGTTGGGGGTTTTCAGCCTGGAAAAGAGCAGGCTCAGGGGAGACCTTGTTGCAGCCTTCCAGTGCCTAAAGGGGCTACAGGAAAGCTGGGGAAGTACTATTCACAAGGGCATGTAGCAATAGGATAAGGGGAAATGGCCTTAAACTGAAGGTGGGCGGATTCAGATTAGATATTAGGAAGAAATTCTTCCCTGTGAGGGTGGTGAGGCCCTGGCACCACCAGAGAAATTGTGGCTGCCCCGTCCCTGGCAGTGTTCAGGTCAGGTTGAATGAGATCTAGTGGAGGGTGTCCCTGCCCATGGCAGGGGCGTGGAACCAGATCATCTTTAAGATACACTCCAACCCAAACTATTCTATAATTATACAATTACTTAATGTTCTAAGTATTTCAAAAGCATACATCTATATAGATGCAAAGATATATAGTACCACCTTTCTGTAAAAAGCACTAATTGAGATTGAACTTGCCCCTGTGATAAATGTGAAATTATTTAATTATAATTCAAATTATCTAAATTAAATAGCTTCTATTTCAAAGACTCACTTGCATGGTGCTAAGAAGCTCATTAAATTCAATTAGCAGTAGTGCACGGCTGTCATGCTTCCTTTCTGAACCACAGTATTATTATAAAGTTCTTCAATTATTTCCCTGTAGGGCATTATTAATGCTAAACACGATACAAAATAAAAGCTTAGAATAATCTTAAAGATTTATTTACCTTTTCTCCTCTTCTCAGACATTTGGTCTCAAAGAAAAGAAATGTTAATGGGAACATGAGAATGCCTTACTAGATTCAAAGCAGAAGTGACTTATGAGAAGTAGAAACATGCAATAATTACTAAAAATCAAAAATTTCAACAGATAATCTGAATGCAAACAATACAGCAGTATGTTTCTACACAACAAAAATCAAATCTGTAATGATTTACTTGCATGAGCTCACATTTTTCTGATGTCCACTGTACACAAAGAGGATTCATCTGATGTGAAAGCATTCTAGCAACCTGAATTCATTGTGCATTATTGAAATAAACCATTTGATTTAAACTAGATTCATATACCTCACACCTAAACCCTTCCAGTCTTCCTATAACAATGATGTCCATATAAGCCTATTGTTACAACGTTCACACGCCTACAGATATTATGGTTTTACATGTAAAAGTTTGCATTGCACTAACAGACATGCCTATGATGGCTTGTTCACTTCTAGCTGCTGAAGTACAGAAGTGGCTTCTCACAATGGCAGACTGTGAAGCAGAAGTGAAAAATGCATGAGAACGGAATGTTACTAAATACCTTATTCTATCAAGTGTTTGTATTTAAAGTTACACTTTACCATAGAAAAAAATGAGTCAATAATATATGTTGGAAAAGTTGAGGTGTCTGTGAAAGGGTTGATGGAAATAATATTTAATAGAATATACCAGTATCTGGAATTAAAAGGAAATGCATTCATGGTGTAAGAAGAGCTGAGATTCCAGCAGTGTCTTGCCTTCCTGAGCTCTGGGTTCTGAAGAGTGTGATGGAGTGACTATTACTGGGAAAACTTTTCAAGGATGGTATAGCTGATGAGAAGAGTGACCATTTGAAAATATCCATGAGACTGTCTTGTTGGTGCTACTTTTATCCATAGCTACAACTCTTTGACAAGTTCCTTTTGTTGATTTTTTTTTTTTTTTGGGGGGTAGGGTTGTGTTTATTAACTGTCATGAACAGAAGGGCTGATCCTCAGGTGAAGAAAATTTAAGAAATATTGCTAGTGATGATTACAAAACCTGCTGGGCACATGAGACAAACTTGTCACAATAGTTACTCAAGTCAGAGATGCTGAACGCTGCTTTTGGCCACAGGGCAAAGAGAATATTCAGGCTCCAGTTTGTGCTTATGCTACAAGGGAAGGATAAAAGGAGGGGAGGGTGCACACAGGAAAGTGAGCTTTTGCTTCATCTGAAACGTATTCTTAATTTTTTCTGTTATTACTTTTGTAATACTGGAGGGGAAAAAAAGTGTTGTGGCATGGACTACTGAGTAACTGAATAATCAGAGATGTCTAGGGTCTTATGTTGTATGTGTCGTCTCTAACAGTTCTGCTTGATTCCTAAAGCATAAGCAGAGGGAAGGGCACCACCTACTGAATCACATATGCCACTAAAAGGAAAATCTTAGTTCTCTTTCAAGTTTAATCTTCCAATGTCTAATCCTGGGGTTGTTTTTCCCAGGTGTTTTTAGAAACTACTAATGCTAGGAAACAAGGCAATATAGCATTTCTTTCTGTTACATGCATGAAAGTTGATCTTCTTAAAGTCATCATTTTCTATAGCCCTTTGGTTTCCTGTTTGTGCCCTATCTTTTCCTACATGCAGTTAACTATTTTTGCAGGGATGAAAATTAAAATGCTATGGACACTGGTGTAATTCTATTTGATGTTTTAAAAGCAGACTTGATGACTTTAAACTTCTTAGAAATATGAATCTGGAGCATAAGTCTTGTGTTGGACTTGTCTGGACATGAATTTATAACAGATGGGTAAAGCTCAGAAGTTGCAGAGAATTCTCTATATTAAAAGGAAAGACCAGTGAAACTGGAGATACCTTCAATACAGTCCCCTTCCACAATGTTCACTTGAATGAGCACTGGAAAATTAGCATAAAACCATATTTTGGCGGAAAGTACAGCAATATCCCTGAAGACCTTGTTTCTCCTCTGTATACCTTTGAATCAGTTCTTCGCGAAACTGCTGACCAAGCACATTATCAGTGCTATGTTCATGAGCAGTGCTCACTGCTGTATGTTAAGGGACTCACAGAGTCCTGGCAGCTGTTTGTTACAAGCTTAGGGGAAAATATTTCTAGATGGTTTCTAAAAACAGCGATTAAAGCTTTTTTTTTTTTTTTCTTCCCTGCAGATACACTAGTCAGCAGATTAGAAGGAAGGGCATTACACTCTGACAAACAGGTCATGGTTGGATGACAGACTGAAAAAGTTTTGCATTCTCCTACAAACTCTGTTGCTAATATCTGTTGTCTTCAGCTTCTTTCCATTCTGGGTGCCATTTTAAAGTTGAGAAGCACAGGAAGGGTATCATAAGAAAATTTGAAGTAACAGTGGGTGAGATGTGTAGAATTGAAAATGAAAGACAAGGAAAAGTCTGATCCATCCCTACCACTGCACCTGTTCTAGTACTCTGGAAATCAGAATGGAAAGAAATGAAACAGAACTTTTATGTTTCATCCTAGTCAAAAGCAACTGCAAAACTGTTTATATCAATCCATTTTTCCTATAACCTGAGACTATATCTATGCTAGTTTTCTCTGACTGTTCAAGAATCCAAAATTTGTGCGGAATCCTCTATCTAGAAATTAGCTTTGTAATTTGGACCAAAAGGACACCTTTTTCCTGGTCAAAAGAACAACAAATTGTACATACTTTTTAAAAATATGCACATTACATCTTCTTTGAGGAAGCAACATTAGATATCAAGTACCTCTTGAAATAAAATCACTACTATTAATTTAAAATGCAGCAGAAAGGTGTCAGGAGTGAGCATCTAGAGACTTAAGAGGAAATTTTAGGCCTCCTTACTTCAACAGTAACACTGTTACTGACTCAATGGAAACAAGAGCACTTGAGGTTCCAACTGTGGGTCCTTTTCTGTCTCTTTCCAGAGGGGTGCAGTTTTCTGTGACCCCACACTAGTTTTGGCACAGCACAGGTGCATAACACTGGCAAAGACTTTTTAGAAGCCTGCTGCTACAGGAAGAACTGTGACACAGTACATAGCCTAAAGCTATGCAAGACATAAAAGGTAAAGCTGCAGACAGGATTGTTAGCAGCTCAAGGATTCAAAAGAAAAAAACAGCAACAGATCCAAACCCAAGGATGGGGGTAGGGGGAAAGAAAATCTAAGGGGAAAACTGGAGTTGGAACATGGCGATTCAGGTACATCACAGATTATCACAATTCAAAGACCAGCAGCAGCTGGACCTTTCCCACCCAGCCGGCAAAGATTCACCAAGTGCCTCACTGAGGGTGATGGAGCTTATTAGCGGTTAGCCTAATAGACTGCTAGTTCTAACCACTTTCTCTGTGTCTCAGCCAATAAATGATTGCTTTCTACTTTGCGGATACCCTGCTTGCAGTCACTTGGAAGTATAGCAAAAGTCATCCAGAGTGATCCAGAGAGTGTAACTCCATTTCCAGTGGATCTTTTCCCTTTTTCTTGACATAGATTATACCAAGCTCTCCATGGCATGCCTCAAGTAGCAAAAATTTTAATCAGTCATCATATCAAATTGATGACAGTTTTACTGGAATTTTTGCAGATTGATTAATTTAAGGTTTTGTAGTATAAATACCCAAATAAAATATGCATTTCACAATTTGAGTCAACACCAACAGAATGGTGTAATCCTAGATGTACAAGATTA
Source organism: Zapornia atra (assembly GCA_013400835.1). Taxonomy (NCBI): domain Eukaryota; kingdom Metazoa; phylum Chordata; class Aves; order Gruiformes; family Rallidae; genus Zapornia; species Zapornia atra. The sequence continues at coordinate 40,317 of VZTU01013255.1, forward strand.
ACAATAGAAAAAGACATTTACCTACTTGGCTTTTTTTCTTTTGGGCTGGAATTAATAGAGAAACACTAGAGAAGGAAGAAAAAAGATGGATGGATGTTCTTACTCTAAAACACATAATTTAATAGCACTTTTTAAGGTCTCCATATTATGCATGCTGTTCTTCGCTTTCACAGAAAGTAACGAAAGACATTATATAAAAACTCAAAAATGATTCACTTATATGGACAAAACGCAGACTATATAAATGGTCAGTAATTCCCTTCTGTTGTCAGAAGACAATGGCTTACAATTTTCTTCCATATAATACCTTCTAAATTGTGATAATGTCATCAAGCTCTTTAAAATGCAGAAGAGAAAAGGCTGGGGAGTAAGTCATTCCAGTGCTATATCCTAGTACAGAAATGGATTGCTGACAACTGTAAACATACTTAATTCATGTCTCGTTATAACAGAAGATGAAGGCCAGTTGTTAGATACATTATATGGTACCATATAAATGTTGCCAGTACTTTATAGTGCTGTCAAATTCAGCAAAGTATAACAAAATATATGACATTTAATCCAATTGCTCCCTCATCTTCAGAAAACTATCTCAACTGTTTTTAACAATAATTTTCTGCTCCTTTGAACTTTGCATAGCAAATATCACTACTGGAGAGTGAAGTATATTGTACCAAGCTTCCTCTCCTGAAATCACCTGCGTTATTGTCAGCTAAGTTGTGAAAACAGTTCTGAAAGCAGAATCTTGGGACGGGCGGTGGCAGAGAGTAGTGAACATTAGCAAAACATAATCAGGTAACTCCTGAATGCATCAGGTGAAACAGAGTAGCTTTAAAATACCTAGAAAGAAAATAAGAACTAGAATTTTTTTTTCTGAATTTTGAAAACTCATTTAAAATTTCAAACAAAATATATGAAAATGTCTATTTCACAGAAATTTCAGCTAACTACTATCACAGAATCACGAGGTTGGAAAAGATCTTTAAGATCATCAAATCCAACTGTTCCCATCCTGTGCTAAACCATATCCGTAAGCACCTCATCTACCCCTTTTAGGTGACTCAACCCCCTTCCTGGGCAGCCTGTTCCAGGGCCTTTCAGTGAAAATATTTTTCCTAATATCTAATCTGAACCTATTTATCTTTTGTGTTATTTTCTTTCCCAATTTGGAATTATAATTAATGATATATAGGAATCTTCACAGGAGTTTGACCAGAAATACACTGAATTCATCTATGTAGCCGTTCATTGCCATTTTAAAAATCAACAAACAGAAGGAATAAGCAAGCAAACAAACAAAAATCAAGAAAACAAACCCACAAGAAGCACTAATGAATTGCCATTGTCTGCTGCTAATGAATATTGACCACAATTACAAGCATTCTAGATTCCAAATTAATTTCCCATTTAAGGAAAGCACGCTTTTTGTGCTGGAGGCGTCAGGTTTTATTAAGTACAAAGATCAGCAGCATCCCTGATTACATGATGGAACATCACAGAACTCACGAGTAAAATATTCTAAAGCACTTAGTACTATTCACAGACCCACACACTGCAGGATGATCTAAAAATTCCCTAAAGCAATTTTTCCTGAAATCAGTGAGTCATTTTTTCAGCCTGTATAAATCACTTAGCATTCATAATTTGGAACCCACAAATCTCTTTCCGTTCTGTCAGGATCCAACCATTCTGCTCTAGGAACAATAATTATATTCCTGTGTCTATATATAATGGGTGGCCTATTCTAATGGATATCCCCTCTTTAGCATGGAAACCAAAATACTCCATCAGTCAAAGGAAGAAGTACTCTCTTACTAATGCATATTTACTTGTCCTTCTAAGGTACTACTGGAAAAAAAAAACAAAACAAACAAAAACCCTTCATAAGGAAGTTTCTGTACTCTACAGGGATTTGTTTCCTTTTTATCCTGAAATGCACACACTTTATGGAAAGGCCATTTCCCCACCAGAAAATCCTATCTTGAAATTAACCCAGATTATCAAAATCAAGTAAAATAGTTGGGATTCTTTGGCAGATCAGCACTTTTCAGGATCAGGATAAAATATCTTGCTAAAGAAGATTAGAAAGTTATTCATGAATGTGAACAAAAGCACTCTTGAAAGAACAGTACAGCCATGTTTTTGTGAGCTAAAGCAACATGATGCTTCCCAAATATCACAATAATTTAATTAAAATGGGATTAATTTTTATTTATTGGTTTTTAACTTGAAAACTGCAGTACTTTGTTGGCCGTGTAAACAATTTAAGAAAGTGAGAGCCTACACAGTTTTGGTGTCTACCCTCCAAGACAGACGTTTTGGGAGAAACATATGCAAAACTGATTTAATGAAAACATGGAATTTTACACCAAAGTAGTAGTGAAAGGATTAAAGAAGCAGAGAAATGTATTTAATTCTAGCTGGCATAATTAGCAGCAGTGCAATAACATTAATAGGAGAAACACATAGAAAAATATGGCACGAGCTTAGGGTGAAGAGGCAAAGGTTTCCTAAATGGAAGGAAGGAAGGAATACAATGAAAGATTTTACTACTTTGCTTTTTTTCTCTACTTCTAAACAGGGACTCCCTTCCCAGGTAACAATGTGTTTAACTGCAATGCGCAAGACCATACCACATGTTCAGAATTGTGCTATATCATTAATTTCTAATATTCTCAAGCAAATGGGGTGATGGCAGACTACCCACTTCAGTCTTGGCAATGTGGAGATTCCTTTCAATGCAAACTTATATATCACATTAAATTTTGTATTAAGCATTTACAATTCATTATTTTGATTATCATTTTAAGAATTACCAGCTCTCTGTAAAAAATTATGTGTCAACAGCAGGATAAACTAGTACTTAGCTATAGTAACCATTTTAGTCATTATTTTGACATCAGTTTCATCATCCTGCATGTGACCTGTCCACTTATACTGCCAGATAATTCATTAACATTAGTAGATGTAAAGATCCTACAAGTTTTAGTTTTATTTGAAATTTTCCCTGTCTTTTCTACAAAATAATTTCACATACACTGCATTCTCTCTTCCATTTTATGTTCTCCTCTCTTTCTTCCCTTAGCTCCCTTTTTTCAGTTTGAGTGGAGTGACTCTTCTAGCCTCCTTTAGCAGAACTCAAATCCAGTAACGCTTGAGCACGAGTTAAGTATCTCTCACAGCTTGGGGAAGTTGGCAGGCTTACCCTGTACAAAGGCTACTGCCTCTTATCAAAACTGCTTTTCTTGCTTAATAATGCCTCAACAAAAAAAAAGCATCCTTGTGAAGAAATAATAAAATCAGTATGCATCAAAAAAAGCTTCAGCAGCAGCAAAGTGACTTTTCCTTAATGGACAATGTGTAACTGAAATACAACATTTCATTATTATTGAATCCAAGGGACTTTGTGACTCTTTCAAGAGTTCTGTTTTATCACATGCAACTCACCAGAAAATACATTCAGAAACCTGCTCAGCTTGATAGGTTGTCTGTCCTATTATTTGCTTTAAAATCAATCAAATACCTTGCTAACAAATCTTTTTTTTTGTTGAGCATAGGTAGGGAACAGAAAGGAAAAAATAAGAAAGCCATATACATGATACAAATCAGCAGCAATAGGCCTCTTATTGTCATACAATTAAAAATACTCACTTAGAAGCAAGCACTGATAAAGGACTGCAGGAAGCAAACTATGACAAAGAAACGCACCAGTTTGACATATGGTTTTAGACAGGAAAGAAAGGGGCAGAAAAGAGGAGGGGGAAAAAAAAGAAGATACGGAGAGGAGGAGGAGTGAAAGAGAAGGAGGAAAAGAGGAGAAAAAGGAAATCCTTTATAGGAAGGTCAAATATTTTTATAACAAGATGCAATTATAATTTGTCAGGCATTTATAAACTATATCAGAAAAGCCAATGGAAAAATTAATTTACTAAAGACTGCTTACTATGCTAAAAGAAAAAGCAAAAACCATAAATCCAATGGCTAACTTATAAAATTGAACCCTAATTCCATTTCAATCTGATCAAAATTTCTACTGAGAAGAAAATTTCTGTCAAGTTTTAAATATTCCAGAGGAACTTAAACTTTTTCTACCTCAGAGCATTCAAAATCTGAGGGGTATATATATATATATATATATATATGTATACACTAAAAATTCTCATCTAAAACATCACTTGAAAAATGTGATATAAGTATGGAGCATAATAAAGTTTCAATGATTCTGTAAGTAGAAAGGGAGCCTGCTCAAGATCAAAATCTGTCAATCATTAAAAGTCTTATTTTGTGACTATAAACTTTTAACTTCCAGGTTAAATATTCTGCATGACATGAATATACCTTTTATTTCATTATGTACCTAAGTTCATGAAAACATTATAGTTGCCAAGGATGAATCACTTCAGTTGTGACATCAATTAAATAAGGCTGGTTGAAGAAACAACTTCTTTGCTTGAGGCTAAAAGGGTTGCAAAATGATTCTAAATAAATTTGCAGCATTAATAGAATTAGAGACTTAGGCATGCAAGTAGCTCTTTTGTTTCAATATATAAAACCAATAAATGGAAAAGAATAAATTTAAATACTTATGGAAAACCTATGGCATAATGTTTATGAGAGAAATGGTGCTTAATTGTATTTGAGAATATGTCCTTCTCCTTTTATTAACTATTACTAGTTCAACACATGTAAAATACCATTGTTTTTGATGAAGAAGCATACTCTTATGAGTGAAATAGTGCAAAAGAGATCTAGATTAGAAAAAACTCACTTCGGTCTGCAAATGCGCATCTCAGGAGCCAAGCTTCACCATACAGCCTTCTAGATACCTAAACTTACCATTATCTAGCCATGGTGCTGTGTGTACGCATGAACCTAGGCTTTTTCTTTCTCTTCAAAAGATTGTAAACTGTGACTTTGGTCAAACAATAGCAAAAAGTCTCTATGGCTATGTCTCTATTGTCTAGCAATCTCTGCATTACAGATTTCTTCATCACTACAGAAATAATATTCCTCATCTGTGTCAATACCAACTAGACACACTGCACAAATCCACTACAGTGTGCTTTACTGCAAAACAATGCAAGCTACATTAAACTCCTAAGATTAATTGAACAATCTGTCCCATGGTCCAAGAGATGGCAGGGCAGAGAATTGTTAAAAAATTAAGTTTAAAGCAGAAACATCTTGAACATTCCTGTCAGTTTTTGCAGCAATTACTTAGCCATCATCCACTTGTCCTTATAATCTAGTAATAATTATGATTTAACATTATATACTGTATGAAAACCAAATACACAGTAAAAAACGTAAAAATTGTATTAGATTGTACAATCAACTGTATTATTTATGTACTTACTTTCATTAACATTTAATTATTTAAATAACATAAAATAATACCAAATAAAATTTAAAAGTATTTATTATGTAATTGATAGAATATATAATTAATCTAATTAATATCAATGCATTATAGTTATATGAAGTATATTTCTATATTTACATTCCCTTATATCAGTAAAGCAAATTCTCTGAAAAAATACTAAAGGATCAAAATAAGTCTCCTCAACTTTCTCAAATGTCAAGCAGTTCTGTGAACCATGGGACAGCATTAGCAAAAACAAAGCCTATAAAGCATTTAAAGCAAACAAGAACAAAACAAAGTGAGGATAATTTTGCTGATACTGCTTATTGAGCTTAATGATTTACACTTAATGGTGATATCTGTATTACCAGCAATTAATCTATGATACATAAGGTTAGAACACTCAGTTTACACCATATCCCCTATCATTAATATGACATTATTTTTTTATTTCAAAACTCTTTTGGCTTTATGCAGTATGTTTGCTTACTGGCCAAGAGATACAGCCATGCAAGGAAATGAATCATAGAATCACAGCATGTTCTGCGTTGGAAGGGACCCACAAGGATCATTCAGTCCTACTCCTGGCTCCACACAGGGTCAGCCAAGTCAGAGCATGGGACTGAGCACATAATCAATATGCTTCTTGAACTCAGTCAGGCTGAGTGCTGTGACCACTTCCCTGGGGAGCCTGTTCCAGTGCCTGATCATGCTCCCAAGTAAAGATCCTCTTCCTAATATCCAGTCTAAACCTCCCCTGTCACAGCTCCATTCCATTAATGCTATCCAACACATGTTCACATAATTTTTCCACTTCAGATACAAGAATGGTAACTTCTTAGACATTATCAGTGATAAATCGGTTTCATTCTTCAAGGTGAAGCCCTGTACTTCTCTGCATGTTTAATATGCAATAATACAGCTACTGGAACACACCCACATTATGATTTTCATACTGATACACTTTGACAACGTGACACAACATTTTATTCAGCCCTACTTAAAACCCAAGGAAATAGCTTACTAATTAATAAATTACAATACTTTTTAGAAAAGGTAAAAATTTAACAACAGATCCACCCTGAGTCTTTTCTTCTCCAGGCTAAACAGTTCAGACTGTCTCAAGCCGTTCCTCATAGGAGAGATGCCCCAGTCCCTTCATCATCTTCACTGCCCCTTTGTTGGACTCTCTCCACCCAATCCATGCCACTTTTGTACTGGGGAGCCAAGAACTGGACACAGTACCCCACATGTGACTTCACCAGTACTAAATATATGGCAAGGGTCACCTCCTTCCACCTGCTGGCAATTACCGTCTAATGGCAGCGCAGGATACCACAAGCCTTCTTTATGGCAATGGAACATTGCTTGTTCATGCTCAACTTGGTGTTCACCAGGACATGCAGGTCCGTTCCTGCAAAGCTGTTTTCCACCTGCTTTCCCACCTCTCTCTCCCTTCCCCCCAGTACATATCCTGATGCATCTCAGATTTTATTTCTGAGCATATCAAGGCATTTGCTATGGATCATTTTAACCAATTTCTTATAAAGAGAGAAATAGCTGCAAGAAGTATCCATAATTTAAAAAAAAAACTCCAGGTAAAAATTTTTCCATTATGTGTAAAACCAGAAGATTACACCCCAAATCCAGGAATGAAGGAATTAAGAATATAATACATACCAATTTCAATGCTAATTACACATCCAAATAATTCAAATTATCTGAATGTAAGCTATTTAGACAATACTAAGATGACTCCTGTTATTTCCACCAATCATTAGATTATTGCTACTTCTGGTATTTTACATAATAATGAAACAGCTGATTTGTTCTGCTTGGAGTACAGAATGGGTTATTATTTCACAGCCACTCTGGAAAAATGCTCAGAAATATTTATTTCAAAGGCTTCTAATTTTTTTTTTATAATACTGTGGTGGGTTGACTCTGGCTGGAGGCCAGGTGCCCACCAAAGCCAGTCTATCACCCCCCCCCCCTCAGCTGGACAAGGGAGAGGAAGTATAAGGAAAGGGTGGAGATAAGGACAGAGAGAGATCATTCAGCAATTACCCTCAGGGGCAAAAGAGACTCAACAATAAAATTAATCTAATTTATTGACTAATCAAAATGGACTAGGGTAATGAGAAATAAACCCAACTCTTAAAACACCTCCCCCCAACCCACCCTTCTTCCTGAGCTCAACTCTAATCATGGTTTCTCTATCTCCTCCCCACCAGCGGCACAGGGGGACAGGGAACAGGAGTTTCGGTCAGTTCATCACACGTAGTCTCTCTGCTGGTCCTTCCTTCTTCGGGGGAGGACTCCTTACACTCTTCCTCTGCTCCAGCATGGGGTCCCTCTCATGGGAGAAAGTCCTCCATGAACTTCTCCAAGAAACTTCTAGCAAAACCATGCCACACCAACCTTAAACAGATATGAATCTTGTTTTGTCTTTTCACAACTGTTTTTATTCCCCACTTTTTCACTGCAAAAATGTTAGGCATTCTTGCTGCTTCTAGTGCACAAACCATCCAGGGGTAAGGAACCATCTCATAGTTACCACGTCATAGCTGAAGTGCTCTGATGGGCAAGGTGACTAGGGGGGTTTTTGTTGTTTCAATGTGAAAAAAAAAAGCTTTAACAGAAAGGACAATACTGGTTTTAGTCTGTGGAAATAAAAACTAAGGTCAGGTCACTCAGAGAGACTTAGAGTGTCTTCCCATGGAATACTGAAGTATATTGGAGACACACTGACTGAACAGGTGAAGTAAGGTCTTAAACTGCAACTAAGGAAAACCAGATTCTTTTACTTTCCAAATTCTTTCAGAGAAGAAAGCCTACAAGATGGACATAAACAAATCTAAAATCCCTTGTCTCATTCTTGAGAGTGCAACAGACTGAATTTTTTCTTGTGAGCTGCCTTTAAAAGCAGGGTTTCAGAGGCTACCACTGTACACATTTTCCCCCTACCTATGCTTCCAAAAGCTGTGATTTTTTTTTTTTTTTCTTTGAAGATATACAGAAATGTCCTTCTGAAAAACTGATAGCAGGTTGGGTATCTTTACATTTTATTTTTCAGCTAATTTGTTCACCAGGAAAAAAAACCAAAAAATAAACCAAGTTTTAATGAATTCACATTACCTTTCACTTAATTCCAGATTTGATTCACCTCTTCAAATTATAAACTTTGAATCCACTTCTCCCTGAGCTAAAGCAACTGAATGCCCACTGTGTATTCAGAAATGGGGCTTTTTCAATACTTTTCTCTTTAATGGTTTCATTTGGAGCAGCAATTAAGGTGAATGTTTGACATTCTCTCCAGTGAATGCTAAAAAAAATATAAAGAATAACTTCTACTCAGAGGTACTTTCAGAAAATTAATATAGTTCATATGTAGTCAAACCTTAAAAAGGAGGTGACATATCTGAAGCACTTTAAAATATAAAACCTGGGGGATCATTCTGAAAAGTAAGTGACACTGAAAAAAACCTCAGAGAGATAAATAGATCCTAGATGTCAAAATATCAAGGAAAATATCAATCATTGTGGATACAAGTGAGGCCATGGTCTGTAATATTAAGTGGATCAAATTGGCTTTATCTGTTTGTCTATTTTGACATTAAATAGCTGTCTTAGACATATGATTTCATTCATAATTAATTTTTTTTTTTTTTCATGAACAGGAACCCCTGTGTTGGTTTTTTTTTTTTTGGTTGAGTCATCCTTTATTTACCCTGAGAAACAAAACTAATTATTCATACAACACAGATGCTGTCTCAAAGCATATGCATGAATATACCAGTTACATAGGGCACTCCTGATCCTTTCCCTAAATAAGATATTTTAAAGTAATTAAAAGGGGAAACCACCAGAACTATCTTACAGGAAACAATGATTGTAGCCTTTAAAGAAATTGGAGAGGGGGAGACTGAAGTACCTCTGTCTACAGCATTTTCTCCTGAGGTACATCTTGCATTATTTTATCCTGAATATTCCAATCAGTTCTGATTATTTCAACTGCTACACGTCAAGCATCAGTGGTCACAAGTATTATCGGGATATCTCTGAGCTAAGATCAAGAGACATGACTAAGAGTACCACCGAGCTGCTTCTTTGCTACAAGGAAAAGCATTTCTTCTACCGGAAGAGAGAGAAGTGCCTGTAAACAGATATGCTCATTAAATCAATTAGTCAGCAAGGTACCTTTTGAAAGAGCAACAGGGAAAACATCTCTGGTTTTACTTAACTTTCTGTTCAAAGGGTGGATGCTAAGCCCCAGGGATCAGCAAGTGACATGAAAATCTATCTTAGAAATCACTCGGGTGTTTCTCAGTAATGAGTTCCCACTTCCCTACCCCTGAAAGGCATGGCAAATAGAGTCATAGATCAAAGCAGTGTGTAGCCCTGTGACTACAGCTGTGGGAGCTAAAATGGCAGGGCTGCTGCATGGTAATGAAAAGGGTATCACTGAGGGTTTACTCTGGAATTCAGAGCTGTCACTCACAATTTGAAACAAGGGATCCATTAGCTCAATGCACTTTCTATTGTTATTGATTTACAATCCTTTGCTTTCCTTTAATTTCAAATTGCCATTGCATGCTTAACTGTTTTTTACTTTGCAGAAAGCTTTGACAATTCTGCTTTAAAATAATTATTCTCAAACCACTTTTTCCCCCTGCATCAGCTTCTCAATAGGTTTCATTAATATAGGCTTCCATTTACCTTAATTATATTTTTGTCAGGTTTGCTTTTAGCTACACCTCACCTTCCCATATTAACATTTTGTCACATACCCTGTTTAAGTCAGTGTGTGGGCCTGAACAATTATTTCTTTCACTAAAGTGTGTGTGTTTGGAGGGGGATGCTAGGGGGCTAAAGTGCATGGACACATTTATTCATACTTAATTTAGAAAACTCAAATCAATCAAAAAAGAAAAAAACAACCAGCAAACTAAACCTGCCAGTGTCTCATCTAACTTCAGTAAATTGCAAGGAAATCAGTTACTTTTCCCCTTGTTTGCTAACGGAGGCACTACTCAAAACAATACAACTAAAAGTGGCAGAGAAATTACGGATCTGCAAACCCCAAATATCAAAACTATGCCAATAATCTAAGCCAAGTATCAAGCTGAATTACATTTATACAGGACCCTACCATACAGCTGTAACACTAATATTTGCTTCACACATTGAATGGTAATTTCTTGCCTCACTGCACTCAGTTCAGCAAAGCAATGAGTATTTTTATCCCAATCCAGTGAAGCACTCACATATACACCTAAATTTTACTATAAAACTAATATAAGGTCATTCATATAAATTAAATATATCCTTACATACTTCACTGGATCCGCATCATAGCTCCCTGAAAGAAGCCAATGTCACTACAACTTATCTGAGACATCAATTGAACAATGCTGGAGACAAGGACTACTTTGCAAAACTTCATCTCTCCTTCTGAATGGAAATTTCAGGTTTACCAGCTACAAACCCTGAATATGATGCAAGCACATTTATTTACATATATACATTCGTATTTGTGTGTATGTGTGTGCGTATATCATATATGCACACCAAAAATTACCTATACTTTTTCAGCTAATAGCTTTTGTATCCTTTCTGTCCTGTTCTGTTCTGTTATTCTACTCATTGATGGCACTGAGTAGCAAATTAAACTATTGTTTACTGACAACAGACACCATTTTAAAGTAAAAATTGGATCATTTTATGAGGTAGTATGCATTGCTTTTCACAGCTTGGTCAAACCAAGTTTAAGTAATTATATTCTCCATTTCTAACACTGCTTCATCTGTTGCAAATAGATGTTACTCCTTTCCAAAGTTCAGTCTTGCAAACACTTTCTATTGTACATAAGAACTTGTGAATCAATCTCGCTAGTATTAAACATGGTAGAAGTTGATACTGACATGTATCCACCTTCACTGAGTTATGATGTCATTTTAAACAGATGCCACGATTCTGTTTATGGTTCTTGCAAATTTACAATACATAAAATTATTCAATTTTTTTAAAGCACTAGCAGAAGATAATGGCATCTCTAGATGAAGAATGACTCTTCACTAGTGTAATAATATTAGCATATTAATGTTGTGTTAACTTGACTTTCACATACATTTTAAAATACAGTGGTATGTGCATTTTTCCCCTTAAAGCTAAACTGACAGACTAAAACACAAAAGCATTTTGCCATATTGTATCTTTCTCTGTGAAGTGCCATCAGAATATGATTGCAATACCAGCTTTTAATTCATCATTGCCAAACATCCACGGTTAACCAGAACAGCCTGGTTTTGCTTCCTAAATTCACTTGTACTGGGTTTCCACAGCTGAAAGTTCTCAGCAACAGAAATTCCTGCCATAAAATATGGAAAATACTTTCTCTGCAGTTGATCTCTAAATTCTCAAGTCCATATACTTACAAGACACAACTATTTATATTGATAATATATGTTGATTTATTTTGATAATATACATGCCACCTGACACCTGAAAATTACCTCAAAGCTGGTACTGGCCACAAAAGATCCCTACCAATTTACACATAATTTCTGGATTCCTGGCCCTGAACAATACCTCAATAAACTTTCCCATCCCTGGAAGCGTTCAAGTTGTCCCTGCTCATTGAAGGGGACTTTACAGGTCCTTTAAAGGCCAAACTATCCTATGTAATTCATTGTAATATCACCTTCAGACTTCAAATACCTCACTGTAGTCATATCTTTTGCCTTACTTAGACATCTAGCTGTGACATGAAAATTCAGGTTCACTTCCTACTCAACAGAAGAGCGATACTTCACCAAAGTACCTCCAAATGTGATTTTTTAAAAATTAGTTCTCCAAAAGAAATACATCATTAAATGTTCCCCTGAAAAAGACATGACATTCTAAAATATATACATATATATTTAAAGTATAGAAGCACCTGTTTTTGCCAAATAAGTAACATTTCTCTGCTGTAATATAACTCATGATTCTACAGTACATATATAAAAAATTGTTAACAGACTTTCAATGATTTTAGGAGTCAAGATGATTGCATTATTCCACTTTCATTAGCAGCCATGAAAAATAAGTCCGTAAAAACTCTATCCCATTTTAGATCTTTAGACAATTCCAAACTATCCCTTCATTGTAATTTCTTGCTCCATGCTTTCACTCACTTCATTGTGATCTGTATTATTACATAAGGAATTACATTTGGGTACAGATATTTTAATGAGAACAGATCAAATCCAGTCAGTCACATAAGTTTTCTATTTATTTGTTGTATAGTAAAATAGAATATTTGAAGCAGATGACCTTTTGAGAAAATGTTCCAGTTAAGCACTAAATGAGGACTATTGAATTTCTTCACAGTTTTCTCATAAGTTTCATTTGCTGAATTATTTTTTTCTGTCTTTCATTTCCAGCATTTCCTTTACACCTATCTAATCCCATACAAAAGGAATTGCAGATTAAAAACAATCACTACAAATGCACGTCATAAACAACTGAGACAATGAAGTGAAAGGCATTATACAAAGAACTGTTTTACAAAAATATGCATATTACCCTCTGTTTTACTAAAAATGAACAAAGAATGGGATAAAAAGTCTTGCCTCAAAGCATTTCCTAGTTTTCTTCAAAGTTGGTAATTGAATTCACCTACATGAAGAGTGACAAACACAGGTTGCCCAGAGCAGCTGTGGCTGCTCCCTCCCTGGCAGTGTTCAAGGCCAGGTTGGATGGGGCTTTGAGCAACCTGGGCTAGTGGAGAGTGTCCCTGCCCATGGTAGGGAGTTGGAACTAGAGGATCTTTAAGGTCCTTTCCAAGCAAACCATTCTGTGATTCTGTAATTCTATGAAATCTACCTATTGTATTCCAAAGCCCTCTATTAAATTAGAAATATTCTTTACAAAACCTCAAATACTCACTCTGGTAGACTTGGGCTTACACAACAAGTAAGTTGAATACAGATTTTTGCACTGTTTTTTTTATTTTTTAATATCATTACTCCTTCTTCAGTTGAAAAATAACACCACCTCATATACATTTATCCAAAATAAGAGACTCGTGTATCTGAAATTCTGATTTTACAGCCAGGGAAAAGTATTAAGCACTTCAAAGACAGAGGTCAGAAACTAAAATTCCTGTCTCCAGAAAACATGAAGATCGTGGACTCATTAAAGAGATTAATTTTATGCCATGTTATAATTTCTGTCCTTTACTTAATCCCTTTTCTTGATAACAAACACGTTTCCCTAGCAGATAGCCTAAAATCAATATAAACTTAAACCAATTGTTTTCAACCTGTATTTAACTTGCTGCTTGCTGTCAATGCCTAGACTACATCATACTTCTCAATTCTGTGACACCAGGTGCTCAAGAAGACATGTAGAAAACAGATTATTAAAAAAAACCATGTTGACAGTTGACACGTCTGCTTTCCACAAAAATTTTAAAGACTCCTAAATGCTGCCTTGGAAAATTAAACAACATTTATAATATAGTTATAGCCACCCGCACTATATTCCCTTTTGGTACATGATCTGTTCCATTTGCATAAGTGTGCCTTTGTGGAGCGTATTTGATCATCATGAATTTAATTGCCACAGCTGTAATTACATTAAAATTCATCCACGCAATCTTATTTGAGTTTGCTGAAATAGCTCATTCTGAATTGTTTAAAAAAATCTTGGTTTTGGGGCAAAAGAGTGTAAATTGAGAAATACGTTTGATGGGTGTATGTAGAGAGGGAACTCTGGACACCGCAGAAAAATACTCTTTTCATCATTCAGAGTATGTCTACTCCTGAGCATACGGTTTGCTGCAGAGAGGAACAATACAGAACTCACTCAGACATACAGAACAAGCAGTTTGACAAGTCCTTTCATTTTATTTTTCCTTACTGAAATGAGGAATTTCAGCACCATCAAAATACCAACCAGCTTAATTCCCTTTGCATTCCCTTTCTGCCCATCATTCTAGCACTGGAAAGGAAATTTCCCTACATGCCACTGTAACAGGTGTGCTGAGGAACATAGAGAAAGCAACTAGCAACAGCTTTCAATCAGAAGTTTGCATGCCTGCTTTACAAAAGATACTAGTTTGTTCTGAACTTGTCACTCTAGGAAAAACAGTGCATGTTAGATAGAAGAATGGTACAGGTTTAGTATGTTCAACTTGTTTTCTCTTGTGCCTTCGATGACCTCAGCACTATACAAATGTGTTCCTTAGGTACGGATCTGATCAGAAAAAGAGCTCTTTTAAAAAGCAGAAAAGTCAATGAAAAGGGTTCTTGGCAGCTATTAGGGCCTGCTGTTAAGTAGTTTGCACATGAAAGGAGCTGGAATGCATTGTAGCATCAGAAACCTCTGCAGTATATCTAACTATTGTTCCTTGCTCAGTCCACCAGATTGTCTTTAAAAATGTATTTTTAAAGAAGCATTTTTAACTAAACCAAGGGACTAGGCTTTGTCTACTTTAACACATATATTCTTGTTTCAAACTGAAGAAGCTGTTCAGAAGGCTCCTTAATTTTTCTGCTTTATAATGTATACAGAATACATCTATGTTTCATTTCACAGTGTACAATTAAGTCACAAGTAAGATTATGGGACTTTAGTGTTTAACCGTCATGCTTTCACTCATCCTCTGTGCCAGTTCTTCCAGCCTCCCAAATACATCTGGCACCATTTAATGACTTTATTTCAAATATGTAGAAAAGTAAGCTGGATATACGAACATATAGTAGTAATAATTGGCTCTAGATAAAAACATTCCTATATATCTCTGTTTAGTGATAGCCAGAACTTAAATTTCTTAAATTATTGTGGTTTTGAGAGTATCTTTGCATTTAAATTATTGTTTAAAAGAATACAAAAGTTGACAGTCACACTACTTTTAAAACCCAAACTAAAATAAGTAATTGAAATTAAGAAATTAATCTTGACTTGAAACTATTTAAAAGCATATATAATAATTGTTTAAAAGTATTTATTATTTAAAATTAGTAATTTTGTGTAAAACACTGTATTTAGAGTAATTAAGTTTCAGAGCAACTCAAACTACCCATCAACTCAGGTTAGGAAAGGAGTGCTGTTTTCAGGAGCGGGATATGCATATGAAAACAGTGGTAGAAGGCTAAACCACATTATTTCACCTGTCAGCTGAGCTCTCAATTTCATTTTCTGGGAGGGTGATTTCATTTCTGGGAGGGTGTCATCAGCACAACCACTGCTTATTGCTCTGTGTCGTCTTCATAAAATTTAGGTATTTGTTTCAAAAAATCCCACAGCTTTTGTAGAAAGAAGTCTGAAATTAAGCATTTCTGATGAATTCATGCAACCTGACATGACAAACGAAAAATTTTCTTTTTGGGAAAACCTAAACCCATTCAACTGTGCTATTTTTTCAGCTTGGTAACTGATCAAAGAATTAAATTATATGAATAAATTATCTGCATAGTTTGACATGCTATTAAGTCAAAACATGACCAAATGTAAAACATTTTTCAATTGGATGCAGTGAATCCGTGCCAACAGCAGAATATCATATCATAAAATAATATTGCATTTAACACGGAATTTAGTGAGGACCCACCTAGCTGAGCATGCTTCACCAGAGTTTTATTTTTCAAGTGAAGGAGGTATCAAATTAGAATATTTATGATCAAGTAGGTAATAAGTAATCAAATTGAACAAACAGACCCCTTGCTGCTAGATAACAAACAAAGCTCATTTATATTTATTATGGTTTCCCCTTCAGGATCTCAGAAGCTTATGAGTGTTGTAAGCGTTTGATAGAAAAGCCACTCCCCTTCTGTCACGGTTTCAGCTGAGAGAATTTTTATTTCTAGTAGCTGGTATAGTGCTGTGATTTGGATTTAGTATGAGAATAATGTTAATAACACATTGATGTTTTTAGCTGTTGCCACGTACTTGCAGTGTCTACAGTAACCCAGGGACTTTTCAGCTTCCCATGCCCTGCTGAGTGCACAAGAAGCTGGGAGGGCACAGCCAGGACACTGACCCCTGCTGGCCAAAGGGATGTTCCCTACTGTATAATGTCATGATCTGTATACATCTGGGGAAGCCAGCTGGGGGGTGGGATCCCTGCTTGGAAACTGACTGGACATTGAATTGTTTTATTTTCCCTTTCACATGTGCTGAGCAATTGCATTTAGTCTTCACTTGTATTACTGTTATTTCTGCTATTATTCTCTTCCTTTGTTATCCTATTACTGAATTTATCTCAACCCATGAGGTTGTTTTATTTTTCCACTCTCCGCATCCTATTGGGAGCAGGGAGGGGTGACTGAGCAGCTCTGTGTTGCTCTAATTACCAGCTGGGATTTAAAACTCCACATCTTCAAGCTTTGATTAATAAACTAATAGACTAACAAGGTAAATGATTGTTGCACTTGTTGCCTTTTGAAAGTAACTCCATGAAAACAAAAACTGGCGGAAAAAACTAAAATAAAAAGACATTTTTTTGTTGATTCCAGTCTGTTTTATCAGTCTTTTAAGTATTGGATCTCTTACTGAGGCAAAGGGAAAAATCAACTATTTGATTTTTCAAATATTTGCTAGACCTCATAACTTTCTGTACACAGACTTGATATGAAGTAGTGCTTCAGAAAGCCTGAAAAAGTGTGCATCAACCCCTCAGAGAAAACTTGCCTTTTCCATTCATCTCAATGCAACAGTTCACATTAACGATCACCTCAAGTACATAACTATCAGTTTTAATAAGTTACTCAAGGAATACGATGTGAAAGTCACAAGTCTGTCTTCACACTTAGCTGATATTAAGAACAGACACTTTGTAGAGTTTCACAGAAACTCTTGCATTTAAATTATTGCATTATCTGCAATGTCAGCTGCAAAGGCAGCTTTGCTGGAGTTGAATAAATTTTGCATCAGAAAGTACTGAGGGAACATAACTGAGTTCATCGCTATTTCAGTATCCACCTCTGAGTACTTCTGAGAGCTGAAGATTAAATATCTTAAGAGACTTGTCTTTTATCTGATTTACAAAAAGACAATGCATCCACATAGAACCTGGCATGCTGTCTAAACCTCTGTATTTTCTGATGTGGTAAGGTTATTGGTTGGCATTGAAATGTCAGTCTTTCCAATATGATTTTCTTAATTTCTGACCACTCAGAGCCCCTAAAACATGCAATACAATGTCAGCAAAAGATGAAATACAGCATCATTATACTTCATAAATTTGTTGTTATGCAAGCCAATGCATATATTTTAGTTCTCTTCAATTGAGTACATCTGATAATCAAGTAAGAAGTAAGATGAAACTAATAGGAGATTTCAGTAGCATATAAAAGTCTCTCAATTCGTTAATGATTTATGCAGCGTTTCTTTGTGAATAGGACTGTGAAAAAGCAGTTGAGGGAAATTCAGAATTAGTCCTCCACAAAAGACAGCAGAAGTCAGGAGTCAGCCAACCTAAATAGGAACTTCTGAAGCTAATCTAAATGATACACAAGACAGCCTTGTTTCCTTATAATCATGTAAATCTGTGTGTATACCCAACTGTGGAAATTGTGTTTTCCATTTTGTACTCTGTAAAAACAAAGCAAAACTCTCCACATTTTTTTGTTAGTTTTCACTTAAACTCAGTTTGAATTACTGTGTTCTTTTTCAAGTTAACCAGGCAAGGGGATTTTAAGAACTGAATTATTAAGACAATCAAGCAGGACCCAAACTCCTACATACTCTTTAAATTCTTAAGCATTTAAAAGATAAAGGGGGCATGTTTCCACATAAGCTATTCAGGCCTGTTTGAAAGAAGAAAAGGAAGAAACATCTTCTGAACAAACAGGTAAACAAGGAAAACTGACAGCATAATTGAGGCGCTACACCTGAAGATTTCTATAAAGGACTGTGTGACTGTTCTTTTTGCAAGTTAAATACTTGATAAGAGTTAGAAAATAAGGCAGAGGAAAAAAAACCAACACCCCTCAAAACATGACCTAAGTCTATCTTTACAGTTTTTTTTTACTCTTAAAATATTTCTCAATGTTATTGTTTAATGCAGCCTCTATAACCTCCAAAATATGAGGAACCTTAGTTCAACAAGCTTTTCAGATCAACCTAGATTTTAGACCTCTACCTTTTTCTTTCCTTAAAATGCTTTAAATGTACCAGTGTGTTTAAAATTCTGATGCTAGGAATAGAACATGAGAATTAAAATACTTCTCTAATAAAAGCAGGCCTTCCTGTAAGAAAACTCATTTTTAACACACACACCCCACCCCACCACCCCCAACATTTCCTTACTACTAGCACATAGGATGGAAGTGTTTAGTCCTATCAACAGACTAGAAGGTGGAGTATGCAAAAAGTCAATTGTTCAGAGAAGTGTCATGGTTAAAACAAGCCAAGCATGTTCCAAGAGTCATCCTCATGGATTTAGGATTCTGAGTTTACCTATGGGGATACTGGAGCCTTGCATAATTTTGACAGCCCCCCATACATCTCTGAGCAGAAGGCCTATTGAGATCTGCCAAACCAGGGAGGCAGTCAGTTGTCCTGGCTGACACAGAGAAGTGTGTGCAGATGACACAGACCATGCTGCAATGAACCTTTAACTGCAGTTTACTTCTAGGGCCAGGCAATACAGATATTTCCCTCTTCTCTCTCTTCTCGCCTCTTGAAACTGACTTTTCAATGTTAAATTAGTATATTTACTAAGTAGTATAAATAATCCATCATTCAAAGAAAGCAGAATAAAACATTTGCAAATTTTATGGAAGTTTACTTTCTTCCAGTAAATATGTTGGGTTCCTGTCAAAGAATTAAACATCAGCTTTTCAGGAGAGTAAAGAACAAAATATCCTCTAGGCTTTTTGCTTGTCAGAGGAAAACTTGGAAATCTACTGCTTCATAGCTCATCAATGCTAACATTGAAGTTCTCATGGCTGAAACACCATCAACAGAAAGAGTAAGACATCACAGACACTGCACAAATACATACAGCAATATATCCTAGGTTTCCTTTATGGGTCTATTTTTTCTCTCAAAACCATCAGGTTTTATCTCTGCAGACTTCTGTGTTGGTAGCCAGGAGAAAATTCAAGACTCTTTGATGTATTGTTAAGTTGTAAAGTAAAACAGTACATCAGTATGGAAAGGAAACATTCCATTGTCTTCTGGAGGCCTGCAGCCTCAGAGCCCTGACACCACTCTGTACAAGTTTCATTAGAAATGTGCTTTAAGACTGCTTTCTTAAAATTCACACTGGCACAGAAAGACTCACACATACTATCAAATATATCATTTGTCTTTTATTCAGATGACTATTAATTACATATAATGACCAAATTTTCTAATCATTTTGTAGAAAGCAGACTGAAAGAAAGCACGAGTCTTACCTCATTAGTAATGCTGACACCTCTTATTATTTCAGCACATATTTTGTTATTTTGGGGTTATCTTTAAATCAGCGCTTCAGGATTTAATTTATTTTGCAAAATCTTAATTTTCACACTTTTATCAGCAACAAGATTCTAATGCTACATTTATAGAAAGGAGAAAAACAAAAAACCCAAACTTGAAAATACTATCCAACTACAGAGATGCAAAAACCAAGGGAAGAGATGTTTTTAGGATCTGATTTGCGGTTTAGACTCTCAAAATGGTAGGTAGGAATGTTAAATTGTGCTAATCCAGTTCAGCACAGATTGTCACCAGCTTCTGTAACTCAAATAGTACCTAAAAAATAAATCTTATTTTATTTTATATCCTTATTATGTTTTTTTTTCCTGACAAGCTTAATTACTGGAATATTTTGC
This sequence comes from Zapornia atra, assembly GCA_013400835.1. NCBI lineage: Eukaryota > Metazoa > Chordata > Aves > Gruiformes > Rallidae > Zapornia > Zapornia atra. The sequence continues at coordinate 60,492 of VZTU01013255.1, forward strand.
CACTCTATCCCTGGAATCTATTTTTGGCATAAATTCTCTCAAAAAGCATAGTTTGTGATAGCTTAGTTTTTAGCAGTGGCTTAATTCTTATTACTCTGAATAAGCTTCATTAAATTAATTGACTTAGCTGGAACTGCTCACAGTAGTTAATTTTTGCAGCATTGCAAGAATTAGCTGCACTGAAAGAGGCAAGAACAACACAGCTATCTCTGCCTCTAGTGAATAAACGTAGTGAGCTTTTGATTTATGATGCATCAATCCAATAAATTAGCTGAAAAGATATAATTGGCATCCTTTTTATGGCTGTCCATATGCATAAAGAATATTAAGATTTATATTTTCTGAGCTTTACTAAAAAAAAAAAAGTAGTAAGTGTTTTGGTAAGGCTTGAATTTTCTTAGCTAAAAGCTATATACACTTCTATACAGAGCATCTACTTACAAGCAAGAAGGATGGTCCTGACGTGGAACTCCTTCATATCTGCACTCTATTTCAGACTACTCATGCAAATTTAGGCAAGTAGCTGCATTATATCAGGCCTCAGTTACCTGAAATCCTAACCATGAAAAAAATACAATTAGCCTTTGCAAGTATTTTATAAAATCCGATTAGCTTTTGCAAGTATGGGTTTGGATGGCTTGAACATAACACTACAACAGCAACCTAACAGAGCTGCTCAATATATGTACTCTAAATACGCAATTGGGTTTTTAGGAGGTCTGAGAAGCTGTAAGCTAAAACATAATAAATAATAAATTATTATTAATAGTATAATAAAAGAAATTTAGAGGCACTAAGCCCTGTCTACTCAAGTTTTGTCTCAGCTATTTTTGGGAAAACAGACTTGGTGACACTTTCTTAAATTGTCTTTTCATTATGAGGATACATTTCTTAACATTTGGGGCATAAACTGTGCTCCAGTATGAAGTAGGAAAGAAAACCATGTAGGTGTCATCCCTTTCACAAATAAGAAGCAAACTTCTCACTGTAGATTTGCTTTCAGGGTTTACTTTTACCTACCATACATCCAAGGTTCAGATTTTCCATCACACCTTTGACATATCATTTAAGCATGTGGTTTTACATACAATATGGACATCACTGCCATGGAGCGAGTCTTACTTTGACACAGTCCAAAGTGGTCTGTCTTCCATGAGAACAAATGGGAGAGAGTCAACCAAAATTCCGAAAATCCCATTTCTGATTCTTCATTAGAGAAATATCCTTGACAACTATCAGTTTCTAAAGAATTGTTACTAAGTTGGGATGACAATACCCCTGCCATCTGCTACTTTCATTTTGAAGGACCTGTGAGTGCCCTCAGCAGGGAATCACCTTTCTTTGTCAGCCGAAACTGTTTCATCTGCTCTGCATATACTTTAATGTCTCTTTTTTCTTGCATGTCTAATTTATGATCTATGTCCTTCTTGGGCAGCACCAGCCTCATTAAAACTGACTCCTGTTGGCTCGACTGAGTGTGGCTTCAATGGGAAAACAACATCTGAGGGCACTGGATGACCTGAAACTTACTCTTTAACTCCAGCCCAGCCAGCCGCCAGATTTCTATCAAAAAGGAGACACATTGTAAGAAGGGAATTGTCTGTCTACACTACTTAATTAGGTATGTTTTAATAAAGACATGACCTACTGTCTCTCTTCCCACCTGCAAGCACTCTAATTAAAGTTTCTCTAGCAGAACAGTAAGCTATTTTTGTTCTTTCGCCTTTTTAAAAATTTGAATACAATTCTGCGGGAACTTAAGAAGTAAAAAATGAAAATATGTCAACCTGAATACTTACTATGACAAAAATCTGTGTGAAAAATTCTTGTGAATGCTCAAGTTAACTATTTAAATGAGTAGACAAACAAACAAACAAAGGTAGCAACTGTTCTAGAATTGGGGGGAGGGGGAGGGAGGGAGGAGTATATTGGTCTTTTTACTCTAGTCAGTAGTAACATTTATTGTCTAGAAGCACTAAAAATCAATACACCTTTACTTACCTACATATGGGTACTCAGGGTCCTTAGCATCAAAAGTATCCGGACTTCCACAAGTTCTAAATACTTCTTGCTTCTTACTTATGTCAATGCATGTGTAAAAAAAACCCAAACAAAACAACAATTACACAAATAATTCAGTGATGGGCTTAGGAATGAGCGTGTGATATATTGATTTGTTTGGTTTGATACAGAAGTGGCAAAAAAAAACCTACAAGGAAAAAAAACCACTCAGTGGATATGAATTTCACTGAAATGGAGGAAACCCACACTTCTTCATTTTGGAGTGCTTCCATTCCTAAAAACAAATATCAATGAATAAAAGTGTATTTTTTTAAAAAAGAGGGGGAAAAAGGTTGCAAAAATCAAGATGTTGCCATTTTGAAAATTATAAAAGAAATATAACTTCTTAAAATGTATTTAGTTTACAAAATTCAACACAAGTTTGATGAATCCTTAAAATGCCACATAAGGAGACTATTCTATTCATAAACACACACAAAGAAGACTTAACGCGCAGCCCTACGCAAAATTCAGAATCTGTGCTGGTTTTTATTGTTGATACACAGGTCACCTTAATTACATACATGGGAGTTATCAATCCCAGGAAAAGCAGCTCATTCCCCAAAGAACAGGAATATAAAGATAAAAAAGGCTTTCGCAAGCATGTTAGTGAAATCCAATTGTATGCATATAGTGCTTACACACTGTGTTTCTTGTTTTTTCCACAGACCAGCTGACAAGATCTAAAATGAATACTAATGTCTCTAGTGTGGATGACCAATAACCTGATGAGCTCATTCCAAACAGGCCACAGTTTTGCTCTTCTGGTAGTGTTATTCAAGGAGACTAGAAGTTAGTGGGTTTCAAATAAAAAGGGTTTGAACTCCCTCATACCCATTTACTGACATTCTGGATGAATGACAATGATGAGATGAAGCTAACCAAAAAAGACATGTTACAGAAACCCTATGGGCAGGTAGATACACTACGAGATACTTTCAGCACGTTCCAGGAAGCACATACACAAGTCAGTGAGTGAAGTTATTTCAAATGAAGCAATGAATAGGCTCAAGAAAAGAGCAGCATTCATAGTAGCATTTGATCTAAGTAAAATAGTTCCTTGGAACTGAAATACTTAATGGATATCAAGCTTCAACTCTCCCATGCAGAAGAACTGTTAAGTCTTTTGTCACATTTTTCAGCATAAAACCTAATCTTATCAAGATGTACCGTAACACAGAACATTCACTATGTTCACTTCAGGCTGAGCTGACATCTTCTCAGAAAGACCTACCTGGCTAGTAGAGATCAGTAACAAAGGTAATGTTGTAGATCAGAAACTGAACTCAAGTGAAAATCACCAGCCTTAATGAAAAAAGTAATTATGAAACCTCAGTGCATAGACTAGAAAGTATCTGTGAGACAAAGGAAATTGTATTTTTACTCTACCCTGCCCTGGTAAGGCCTCAGCTCAGAATTATTTCTAATGGGAAGCCACACTGCTAAAAAGATGACCAGTTTGAGAGAGTCAAGAACAAACACTGATCTAAAAATCCATATTCAGTGACAGTAAATGAAAGAAATAGTCACTATTCAGTTTAGAGGAGACAATTGAGGAGTGAAAATAAACATTACAACGATTTAACTATTCTCAGTAAGCATTCTGGATAGTGCAAAAAGAAATACGTAATTGCCACAAAGATGACATACTGGGAGAATTTCTCAAAGCAAGCAAGCAATGGAGCACACAGCCTAGCATGCATCATGAATTTTCTAAAATCCAGTTAAAGTGCCATGTTTTGAGAATTATATATTGCAGGTGTTTCTCTTCTAAAGAAAGAGGAGAATAGGGCATTTTTTGGGGGGGTTGGTTTAGTTTTTTACTATATTGTATTTTCAGCAGTCTCAGACAGAAATTGTAATTTGGAAACACAGCAGACTTTCACCTTTTTGTCACTCTCTATTCCTCTACTCTGTTGAAACAAGGCCCCTCATTTTGACACAATCATACTATTAATTCTGGAGGTATTTGTTTCCTCTAGCAACCTATTCCCACCAAAACCTAAGTGGTTTTCTGTAATGTTTTCACTTCTTCACTCTCTGTAAACAGTGTAAGAAGTGGGTTTCTTAGTGCGTTTCCCAGCTTTATCTCATCTTTGGATTGACTAGGTACAATGCAACAATACTCATTTATGATAAAAGGGCAGAAATTCTAAACATAGCTCTTGCATACAGCTTCCAATGAGATATACATGAGATGTGACTGCCCATATCCTTCCCACTAACTTTAGCATTCTCCATTTCTCAGGAAAAAGAGGCACTTGCATAATGCACTACAGCTATTGATCTACATTAGGTAATACCCTGTTAAGTATATGATTGCATTTCAAGAAAAAAATATATAGCTCATTTTACAAGTCATTAATATGTTAAACTTGCACATTAATAAAGAAAGAGCCATAATGCTACCTTTCAAAAGTAACTAGGGTGAAACTCACCCCTGTGGCTGAGATGGATCTGGGACGGTTCAGGTGCTGTGTAACAGCTGGATGCTCACCTGCCTCTATCTCAAAATAATGCTTTACACAGGGTAAAACGTAACATACAGCAAAAGCAGCACCACTTCAAAGGGGCTCCCACTCTGAGAACAATACAGCACTGGCCTGTGTACAGCAAAACACGTAGTAGGAAAATACACAGCCAATTCCTAATGGGATAGAAGAATCTGCTATGTTAAACAAGGACAGGACTTTGGACTCAGCTTTAGAGTGGGAAGGAGAAGCATTATGTCAATTCATACCAGCATTTTGGGTTATTCTGGAGAAGTCCAGACCTCCAGGAACACTCTGCATGGGTCCTCCATGGGATCACAACCCTTATCAACAGACCTGCTCCAGTACTGTCTCCACAGGGTCACCTGCTCTGGCATGGGGTTCTCTACAGGTTGCAGGTGGATCTGCTTCACCGTTAATCTCCATGGAGTGCAGAGGGACAGCCCGCCTCACTATGTCTTCTCCGTGGGCTGTAGGGGAATCTCTGCTCCAGCTCCTGGAACATCCTCTCCCTCTCCTTCTTCACTGGCCCTGATTGCTGCAGTTTCTCTGACATATTCTCACTCCTCTCTTTCCAGCTGCTGTTCTGCATAAGGTGTGGGGTTTTTTCCTCTTCTTAAACATGTTATCAAAGAGGCCCTACCACCATTGCTGATGGGCTTGGCCTTGGCCAGCAGCTCTGTCAGACACAGGAGAATCTTCTAGCAGCTTCTTCTTGCAGAAGCCACCCCTGTGGCTCCCTCATAACCAAAACTTTGCCATGCAAACCCAATACGGTGATGCTTGTGTTTAATCCCTGACAGATAAACCATTGAGACTGTGAAGAAGGTAGCATTTGGTGTCCCTAGTGTACACTCAATCATTTATCATGCTCACTGAAAGAAAGAGCAGCAGCAAATAGTTTAACTGGCAAAACCTTCAGGTGAACTACAAGCTTTCTATATATTGTTATTAGTTCCGAAAACAGGCCTTAGGCCTAGTACTGTATCCTTACTAACATTGTTCAGTGTTGAGTAGCCTTAACACCTTCCTAAGGGCAAACAGTTGCAGCTAGAGGGCACAAAAGATACTGTATGGGTAAGATCCCTTTAGGACTATACATGTACTATTTAAAGTAAGGGGTTACTTTTAATTTTCATATGATTGGAAACTGTTGACTTCTGCCAGAGAATCCATGAAAATGTGTAGCCATTTCATTATATTTAAAAACTACCCGTTCTTTCACACACACATTACCACAATCACTAGAACAAGAGTGCTGAATACAGCATGTCAGACCATGTCTTTCAGTATCCATGACAACACACTGTTATTCATAACTGAAAGTCAAGCATTGCAAAGAGGTCTCCTCTTTAGCTGCCGTGAGAAAGTCTTGTTTCTGTGTTGAGTGGGATCATATTCACGTAGATGGGCTGTTTCCCATGAGGGTATTCTCAGGGAAGGGGAGTAAATGTTGCTTTTCTTTCGCTGCAGTTAAATGAAGATTCAGTAAACACCTATTTTCAGCACAGAACAACAAGAAGATGTTGATTCTGTCTGTTGTTATTATTCACTATTTTGACTTTGAAATAAAATACACTTGAAAATAGACATTTCATAAAACAAGTGACACACGTTTTACTATTTCATGGGGGGTTTTTTAGCATAGCTTTTTTATGGCTCTGCATTTTTTATCCATGTCTTTAACTTTTAATAGTCTTATTTACTGATATTCAGTGGACAACATATGTATATCATGGTGCCATTACTCGCAACACCCTAATACATCATGAATCATCAGTTGCCTAACTTCCTGCTGTCATGCGTCTAAGAAAAAAAATTGCTAAGAATAGCAGCAAAACATTGAACATTTCTTTTCCATCTCTGAGCTAGTCTTTACAGAGCACATAATGCCTCTCAAAGAGACAGTGAGAGATACTAGCATTTCTTAACAATTTTCACTTTAATAAATACAAGGGAGATGAGCTACCACATTGGACAAACATGTCAAAATTCTACTGCTAAGGATGGCATGCACTCTGATGAAATGGAGAGCAGAAACACAGAAAGAAGAGAGATATCTAAAAGGATATTACCAGCAATGTTAACACAGTTTACACAGTTAGGAATTACTATAGAGAATAAGAACTTTAATATAAATAAAACCAGCATTCTAAGCGTTTTGTCACATTCCGCTCCATTAAAAAGTTATAAACATTGAACATTAATTGAATGTATGCATTTTTTTCAAATGAAAGTGAGAATTAGAAAATAAAGCACTGATTTTTTTTCAGTATATGAATTAGTAAATATAAATAGGTTGAAAATAAAAGCTCATAACTAGAAGGCTTGCAATGGTTCAAAAAAAGATCCATGACATCTGCGCTGCATAATTTATACATCTCAGAAAGAAGGAACTTTTTACTGCAAATTAGGTTTTTCAAATACTCGTGGATATCAAAATTCAAAATCTTCTGGTGACATACTCAAGAGTGCTGTAACTCTTGCTTGAAATTCATGTCTTAAAACCTGTTCTCTCTCTGAAATAGCCCCCTATAAGAAGTATAACAATATCAGTTTCTCTATAAACCTCTCTAAATTCTAAGACAAGAATCTAAATTGTAAGTCAAGATATGACCTACCTAGGCTTTACAACATGCTTTGGCAATCAAGAATTTCAAGTTCATGAAGATGTATTTTCATAAATCTACTATGTCTCTGCTGATTAGTCATTTTTTAATTTTCTGCTGAACTGTGTTTCAAAATACACAAACTATAAAGACATAATTTATCATATGTTTGTGCAATATTAGGTAGCCTCTGAAGTTATCCTTGTCAGCAATTGTAATAATATATGAAAACTGAGATCTTTAAGTGGTGAGATAAACTGGAAAAAAAAAAGAAAAAAAAAAAAAAAAAAAAAAAGGAAGTAAAAGGCTAAGTGATTTGACCAAGGCTACATATGACAAAGCAGTGAAGTGAGTTTGATGTATGGCAGAGTCAAAAACCAAAGCTTTGACTTTTCAACTTCCATTTCTGCAACTTGTCAACTCATCTTAACTTGCTATGCATTAAAGCTATGGTGGAAGTTCAGTGTCTTTGTTTACCTTTTTCCTATAATCTTTCATTTGTTGAGTAAACTGAAGTTAATAAGATTGAAAAAATTACTATATACTATATCACACTACTATAAATCATCTAAATGAAGTAATTGGACCAAGTAAAGCCCTATCCCAAATTTTCTCATCAACATCATTCCCTCACATCACAATCTTTTTCATATCATCTTTATTTACATTTGCTTCAAATGCGAAGTCCTAAAGTTAAGATGCATTTGAATTTTTGTCTCCACATCAAGTTTTGCAGATTCAGTAATGCTAAAAAAAAAAAAAAAATCAACATCTGCTATGTTCCTGTAGGATTTATGCACTTAAACCCCAATGTTTTAGAGATGTTTCAAGCTCTAGCTGCTTTTGCTCTCTTCAAGAGAAGAATAATCCCAAATTGCTTTCTGAGAGACAGCAAGGATAAGGTAGATTATTGAAGTCACTTAAGGACATCATCAGCTTCTTCACAAAAGAAAAAGAAACTTTCTTTTCTTTTTTGTCTTTGAGAAAGAAGCTGAGGCTGCATTTTGTGTCCAAGATGTTTTATTGGAAGAGATCAGTGAAGGTGGTGTTAGGCCTTTTGGAGGGTTCAAAAGCAATATAGCACATGCAGTCAAAGAAAGAAAACTTGATCCTCCAATGACTCCCTTCCAGTTGATGCAATAATGTTCACCACAATTCACCTGCTAAACCAGCAGGCAGCGCAACAAAAAGAACATTTTTTTTCTTAATGTCACCCAGGTGATTGGTCTACCTTGTAATTTCTTTTGACACTAAACCCAACAGATTAAACAGTAGGAAATGGCACAGCAGCCAGATTTCAAACACCTGCTACCCATTTCAGCTGGGTTGTCAAACCCCTCAAGAGTCATGTCTGCAACATATGTAATATCTGAAGTATCATTGCTAGAGTTTCTGTTTTACCTGATATGCTACAGTGGTTGGGGTTTTTCCCCCCCCAAAAAAAGAAAAAATCTTTAGCAAAACAATGAACACCAGATACACAGCCATGCAGGACTTTTAGAGTGAATGTGAAAATATATCTCAGATCCTCCCTCTCTAAAAAATTTTCTCTGAGGAAATACTAGCAGTACAAGGCATATGCAGCTCTAAATTCATAGAATCATAGAGTGGTTTGGGTTGGAAGGGACCTCAGAGATCATCTATTTCCAACTCCCCTGCCATGGGCAGGGACACCTTGCCTGATTCCACATATGCTCTCCCCTTAACCTTCTTAAGAGGTTATTTTCTTTTTTGAGATGGATATAATGATGCTTGGATTCCCTGACTCCGCAGGGCATTTCAATAGAATATGCTCACCTGGAAAAAGAAAATGCCATCACCAAGTTTTATCATGCCTGCTGGCTTATCTCATAGATCTTAAATCTCACTGAATAAAGAATGAGAATCTTCTTAATTGTTTGCAGAATGGGAGGGATGTCCCTTTGACATACAGAGACATAGCAACAGATTACTCTCCCCAAAACCTCACAGAAAATGAATTTCAGTCACTGACTTAATATCTCTACTCAGCAAAGAAAAATCCCTAGTGTCACAAGTCTCAAAATGCATATGTACATATGTACATCACTATTAAAACAAGGTGGTCCTACCTTTAAATATTAAAGGATGAAAAGCAGATGTGGTGCAGAGGCTAAGAACTCATGAAAGAGTTCCTGTAGTTTCTATACATGGGTGTATATGGGGGAAGTGTGTTTTATTTAAATGCATTCAGACAATGAAAATGTAGCACAAATGTTGCTATATGATTTTGGAAATGTTTTTAATAATTTAAAATTATTTTTAAATTAAGAAAATGCTAGGGTCTAAATTAAATATGACCACAGTATTGTAAAAACTACCTCCTGTTGATCCTTCACAGGAATAGCCTGTTATGTGGAAGAGTATTTATCCCCGTATGAGGAAGGTAGTGGGAACAGTCTAACATTTTATTATAAGTGTGGCTACTTGCAAATATTTGCTTTCCCAGGCTGACAAGCTAAAATGCAGGTGTTTTAAGAAGATAATTGGTGCCTGATATCAGATTTAGTTCTAGAAATTAAGCTGTATGGACTTTTAGTTACTGTCGATTTGTGTGTGTGTGCAATCATAAAATATTTTCTATGTATGCAATCTTTTTTTCACCATTATGTGTTTGTGTGACAAACAACACTCTCATGTTGGGGAATTTTTACTTCATTTAACTTACTGCTAATTAACTGCATCTTTTGATCACTATGGGTATGGGGAGAAAAAACCACAATCAATGAGGTACTGAAGTAAGCACCCTTCCCCCACCTTCCACAGGTTCATTCTCACTCAAACACATCTCCTCAATGCCTAGTCTAAGCTTGCCTTCTTTTCACTGACAGGTTACTAAATCCAACTGAGTTCTACAGGGAGGTGACAGGCAGCACAGGACATCAGGGTCACATGCACAATGGTTTCTCTTAAGAGTTCTTTGCTTCTTCTTGTTTTTGTCTCTCACACTTTGTTTCTTGCTGCTTTTCTCAGATGCAACTTGCTTCTTCAGGTTTTCCTGCAGCTGTTTCTTAGCATCCCTGCCACAGCATGGGTCACCCTAGGTCCGCAGTCCTTCAAGGCTGTTCCTGCTCAGCATGGTGCCTCCTTTCAAGAGCTTGTCTCCAGATGGGTACTTCCACCCCCTCACAGCTACCTGGTTCTTTCTTAATATGTTTTTGCAGTAGTGCCAGCACAACAGATAACACTGTGATTACCTTGACCCAAAATAAACAAACTCCTCTTTATCTTCTTTACTTTATGGGTTTGTCCTTGTTTCATCTAGGATAGAGTTAATTTTCCCAAGGAGCCAGTACACATGAGCTGAGATGGCCAAGGGCATTTCCTATATTGTGTGACATCATCCTCCCCATAACAGGGGGATAGGTGGGGAGTGGCATCCAAGTCAGTCATCAGGCTGGTAAAGTGCTTTGTGTTATCACCATTTCTGTATATTTTGTCAGAAGTTCTGTTGTTGCTACTTCCCTCTCCCTGTGCTGTCTCAGTAACTGTCCTTATCTGAACCTAGGAGGTTTGTCTTTGCCTGCCCTTCTCCTGCCTATTCTCCTCCCTGTTCTTTGAGGGAGGAAGGAGGGAGTGAGCGAGCTGGCATGTGGTGATCAGCTGCCAGCTGGGGCTAAACCACGACAGGTTAATCAAATCACAATACTAATTTGCATCTGTACTTCTGCAGCAGTAGACATCCTGTGTGCTGTTATCTCTCTGATGCATTGCACCTATTGCTAACTATTAGGAATAAGGAGAGACTGGTGGAATGACTGTGTCTACATTTCTTGTGATGTTTGGTACTGAAGAACCAGAAAAAAAGATCTTAACATATTGTTGTGGGTTTTACTGAAATGAGTGCAACATAGATTTCTGTGAGCAAGACCAGAATGGTGACAGAAAGACACTTCTCAGAGCTATAGGGAACCCAAATTCCATATGGCTAAGCAAGAAGATTGAGAGAATGGAATATGATCCCACACTAGATTACACACAGTAAGGGTTATTGCCAATTTAGAACAGAATCTAAGTCCAAATATACAGGAAAAAAAAGTATTTTTAAGACATTTAAAGCTATTCATCTCTTGCAAATTTTCACTTTGTAAAGACACCGTGTACCTAGACATTTCCAGGAGATCAGGGAGAGAAAAATTTAAAAAAGCATATTGAGCATTGATGTTGTGCATTCTGTAATCAAAAATGTGCATATGTAATCAGTGAAGACACTTGTGGGTTTTATAGCTGGCAATGTCTTTGTTCTCTTGCATTAATCTCAACATTCCAGCTGAACTGTGACCCACACTCTATTTGCTGCTATTCAAATCCATTCATAACCAGCAGTACTCGGGATTTAAAAATGGAATTGGGGAAGAGGGGATCTGTTTGGAATTCACACATGCATGTTTTTCAAGAGATTTTGAAATTACTTTTGCTAACCAAAAGAACAGCTCAACATGTACTTGATGTTTCCCTTCTTTTCTAGTATTTGTAACCTTGGTGCAATATTTCCTGTCTTAGGTTACACCTTGTATACTGGGATGCAGCTCACGAAAAATTTATCTGCCATGCTGCATCCAATATTTCGAGATTGCACCACCTGGAATCTATCTATTCAAACACACTGGGTGCTGTGTCACTTTTTAGGCTATCATACAAATTAACCTTTTCACCACCATGAATCATGATTTCTGGGCAGTAGAGAAGCCTGTTTACTTTTTTCCCTGATGTTGCGGAATTTCCCCAATATACCAAATATTGTGGAAAATGACTGCAAATTCATGGGTACCATGAACTCCCAGGTCCATTCTATTGGGAGTTTCTCTATCAAGTGAACAGGAATTTTTATTTTGCATTTTTAATGTTTGTCTCATAAATACCTGCAACGGTGAAAAGGACTAGACACTTTAATTATCAGAAGCCAAAGTTTTGTTTGAGCATTGAGCATCTTCTTGTTTTGCTTTTTGTTTAGTTTTACTGTTCTCCACACAATTCTTCATCAGTGAGCTTCCAGAAGCAGCACATGCCCTGAAGTAAAAAGGGCTTTTTTTCTACAATTACATGACAGAAGGTACTTAAAACCCCGTGCACCTTAATGCAAGTCCTTGGCAGCTCATGCAAATTCTTTCTGCTAGAAACAGAACATAAAAAGAAATATTTTAAATGGACTCATAGTAGATTCTTCACATGAATGAAATAATTGTTGGAAAGCCAAATACTATAAAAATTGCAAGCCACAGAGCTGAATATATTGTACAACATTAGAACAGCACTAATCCTTTTATCATCTGGTGATTCATCTTTGCCCTTCATTTCATTACAATGGAAAACAATCTGTGAACCTTTTCCAGCACTCCGACACTGTAAAGTTCAGTATTTTATCAGTTCACTTTTGCCTAGACAATAGTTTTTCATATCACTGAGTAAAGAAGTAGGTTTTATTTCAAAATTAACAAATATTACACGTAAAGCAAGAGTCCAAGGGATTAAAATACCCTCCTGCTGATACTGCCCAAAAAGAAATGCCCTTCTTTTAACCATTCTCTCTGTAATTTGTTGGTATTTGTTATTCTGTCCCTCTGCTATTGTTTTTTCTGGAAACTAAAATTTAAATCCTAGCAATTCTGTCCTCTGTTTGTTAATGAAGAATAAAAAAATGTAATAGGCGCATCTTGACCATCCATCTTGCATTAAGTACAGGATTTTTGACCCAGAATATTCCCTTAATGGTTGGGGGTGGAAGGTGTTGGGGAGAGAGTGGGGGGGAAGTTTTGTGGGTTTTTTTCCTTCTCCCTTCAGAATACTTTAAGGGTATTTCCAAAAGCAATTTGTGAGAGTATTTCAAAGTGAGTTATTTGGGACTAGCCTTCCTAAAATAACTCTGTTCTCATTTACCCTGTATTTTTATATCTTTTAGTAAACAAAATACAACATTAGTGGTAATCAAGATTCTGGCAAAACACGTTACCTACACAGATCTCCAACACTGGCCTACAGTATCACTGAAGTCCTAGTGTAAAGTCTAGTAGTAATCTACAACATTTTAACATCCCTTTTCTCAGTTTGTCACACGGTTCAAACATGTTGAGACTTATTGTAACTTTACACCCACAGGGCTCGCATCAGATTTAACAAGTCTGATCACTTCTTCCATTACTCAGCACTAGCAAGTCTATTACTAGAGTGTCCTCCCTGGTCAGCCACCTGTATCAAGAGTTGTCCTCAATGCTCACCAAGAGACTCTATGCTCACCCGGACTTTAACAGTGTCTTTCCAGCAGATGTTCAAGTCTACAGTAAGAATCAGTGCTTGTGATCATGACACTTTCTCCAGTCCTCCATTTAGAGGCTTCATCTTCCTTTTCATAGTGATCAGATTGTCTATGGATGAATACTACCAAAACACCACACACACTGATCTGCTCCTCATCACATCATCTATTCCGAAACACAGCTACCGGCTTCTCACTGGACAAAGCACATTTCCTTTTTCTTATCTTCCTGGTCCTTTCTAAAGGGTGTATATCCATCTAAAGCAAAACACTATGCAATCTATCCTATCACCACTTTGTTATTCCAATGAGATCATAGTTCTGCAAACGTGCATTGGCTTGTCATGTCTCCTGTCAGATGCCTACGCTGCAGGCATTCATGCACAGCACAAATAAAACTTCATAAAGGGAAATGCAAAGTCTTTGCATTTAGGATGAAATAACCTGTGCAATAAGACAGGCTAGTTACTGACTTAATAGAAAGACAGACATCAGTATTATGTCCTTGTGATAAAGATGACCTAAAACACAGGGGGTTTATACAATACTAGTGCTTGTGATCAGCAAGTTACAAGAGGGGACTATTCCACTCCATTCAGCATTTTTGGGACCACATCTTCAATGTTGCTTTACTTTGAGATTCCTAGCATTAGAAAGGTATTGCGTACCAGAATGGGGCACCATTCTATATCATTCTAAATTCAGCAAAAGGTGACCAAGATGACGGGGGAACTGGAACACTCAATGTACTAGAGGATGCAGAAAGAATTGGATAAAAAAAAAAAGAAAGCTAATGTGGGATCTTGTTGCCATCATCAGCTACTTAGTGAGGGGGTAGAGAAGACAGATCCAGAATTATCTTGGACATACAGGGAGCCAGGATGAGAGGCAGCTGCTACAATGGAAATTCAAATTAAATATAAAGAGAAAAAAACTTCACAATGACAGTGATAAAACACTGGAACAGATGCCCAGAGAGGCTGAGGAATTTCCATCTTTCAGTTACATATTGAACAAGATTCAAGAGCAGCTTCATCTAATTCAGCTTGTCCTGCTTCTAAGTGGACAGCTGGAGAAGATGACATCAAGAGACCTTCTCCCAGCCTGAATTATTCTTGGATGCTACTGCATGATATCACTACTGAAATCACTAAAACACAACAAAGAACATTATTGTTTCAGCTTTGTAGTTGCTTGAAAAGTGCTGAATTTCTTTCCCACAAAACAGTGAAAAGGACCCCCAAAAATTCAAATTTTCTGAAGCTCTGTATTGCAGGCATACAATGCTGAATTAATCCTTCATCTATATCTTAAAAAAAGAAACAAAATTAGGGATCAAACCACCCAAAATTACAAATTACTGTATTTCCTTGTTATTCTAAAACCTACTGTATATTTCTAAAAATGGTGGCCAGATAATTCTCAGTGTACCACTTACTCGAGATTTTAATTTTCTTTAAAGAGCTAAAAAGAAGTAATAATAATAATAATACTCATGAAAAGACCAATATATATTTTCAGGGTTCTTTTTTTTAAAGAGGATAAAATGTTTGAAATATTTACCTATCTGGCAAGCAGTCACAAAATATTTTGCATCCTGACAGACTTCAAAGCACTTCACAGCTCTATAATAAAAGAATCATTCCAGTTACTACTGAAATACAGCCAACTCCAAGACAGAACACAGCAGTGGTTTAACAGCACAGATGAACACTGTCAGCCCTTTAGAATAGTGGGTAGATGTAAATATCTTCTCCATTTAAAAACCATAGGGTGCTTTGCGACAGGCGGGGTAGAATTAGCCAAACTTCTAAATAGTAAATAAACCAGAAATAATATTCCTGTTATTTCTTTTTGGTTGGTTCATTGGTTTAATATTGAATCACTAGGAAACATTACTAGGGATACATAAAATCAGATGTAGTCATACGCCAAATGAATACTGGGTTTGATCTGAATTTAGACAAAATTAATTCCATCTGCTGAACTCATACTAGGTTCCACCCTGAAGGTCTGCAGTTAAATCCTGATCCACACTGGACAAACCTACTGAATTTCTTCCGATCCCAGATCAGAAATGTTTTACTTTTCCATAGATCTTAATGTCCCTTAGTGAAGCTCAAGTGATACACTCTTGGTATTTAAACACACGGGAATCCATCTGTTGCTTAAATATAAACGTCTAAGGCTATGTGACATACTCCAGGATTATATGAGACATTGTCAGGAGTCTGACAAATATAACGGGATCCATGGGAGACTCATGACCGTCTGGAAAGGCAGCTGGAAGCTAGATTTAGTCAACTAAATCAAGCTTCCACTGCAAACTCTTAAAAAGCAGCAAGCTGGTGCTGCATACACCACTTCTCTCCTAGAATTTCTGTCCGTCTTATCTAGTGACACAAATAAATAGAAATTATTATGAAAGTGCTGACATAAAGATTTATTTGGTTTGTAGACACTGGAAGGGCTTCCTACAGTCCTACAGGCATATCTGTTAAAAGTTACAGATTTCACTGGCAATGTTCTCGTTAAAAAATGTCCTTGACAAATTAAGTCATCAGAATCTTAGTCTGCATGATAATTAGCCATACATAGTTTTATAATTAGTAGGAATAGATTAATATTGTCCCTATTTTAATCATGTGACAGATATTACAAGCATTAGCTGGTACACTAATCTGATAAGTATCACTGTTCAAAACTGAGTGCAACCAGACTGAAGATGTATCTATCTGTAGCCACTAACTAATATTTTAATTTAATCATTCCAAAACAGACAGGTGAAGATGGATTTCAACTATATACAAGAAATACAATTGATATTCTCCTATCTTCTTACAGTTTAAAAGTTAAATGCTGCTAATCTGAAGACAATAAATACTGCAGAAGTACTAGTAAGTCAGGCATGCAGCCTGTACCCTTAGGTTAAATGTGGTGTGAAGAATGAAAATAAAATTAGGTTAGGATTAATTTAGCTTGCTAGCCAAGAATCTTCCTCCCCCCCCGCCCCTTGTTTTTCAGTGTCTTAGAAGAGCTGGTTTCTCTGAGTCATTCAACCCCTTTTTCTCCTACTTCTGCCTCTTCACCCCCAACTTTTCCCTAATTTAAGCAAGTGTGTTATGAATCCAATCCTGCTGATAAGAGGCTGAGAAAAGACCTTAATGTTCTCTACAGCTACCTGGAAGAAGTTTGTAGTGAGTCAGGTGTTGGTCTCTTCTCCCTAATAACTATTAAGAGGACAGGAAGGAATGGGTTCAAGTAGTGCCAGGGGAGGTTCAGATTGGATATTAGGAAAAAATTCTTCACAGAAAGAGTGGTGAAACATTGGAAGAGGCTGCCCAGGGAGGTGGTGAAATCACCATCCCTGGCGCTGTTGAAAAAACAGGTAGATGTGGCTCTTCGGGAGATGGTTTAGAGGATACAGTGGTGTAAGGCTGATGGTTGGACCTGATGATCTTGAAGGTCTTTTCCTACCATGATGATTCTTAGGAATATTGCTACCAGCTTCTAGGTAAATATGTATAACAAAATAGTATTATAGATGACACTATAAGAAGTTGCTCCCAAAGACTCACTGTACTATACATTATATGTACTCTATCTGTAAACACTTCTTTTAGTGCCTTCCAGAATTAGAAAAATAAACTTGTTTTCTTCACTTTCTCTTTCGAATTTGAATATCTTAACGCCACAGAGTGGTGATTTGACCCTGGCTGTAGACCAGGTGCCCACCAAAGCTGTTCTATCTCTTCCCCTCCTTCGCTGGACAGAGAGAAGATAAAATAAAAGGCTCACAGTAGAGATAAGGACAGGGAGAGATGATTCAGCAATTACCACCACAGGCAAAACAGACGCAATTAGTAATAAAATTAATCTAATCTATTAGCAAAACAGAGTAGGATGATAATAAGAAATAAAACCAACTCTTAAAACACCTTCCATCCCCCCAGGGAATAGGGATTTCTGACAGTTAATCATACATCTGATGCTCCTTCCTCCCTAGGGTGAGAACTCCTTACACTCTTCCCCTGCTCTAGCACAGGGTCCCTATCACAGGAGAGTCATACACGAACTTCTCCTTCGCATGAGTCCTTCCCATGGGATCCAGATCGTCATGAACTGCCCCGGTGTGAGTCCCTTCCATGGGGTGCAGACCATCAGGAACAGACTGCTCCAGCACGGTCCCACACAGTGTCACAAGTCTCCCCAGCAAACCTGCTCCAGCATGGGCTCCTCTCTCCACAGGCTGCAGGTCCTGCCAGGAGCTTGCTCCAGTGTGGGCTTCCCATGGGGTAGCAGCCTCCTTCAGGTGTCTCCACCTGCTCCACTGTGGGGTTCTCCATGGGCTACAAGGGAATCTGTGCTCTGGCACCCGGAGCACCTCCTGCCCCTCATACTTCACTGTCCTTGGTGTCTGCAAGGTTTCTCACATCTCCTTGCTCCTTTCCATGGCAGCAAAACACTGACATTTACCTCTTTTTTCGTTTTTTTTTCCTTCTTAAATATTATCCCAGAGGCGCTACCAGCTTTGTTGATTGGCTTAGCTTTGGCCAGCAGCAAGTCCATCTGTGAGCCAGCTAGTATTGGCTCTGTCAGAGCTAGGGGAAGCTTCTAGCAACTTCTTGCAAAAGCCAGGCCTGTGCATCCCCCCAAGTCACTACTAAAACCTTGCCATACAAGCCCAAAACACACAGTGACTTAATTATGTCAAATTATATATAAATAATTTAAGTCCAAAGTCAGTTCTTTTAGTAAAGGCCAAAAAAGCTGTCTGAAACTTTTTCTAGCACAGTTCTTCCTACACTGGGCCATGACTGCCTTTGAAATCATTAATCTTATTAACTTGGTGAGCAATAAAATTAATTTTAAAAATCCATTGAAATTTAGCAGCCAGATACTACTAATTACATTACAACAGCACTTTACCAATGATCTTTTGGTATCTGTAAATAACTAGCAACACATACAATGCCTGAAACTATGATTTTCCTGTTTGAACTGACATAAGCCTACGAATTCATATACCAGATACAAACCAGTACAATGGCTATATAACTATTGTATACAAACAGAAGACACGTGTTTTCAATTGGAACCAGTTTCCAAGTTTTGAATGGTTGTGCAGAGCACAGATTTGCAGGCCACATGTGTCCTGTTTAAACAATAAAGTCCACAACAAAGTCTGATTCAGTGAAAGCCCAAAAGTGAGACTTGGTTCAAATTCAACTTTCAAAAGAACAGTGCAAACAGTCTAACACAGTGCAGCAGTATTAGAAAAATGTAATCAACACACTGAGGAGCTGTAGGTACCAATTGTTTACCTCTTGGTTTCCTCATTTATATGAAACAAGATACTGTAACCATCTGTTTATTGCAGTGCTGCTTAAACAGAAAAAAAACAGGAAGGCAGGATTCTTCCTCTTAAATGTCTAAATGTCCCAGTAAACTGGTTGTGGAGATAGAGCTTCTTCAGTTTTATAACCAAGGTTTAAAGGGGTCAGACTTGAGTGGCACTGACAGTTTCAAAACCCATGCATTTCTGTACTATGTGTTTAACCTGCAGATACAGATTAGGATTATGGGATTATATCTTCAGGATTGTTGACTGATAGCTTTCATCAGCACAGAAGTCATCATAAAAGAAAGGAACTGCAGTTACAGAACTGCAGAACCTAATGAAAGAGAGAAAATTGTAAAGTACATTTGTGGCTGTGGCTGATTGAAGCATCACTCAAACTTCTTGAGAGCACAAACATAGGCCATCTCCTTTCTCAGCACCAAGCAGCCAGTTCTGCACACTCCAGCATTTAAAGAACCCAAACACTGTGTTTTCTTCTTTTTCAATCTCAGATAAAGTACTACAGAAAGACCTTAGATATATGACATCTGGTAGGTCTACCTTTGCTTCTGCCATCCAGAATTAGCTAAAGGCATGAAAAATAGTAATTCTCTGGTATCTCTGAATTCAAGCTGCTTTTCAGCAGATTTCAGATGCTTATGGTAAAGATCAGCAAGGTAGAACACGAAATCTTACTACATAGGATCCTGTTCTCCCACAAAACCGCAAATATTCCATGGGAAATACCATTAGCCATAATACACAATTTTGGCACTTTAAAATGCTACTTCCCTCTTTGAAAAATTCAACAATTCAACAGAACCAAAATGAGTTATCAATGACGAACAATATTAGTTGTAAAAATTCTCATGATCCCAAAACCTTTTCATGTGCATTCTGAAGTTAATAATTAACAGATGACATTTCAATTTCAACATTTGTAAAATAATTCCACCCTGTGTAACAATGGGTACTCTGAGGATTCCCTCAGTTTGGCTTATTAACATCTGCAAGCAGAAGTAAAGAAAAAAAATTCTAGCACTGATCTGAAACAGTTTTCATCTTTTCTATACCTATTTCAGCGGTGACTATATGGTTACAATCCTACCCTTCCAATCACTTTTACTTGCCCATGTTTGTATGTTTTATTGAAGAGCAGCCATACATCACCCCAGAAGAACAGCTATACTTCAGTTTTGGATAAAGTACTTGTTCTAGCATAATACTTTTTAAAAGTATTTTACCTTATTTAAAGTTAAAAGTTATATACTTTATTAAAAGTTATTTACCTTATCAGCAAAGTCCTTACAGACTGACCTCTTCTGAAATGCAAGATTTTTAAACAGTATCAGCTTGTTACATCCATTTCTACTATTAAACTCTTTAGTTTAATAATTTTATTTAATGTGATTTGGACATCAACAATAAAATAATAAAATAATCACAATAAAATGTGATGCTCCCAGATGGTCCCACTATGGAACAGAGATCTGCTGCTCCACAGGCTTTACCACATTCTTTTCAAACCATATCCAGGGCCATTTGCATTTGCCTACAGACTGTCTACTAAGCACTTCTCCCGAACTTTTAAAATTACCAGCAGATAAATTTTTAAGTTAGTTGAAACTGTTCTAATATTCTCAATGAGAATACACAGCAGAGCAGCTGTTTTTACTCATGTAAAACTGTTGCAGTTATTCTAGGTAAGACCAGCTGTCTGAAGGAAAAAATATATTTAAAAAATAATAATCTTTTTTTCTCTGAGAAAAGTAGACAGCCAGAGACAGAGGATGAGATTTTGCATATCAAGATGCCAAGGGTTACAGGAAGAGAGACAAGCAGACAACAGAAAAATACCTGGAAATACAGAGGTCAGTGAATCCAGATTCTTGCTGTCAAGCAACCACAATCATAATTATCAGAAGCTGCCAAGTATTATGTTAAGAATTATTAGATTTCTCCCTTTTCCAGAAAGTTAGTTTTTTGCTAGCTAGAATATATAAATCCTTCTTATAATATTTCATGTAAGTCTATTCATGCCTAATTTCTCCATTTATTTGTTTGCCAGCACTGCACTTTAATAATTTTCTTCTGGCTTTGGCACTTGTGACTTCATGCATTTAAAGAAAATAAGCACATTCCATTGTCATGTCTCATTTTTCTACATGTCCTGTCAGATTGGGGAGGTTCCACTCGACTGGAGGCTGGCAGATGTTACATCCATATGTAAGAAGGGCCAGAAGGAAGATCCAGGGAACTACAGGCCTGTCAGTCTGACCTCAGTCCTGGGGAAGATCATGGAGAGGGTCATCTTGGGAGCTATCATGCAGCACATGCATGATGGCCAGGGGATCAGGCCCAGTCAGCATGGGTTTACAAAACGTAGATCCTGTCAAACTAACCTGATCACCTTCTATGAGAAGGTGACCGGCTTAGCCGACAAGGGGAAGGCTGTGGATGTGGTCAACCTGGACTTCAGTGAAGCCTTTGACACAGTTTCTCACAGCATTCTGAGAAACTGGTTGCCACTGGCCTAGACAGGTGGACCTTCTGCTGGCTTAAAAACTGGCTGGATGGACAGGCCCAAAGGGTGGTGGTAAATGGAACAAAATCCAACTGGAGGCCGGTCACGAGTGGCATCCCCCAGGGCTCAGTCTTGGGTCCAGTTTTGTTCAATATCTTTATCAAGGACCTCGATGAAAGGATTGAATGTTCCCTCAGTAAGTTTGCAGATGACACTAAACTAGGAGGAAATGTTGATCTGCCTGAGGGTAGGGAAGCTCTTCAGATGAATCTGAATAGGCTGGACGGATGGGCTGAGACCAGTGGGATGAAGTTTAACAAGGCCAAGTGTAGAGTGCTGCACACAGGACATAACAGCAGTGCTACAGGCTTGGGAGAGACTTGCTGGAGAGCTGTCAGGCAGAGAAGGACCTGGGGGTGCTGGTTGACTGCAGGCTGAATATGAGTCAGCAGTGTGCCCAGGTGGCCAGGAAGGCCAATGTCATCCTGGCTTGTATGAAAAATAGTGTAGCCAGTAGGTCTGGGGAAGTAATTGTGCCCCTGTACTCTACATTGATGAGGCCACACCTCGAGTGCTGTTTCCAGTTCTGGGCTCCTCACCATAAGAAGGACACAGAGGTCCTGGAGTGAGTCCAGAGAAGGGCAACCAGGCTGGGGAAGGGGCTGGAGAGTAAATTATATGAGGAACGGCTGAGGGAGCTAGGGCTGTTTAGCTTGGAGAAGAGGAGGCTGAGGGGAGACCTTATCACCACCTACAACTACCTGAAGGGAGGTTGTAGAGAGGTGGGCGATGGTCTCTTCAGCAAGGTGACAGGAGATAGGACCAGAGGAAATGACAAGAAGCTGTGTCAGAGCAGGTTTAGATTGGACATTAGAAAAAAAAATTTTTACTGAAAGTGTTGTCAGGGCCTGGAACAGGCTGCTCAGGGATGTGGTTGAGTTACCTTCCCTGGATGTGTTTAAAAAAAGGTTCAATGAGGTACTTAGGGATACGGTTTAGTTTAGGATGAATTTGTAATTTTCTACCTCCTCTGGAAATTCCTCCTTTGCTGTCCATCATTTTTTAAGGTCCAATTTGCTTCTGGTGATCCTGTAATCCCACTCAATTAACTGTGAATATTCAAAATTGCCAACAAAAAACAGACAACCCACCCACCCCCCGCCCTCCCAAATGAAGAACAACAAAAAACCAAAACAAAAGCCCCAAACATTAACTCCCCAACCTAAACCATTCTGTGAAGGGCAAAGGCGAATCTCTAGTCAAAACAGACCCAATGACCAGCAGCCTAATGAAAGTGTTTCTAATCAGTTTTTAGCTGTTTCTTGTGAAATTTGTATTAGGATAGGAGCATTTCCCCAGTGGACAGATATTGGAGTAAGACAACCATCAAAGCAGAGTATCACAAATAGCACAAAGTTCAGTTTGTGGTCTGTGTAGACAAAAAAAGCCAAAAAATGGAAATTCATCTCTATAAAGTTCCCTCTGATTACAAAACCTCAACCACAGTTAAGTGCCTCTGACACAAAGTAGATGCAAAAGCCTGAAGCCACACTATGTATGTCTCCGGGACTTCTAATATCACACCTTAAAAAAAAAGTAGCTGCTTTACAGGACAAAATCAGATCTATTTTCATGTGAATAACATAATCATGATGAAAGCAAAGAATACTTATCAGCTCATCAGCTGTCACAAAAATTCCTTTATCAAATTTATTAACAGGGTTTTGATCTCTCTACATCATAATTTCATTGGGTTTTTTTAACAGCATTAAGTCAGGTTTTATACAGAACTGTGTGAGCAGCATCAACAGATGAAACTGAAAACAGATTTAAATCCAACCTCTCAGGCATTTAGAGAGAACCTACATCTAGTCATGTAGAGGAGCCTGCCAACATTCAAGTGCCTGATGTGTATCTGGCTTTCACATCCCTCACACACACACTGCCATGCCAAAGTAGTCGCTGCCCTCTACTCCTCATGGGAGACAGCAAGAAACAAGTTGTAGGATCCCACTAGGAAGCTGCCCGTCCGTTGACATGTCAGCAATTTTATTCTGAATCAGTGTAACTTTTTTAACGTGTGCCCATTTTGCTTTGAAAAGGGTATTCCATATTTGGCCCAAGCACTTCTCTGATCAGTCTTTCAAGTGAAAGACAAAGTAGGGTGACCAAAGAAGGTGCTGGTTATCTGAAGCTGAAAGTATGAGGAATGCACTACTTGGACTTCTAAAACAACAGAAAAATTATTGCCTTTTAGTGGGCTCCCACTAAAACCAATAGAGCTGAACCGTCAGTGTCTCCAATATTGCCAAGTTATCCAACAACACGGTCGTTCAACCGCAGTGTTTGTTTTCAGAGCCACGATAAATACGGGAAACACAACACTTTAAAATATAAGATTTTTAATATCTGAACGTAGCAACTGCTGGAAAAGATTTTTTGGGATTTAGTATACTGGTTTAATCCATGTGAGAAATATCATTAATGATTAGATCAACTCTAAAAAAGTATTAAGTAATTTGTTACACAAAACTATCATTTAGCAAATCCTGTATCTCTATGAATGTTATTATTATATTTTTACAAACTATAATTAAACAAGCACATAGTTTAAAAGCAGTTAAAACTATTTTTTTTGACACATTTTCATTTCATAGAAACTCATTTCATTTCATAGAAACTCATTTCATTTCATAGAAACTCAAGTACTTTCAGAGCACTACGAGTAGTCTCAGTGTGGTCCAATGGGCACAGAGAAGTCTCTTTCCCCCAGGGAGCAGCAAAACTACATCAGAGCAGTATGCAGACAATTTCCAGGCTGCTTGGCATCCAAAGCCGTGTTTTGGGATTGTCAGGGGTAAACAGTATTTCCTCCCTGACATGGAAACCCCTCGGTCACTCCTATTTGACTGGTGATGATGGAAAATTTTGGGTGACAGAAGAATGTCCTCTCCAGAAGTCATAGACGAGCGCCTCAGATCCTTTGGAGAGAGATAACAACTCTGGAGATACCAATGCAGTTACAGCTTCATCTTTTTCCTTCTCCTGTTCCACAATTCTGCCTTTGCCAGCTACTGGCAGTTCTGAAGCCAGATAGTTCCCAGCAAAGCTGTTTAATGAGTGATGAAAGTTGATAATAGAAATAATTGTTATGTATACTGCTCCAAAACTGGCAGAAGAAACACCTACGAGCATTATAATCCTATACTCTTTCCCAGAAAATAAAAAGATATATAAGAGATTGCAGGTTGTTTGACTGTGCACAACTATCATCTTCCTTTTAGCATAATAACAGTTGTGTATCCCTATAATTAAATATAATTATAGACCATAAAATTTGTACAGCGATTAACCGAAAACAAGATGATGCTTGGTGCTGCCAAGACAAAGACATCCATCACTGAAGTTTCTCCCTCTTCTTTTTAGAATTTTCCCCCATTCTATTTCTGCTGTCTTTAGCATGATGGTATTTCTGTAACTTCAAAACACTAAAAAATCCAAGATTCTGAAAGTGCTATATTGAGCCTAAGCTGATCCATTATTTTATCCTTAATGCTACAGTGAAATGAGAGTATTTTGAATTATATACTAACCAAAACAACACATTTATCCCTGATGCCGAGGATGAGTTTGATTTATGTCCTGAAATAATAAATGTTCTAATACTTACAGATTTACTCTTAATTAAAATCACTGTACATACTTTACACATCTAATCTCCTGAATACCTGACTTCTGTAATTTCTATAACCATAGAGATAATTAAGGTTAGCTATGCACAGAAAATACTGGTATTTCCTTCTTAATGCTATTGTCTCCATTCAGTTTAACATGCAATACTAGCACTGCACATTTACTTCTTCTGACACATGAGCTGTTGGAGAGGGATATTTTGGGTATCTTTTCTTTTTCCTCAAAAAATCTTTTCAAGGCTTTTCACATAATGACAGGGATACTTCCAAACAGACTTACTATTTAGCAAGGAAGATCTCAGGACTCTAAATACCTGTGGAAAGGATTTAAATTAAGTAAAATATACTTTAAGTCTTGCAAAGAGATAAAATGCATAGCTCAAGGGACAAAAATAAATGCAAAGGAGACATTTCCAAAAGCAATTAAAAGATGGAAGCACACTTCAGTTGCATTGCCACACTAATTCCTATGTATGTTTGTTGAAGAAACTGCAATGATAGCTGTAGTTCTTTGTGATTTTTTTAAGGTAGGTCTAAAATAAAGTTTTCATTTACCTTAATTTAAAAAATTGAAATGGTATATTATGAAGTGAGGCTAGAAGTTCAATAATTATGAAAACTTGTGTTTCAAATGGAGGTTAGAAACTATGAGCTACACTCAGTATTCATGTAATCAAACAATAAACAATACTTCCAACATATAAAATCAGAAATATGCAACTGCCCTCATAGGTTTTAATTTTGAAACATTTGTTTTGTTTTGGTAGGACTCATTAGGAACTTCTCATTTTCTCTAGAGCTGTTTAGCCTAAATTCAAAGGATTTTTCAGATGCGCTATTATCATGGGTGTAAGTGATTTAGCCCCAGCCATCAGCTGAGTACCACACACCCACTTGTCCACCCCTCCCCTGGTGGGATGGGGAGAAGAATGAGAAGACTAAGGCAAACCTCATGTGTTGAGACAAGGACAGTTCACTGGGACAGCACAGGAAGTGGGAAATAACAACAGGACTTATAAAAAAATATACAAAACTAGGGATACACAATGCAGTTTCTCACCTACATCCATACAACTCAGACTGCATGTTCAAGCCCATCCCCTATCTGCACCTCCTGAAGCCATGCTGCCCTGCCCCACCTTGTCCCCTTTTATGCTGAACATGATGTCTTACGGTAAGGATTACCCATGCCCTTTGGCTAGTTTGGGTCACCCATCTTGGCTGCGTCACATCCCAACTTCTGGTGAAAACGATCCCTATCCTAACTGAACACAGGACTATGGAAAAGCTTCATTCATATTTTAATGTCCAGCTCCTCTCTGGAGAATGCTACTGGACATTTTATTTCATTCAATCCACTTCATTTGCAAAGTGCACACTGCCAATTGGATTTTTCTCTCTATGACTGGGGAAAAAAATAAATCACTATTTAGTGATTTATCTAATTGAACAACTTTCAATTAATGTGTCAGTAACTATGTTCTGTTCCTAGCATTTGTGGGTGTCTACTCATGTAAACATGACTGGCTCCATAGGTCTCATGGAACTGCACTCATTGAAAGAATTCTGGTTTCAGTTCAGGAATTATACATTAACATCCTGTGATTACTTTGTTAATACAGATTTGTTTCTCCTTTGTTTCTGATTTTTCAACTGTACTTATTTGAAGGGGTCAGAAATACCAGGGAAACAAACCAGCAAAGATGCAAAGAACCAATACTTTTCATGTTCGCCCATTCTTAGTACTGCAAAAAATCAAGTGGATCAAGCTACTTGAAACATTTTGAATGGGATACCTCTTTCCCTTTTTTTATTGGAAGAAAGGGAGATAAAATGCTAAATTTACACTGAAATGGAACAAGTTTGTAATTTTTTTCAAGATGATGAAAAGCGCCGCTCATTGCACATTGCTATCTCTTGAACTTCTCAAAAATAAAAGCACATGTGGTTGCAGTCCAAGAAGCAGAAGTGGTCATCCAAGAAACTGACAGTCCCTTTTGGGAATGAAAAATGATTGTCAGCATGAGAGACAGTGGGAGAAGAGATAAATCCCTTGCTGTTCTTAGTTTGCCTGTCATTATTTACTTCTAAAGTCTGACTAGTTTTGGGAGATGTCAAGGGAGCAGCTGTCACACTGAAGGCAACAGGACTGGGAAAACAACCTAAATTCCTGTTTGAATCATGACTGATCATAACCTGTACCATGCAGTCACATAAGCATTACAAGAAGACAAAGCAAAAATGAATTTGCTGTGCTCCCTCAGTTATAATATTAGCAATAGTATAAAGTAATAGATGAATTAATAGTTCACCAGAAATGTTCTTCTAAAATGAAGTTTCAATGAAAATAATGATTTGCTGAATCTCCAGTCTCAATTTACATAAACTATTAGAAAAACTTATTTTTAGTTCTAAGAGATTTGTAGTGCTGGCAAAGAGGACAGAAGCTAGAGAGTAACTTGAAACATTCATAGTACACCTTCATGCTTCCCTACCATTCTTCATCTCAAAATATCTAATAAATAAAGGATCAGTAATTATACTCTCCATTTTTAAACTTGAAGGAGGCAAGGGATGATGAGGATGACAAATAACACAAAACCACTAACAAAATCCATCAGTGAGTTGAGTACATATTACACTTCTACTTTAAAGTCTGAGTGGATGACACTTGTTTTCTGCTTGTACATAAGCACATCAGTTAACAACTGATTTAGTCTATCAACTTTCTTGATTTCTGTTGTCTAAAGCTGATCAAATGCAGTCTCATGGTTTTTTTGGCTCAGGTGTCTGTTATCTGGAGTTTTAAACTGATGGTTAATTCAAATGATTCACATACCAAGAATTTTGTCCCCCTAAAAACATCTGGCATATCAGAAATCCTGTATTTGTACATATATAAAATATATGCAGCCTTTTTAAATGAGAAAAACTTTGAAGTCATGATATAACTGCTGAACATTGCCTTTGTTTTCAGCATTATATTCTTGAAGGGTCCATATGTGACAACTCTGTACCACTGAAGAAACGTAAGAAGAATTATTAGTTTTCAAACATCACAATTTCTTTTTTCATTACATTAGCAAAACATGAGCATTTCAGAGATGAAATGAAAAAGACTTCTGAAATTAACTGTCAGTATCTCACAGCTTTACATAAAAAGCACGTAGAAACAAAAATTGTACATATTTACTTGTTCCTGTGTCTTACCACCTACCAGTTTTAATCACTACTTTTTGTTGCATCTACCCCACCCTCTAGAAAGAAGAATACGTCCTTTTCTCATTTTTGTGTTTCAAAACATTTTATGCAGACTACATTACCAGAGTGTCAAACAGTATTTCACCTTTATAAATGTTTGATGTAAAAGTGGTGTAGCTTTGTTGATAAGTTGGCAAAGGTTACTGAGTATGTCCAAAGATAATAGGCTGAATAATCACAGAATTTATTAACAAATTGCTGTTTGTTATTACCAAACCATTCTGAGCTTTCCAAGTTTTATTGCAACAAGTCTGTAATTGCCTTTTTTGAGGTGGGTTCCTTCATGAACTATTTTTGAAAACAGAAATACATAGAAGTTGCACATCTGCCCTGAACGTTCATCCGCCTTCCCTCAATTATTGACAAGATGCAGCCTGTAAGACACACTGAAGCAATTTGTTTCTACTTAATGGGGTGGGTGGTGTGTATACATAAATATTGAACAGTTTTTCCTATCAGTAGAAAAGTGGTTAATGTTTCCACTCGCTTTCAATAGCAGTCTGTAGTGTACTTTCAAAGTTTCACTTACAAATGCCTTGCAACAGATTAACTCTTCCTTACAAGTACCAAACAAAAACACCCTAATATTTAGTGCTCAGGCAGTTTATCAATGACACAACCAAAAACCAGCAACTATCAATACTGTGTTAACCATTAAATACTTCTTGATCAGATCAGTGTTGGTAGCTTAATCAATATAAACCTAAGTAATGCATCAGGCAAATCCACCAGGGTGGAATTGCTTGGACTCTGTAAGAAAGCCCAAAGATGACAAATTATCTCAGAAAATCTAGCTGAATCTTTCCAGGGATTGCAATCTACTAGAAAATATCCTGAATATTAGGCTGTTATTGCTGATGCTATGCTTTCTCTGAGTTTCAGGGCTCCAGTTTAATAACGAATCATGCCTAGTACTCTCAAGTTTTCAGAAAGACAATGTATTGACAAGTGAGAAATTAATTTTAACTATTATACATATTTCCTTGGTAAAACTTGGGAGTGCAAAGCTTTGCACATGCAAGGTTTGCAACGAATATGAGGATTTTTTTTTCCTCCACCCAAATCTGGAAATCACTCAAAAAACAGGCAATACTAAAACTGTTCTTGGACTGTTGGGTTGGGTTTTTTATTATTTATTCTTATTTTTGTAATGAAACCTCTCTGATTTGTAACTGGTATGTAGCTTTAACTTTTCTAGTTTTTAGATTATGTTCCCTAATTATCTGTGATCTTTCAGTGAGACTTTTCCTGGTATTACCCATTTTCATTATATCCTCCTTAACCTAAAAAATAAAACAGAGTCTACCCTCATGTTTGTGTTCACTAAAAACATTTACTGTGATTTTCTCAAAAGTTACACATCAGGCAGCACAGGAGAGACAAATTGAGTTTTACAGCTGTTTCCCTACAGTAGCAGACAAAACTTGGATCTGTCCTGCAAAAATCATGCTCCCATTTAATAGTTTCTGTCTGGAAAAAAAGTCCTACTAAGGAGAGGGCTCTGGAGCCCAGCAAACCTTACCAGGAAAGATGTGCTACTGTCAGCTCTTCCTCCATTTTTTCATTTCAAAACTAATATTATCCCTCTTGGTAAAAACAAACCAAAGAAACAAACCTGCAAAGCACTTGTCATACACTATTTTTTCAGAGCCAGATACTATGTTCTATGAAAAATCTTTGTTGTTATTTATTTTGTTGCTGTATTCTTCAAGCTTTCATTTGGAGTTTTATTTCCTCTAAGATTTATTTCTGATCTTATTTTTTGGTTCAGGTCCTCTGCACATATCCAGATCCCAAAATTCAAGAGACAGGAAAATCTAATCAATTAGTACACACAACGATGCTACTATTCCTGTAGCATTTTATGGATTAATCAGTGTGAAAGTTTGAAAATACATTGACAGATAACTCTTATTTCCCTTAAATATATTCAATTGTTTCTACCATCTTGTTTATCCAGCTTCTGTGAACCGTTCTGTACCTGTGACAGTTACAGTTGTCCTGTATTCTCAGACTCTTACAGTTGCAAACTACAATTTTAGACACTGATTTAACTTTTCCTATCTGCATATACTGCTGATTTTTTTTTCTTTCTTTTTAATCTAGGAAAGAACCTGCATGTCTCACCATCCATAAAGTTACCTTGATGCAGTATATTTAAACAAATGTGAAGACTCTCCTTAAGAAAGGCTTTTCACCATCTGTTCATGCTAAGAAATATTACACATATGACCGATGATGCATCTTCTTCCTATGATGTATACAAGCAAATGCTTGGGGCAGTTAATACAGTTACTCTTGTCAGCAGAAGTCAAGATGTTGATGGAATGGTATCCTGGATGGAAAATCCCATCTGCAATCCTTCCTGGCCTTAAACCACCACGTGACTGCGGCAGAATTGCCCACTATAAGCTGAACAAGCTATAATTTAACCATAACAAATGCTGGGGAAACACGCATATCTATCACATGTTCAAAAAAAGGGACTATTTTTAAAGATGTTTTGGGTTTTTTCTCTGTGAAGGAATCACCTCCCATGCTTCAGCAGTGATCACAGGCATGTGAAAGCATGCACAGAACCTAACACTGCAAAAGATAAATCATACAATGCCATTGTGGTAAGAAACATGAAGTCTTCCTCAGATACTATCAAGTAAACTACTACTGTTTGATAAATAATTATCTGGGAAGTATTATACAAACCAATAATACAGACACAATGTCAGTAAAGATAAGGAACAACACAGTAATGCATGTCTTATGCTGTAAATCTTAAATATTTTTTCAGGAATCTTTTTTTCTAAAAAGAATGAAAATATCACCATTCAAAGCATCAGTTACTCCATTCAAAGACTGTAAGAGATTACAAGGCCCTTCCAGTAATGAAATAACAACATACACTAGAAGTAAAGGAGGTGTACATCAAGTTTTCATTCTGGCCATGCTGTGTAACTCATCACCATCATCACTGTATCAACCAGAATTTTATCCGAGTAGTCAACTGCCACTTAATGTTGCTAGATAGAGTTTTTCAGTCCACTTTATATGTTTATGTGCCTTCTGGCTGTATGTATTAGAAAGAAAGGCTTCTGTACTATGTTGGCCATTCAGATATTTGTTTACAAAAGTTAAATAGAGTTGCAAAAGTCATGTTCAGAATACCAGAAGAGAATTTCTATGAGACGGAGGAGTTAATGACATAGAAATTGAGTCAATATGGTACCAAAGCTATTTTGTATTCCTTCTGAAAGTGCTTTAGGACTTACGAGGACAATAAAATCAGAAAAATAGAGGGCATAATGCAAGGATAAAAAAAGAAAACCCAAAACCCAACAATCTGGCTCACCCAGAATGACATCTTTCTGTATGTGTTCTCCTTTTTGCTGCTGATTCAAAACATGCATTGAGGAGTAACAAATAAACATTTACTCTGGCTTGGCAGAAAGGGCATAGAAAAGGCAGCAAGTCAGGGCTTGCTGTTCATACTTCTGATCCCTTTTCAACCTCTCCATCTGAATGCTTCCATGGAGTTTTGAAAATGGATCATGAAATATGGGCATTTATCCAACTTAACATTTAGTGATCGAAATAGAAAAAAAAACCAACTTCTTAATACTTTCTAATGGAGATGCAGAGAGTATGAAGCTTGTGTGCAATCTGATCTAAGTGATATTTTCTTTCTTCTAGGACTCTGAAACTGGGATGTCCCCATAAGTAGGAATCACAGGATCTTCAAAAAATATTTCTTCCACACTCATTTTTCTGAGATTAAAATTTTTACTTTTTTTTTTTTTTTAATCAAATAGTCCAAAACTCACAAAAAACCATAGCAATTTCTAAAATGGAACTGAAAGGGGGGGCTGGGAGGGGTGGGGGGAAATTGGTCTAAAAGCATCTAATACCTATTGGCTAGGATTACATCTGCATGCAGATGTCCACGTCCCACAGTTCAGGGTTTCATCAGCTCTTCTATTGCTTTTATTTAGTTCATCCCTATAGGCATCAAAGGGTATCCCTACCGACTGTCTCTCATGATGTAGAAACACCTTTTGTCCCTGTGTTAGTATTTGCTCAGAGTTTGCAGGCTGATTGAAACAGGCTGTTGCAGAGAAAGTGAGATTGAGACTTTCTACTCCCAGCTCAGCCAAGGAGGCTTTCAAGGATTACACCTCTAGTGCCTTGAGGCAGCTTGTGAAAGCTCTCTAATTCTCTTGTCAAGGCTGTTTTAGTCTTTTTTTGGAGAAGGGAGATGATCTGTTGCCAGGGTCATGGTGTGCAGCAGCAGGGAAAGCTAAAGCTGCACTGCTGCTCCAATTCATCTCAGGTGTCTTCAGGGTGACAATAGCTGTGTATTCTTCATGGTGCATGATATAGCATTCACAGCTTCCTCCAGTCACAGCCCCACCATGACTTCGTGAGCCATAGCACACGAAGTAGATAACTGAAGAAGTGTTTTATGCAATCTGAGTTTATGTAGGGCTGGCAACGGCACTGGGGTGTCTGTCTAATAAAATGCCTGTTTATTAAAACAATTTATAGCACTTAATTATATTGTGCTGTACTGAACATCTCATGAAATTTCAGGTATTTCCTGTTTTAATGCACATTTGCCTCTCTATTTACATAGCATAGTTATGGAGATAAATACCAGGAGATAAGCTGGAAAGATCTGGTTTATTTATCACCTTATTCATTAGCCAACTGTTTGTGATTTACCGCATATTTTTAATTACATCACCTAGTAATGAAGCTTCTTCACCAGAATTTATTTTATTATTTCAAATGAAATTTTAAGCAGCCGCTATTTCTTATAATATGCCTTTTTACTAACTCTTACTCTCATATTATCCTCATTACAGTGGGAGTCAGTGTAAGGAAAGCATATGGCTTCTTTAGTACAAAAGTATGTGTCATACCTATAACACGATTAAAAGTGTCTTTTTCACAAGATACAAGACATGCTGCCTTAAAAAATAAGAACAAATACATATATACATCTAGATGCAGACTACTGTTACTATAAGTAAACGGACAGATACAGTGTCTATCCAGAGGAATAGATTGGATAAAGCACACATCAGAACTGAGTGGAGAACAGGAGTAAATAAGTTTATGACAGTGAGGACATCGGTGATTCAACATTTCAGAACTCTGAATAGATTTGAAATTTAATTTAGTGAAGAAAGATATTAGCTTAGTTTTATTTTAGAGAAAACTTCATTACTCTTTCCTCACATTTCAAGTATTTCCATTTACAGAACTGACAATTCTCTAACAATACTGGCAATGGGTACAAGAACTGAAGTCACACATCTTCTCTATGACATCAATATATAGATTATGTAGACAGACATACAGATAAATCACAGCCCTACATCCTGTCTTTGAGGGAAGCCGATCTGCTAGTAAAACAACTGTGCATAGCACATGTCAAACTATACTATCATATGAATCTCATATTTATGTGAAAACCATTAGGAAAAGTTACTACAGCCACAAGATAAATGCAGAAAGTAGGTTGGAAATTAATTCTCATATGTAATGTTATCGCCTAGAGGAGAAAACCATGGCTGAGAATCTTGGTGTCCATTCCTCAGATCAGAGATGCAACTTTACCATACCAAGTCTGCCCCTCTGCTTGAGAAGCCACGAAGGCAGGATATACCTCATAAGAATCACAAGAATATCTGGCTTCTGTTTTAACAGAGCAGCTGGAACTGCACTCAAGGTGCAGCCTCACCAGTGCCCAGTACAGGGGCACAATCACCTCCCCAGACCTACTGGCTACACTATTTTTCATACAAGCCAGGATGCCATTGGCCTTCCTGGCCACCTGGGCACACTGCTGACTCATGGTCAGTTGGTTGTCACCCAACACCCCCAGGTCCTTCTCTGCCTGACAGCTCTCCAGCCAGTCTCCCCCAAGCCTATAGCGCTGCTCAGGGTTGCTATGTGCAGCACTCTACACTTGGCCTTGTTAAACTTCAACACATTGGTCTCAGCCCATCAGTCCATTCTGTTCAGATCCCTCTGAAGAGCCTCCCTCCCCTCAGTGATGCAGCAGCAGCCCCACACCTCTGCCCCAGCAATTATGAAAACAAGGGAACGGTGACAAGTTCTCTAGTACAGCAGCCTGGGTCTGCAACCAAACACACCTCTCTGTTCGACCAAAAAGGAGCCCGTAGTCAGTATACACAAAACCAGAGTATTTTCTTAGTTTTCAGTCACCCATAAGAGCTTTTAATTCTTCGGTTGGAGAGATCACAGGACTATATGACAAAAAGAGTCTGCAGCTAAATATGTTTTTCATGCTTCTCTACAAAACCAAGGACACTATGATTAGGGCAAATTCAAACCTAAAATTATTATTCTGGTATTTGAAAGCACAGTTGTGGAGAGTAAAAGTGGATCACGTGGGGGTTCTTCTTCTGCCTTCAGAAGGTGATTGTAAGATTTATGCAAATATATCAAAGTTTTAAGGACATTATGAATAAAGCTTGGCATTTGCCAACATTTAGGGTTAAGCTTAAATGTCTTAAGGTGATTGATCAGTATCAATAATGCTGTATCTACTAAAAATAACATTTTAAATTTACCTCTGGTGAGGCACAGGATACATCCTGATTTCTGCTCCAAAGAGACCTTCAAATTGGTGACAAATCAACTTTTGTAATAACTTCACTGTCAGACAGATCTGCAGTCTGGTAACTGAAAGCATACAAATGAGCCAACAGACTACTTTCATTCCTTGTGAACAGGGTTGTATTTAGCATATGATACACTGCATACAGTGAACCAGGTTGCTGAGGAGGACAACATCTAAGGAATGTAAATATTTTTAATTAATAGTATAAAAGCTAATGTAATTTAAACACGTAAATAAATATTGCTGCATCTGTATATAATTTACATGTATGTTTATAAGCAGACCAAATTAAATGTAAACTTGCTGAAATTTAATCAAAGACTTCTTAGTTTTTCACTTCCTGCTCTGGATGAGCAGAAGATGCTCAGATATCTAATATTATTAGCTATGTTTTCTTGGGAACAACACTAGTGCTTGAAATGTTTGAAATTTTTTTTTTTTATAAGCCCTGTACATCAACAGACACATCCAGGTCCTTTTGTAATCTGGATTTTTTTTTTTTTTGGTCAGCAAGCTACAGATATACCCCTGACTAATTTAACAGAATCATACAGAAAACATGCTTTAAATATTAGATTTTTCCACTGCCTGACTGCTTTTCCTATACCAATACCCATAACTAGATTAGATCATGGTGAGGATACAAGAGCAACAAAATCTTTTGGCCATTAGTTTTGCTGTATTATGTTTAAAAGGATCCAATTTATGTGGTGGATGGGGAAAAGCAACGCAAAAAATTTGGCAAATTCCCTCAACAGGCTGCTGCTTGAGGCAGCATTTGCAGCTGATCACAGGAATCACGTGTTCTCCTAACCAAGCTCGGAAGCAAACTACTGCAGTGACTACAAAAAGAAGTGAAGCTGTCCCTTTGGCACTCTCCTTAGTAAAGCATAACAAGCAAACTGGAGAGAAACTTTAGTAATTTTGGAAGAAGGGAAAACGAAATTAGAAACATTTCATGTAACACACCATAAGCATGTGGGAAGAAGCCAGGCTATGTTTGCATGAAAAAGAAGGTTTTGTTTGAAACCGCAAAATACATCAATAAACTTTTGTCAGAAAACACTACAGGGTCATCTGACAGCAAAGACCTTGCAGCTCCTGCTGTGGTCTCCTCTGCTGTGGAGCCCAAGGTGAGCTTTTACAGTAATGAGACAAAACCAAGCTATTAATAATAATGACCAGGTGAAAAAGCTCCCCTTTTTCAGACAGCTTCCTTTATAGAAGTTCTTGAAAAATAAATTGTAGTTCTTCTTGAAAAATTAATGTTTTCTCTCTCAATGCTCCACAGAGATCATCAACCAGGTAAATAGTTGCGATCTGTGTAATTTCTTTTCTGATTAAAATTAAGACTGTAGTTTATTTGTGATGAAAACCCACCCAACTGGACTCGCCTCTTCAACCTCAAAATATGATGTTGGTCTTTTTGACATTTTTATGAACTTCTTAGAATCCACTGAAAGCAACAGATTTGTCCAGTATTCTAAGCACTTTTTAATTTCATTTGAGTGACATTTAAGTGGTTCTACATTTTGCTGGAGAATTGATTAGAATTTAATATTATACAGATACGACTGATAAAAGCATTAATCAAAGTTGGCCCCACAGAAGCTGTGAACAATAGATACAATTTCATCACTAAAATGTAATGCAATATAAACACCATGCAAAAAAAAAAAAAAAAGAATTCTCCAAAATAACAGAGAGAAAAGAACATAAAGCAGAAACTTACTGAATGTAAGGTGACTTAATGGTTTGTAATAAAGATAGAAAGTACATGTCCAAAAAAGGGTGCAAGTTTGGTGTGATAAGTTTTGATCACTATACACTAAGGGTTGTTAGAAACCATGTATGCTTTGTGTTGGTCTAAGGAAGCCTAGTAACATTGGGCTAATGCATTGCCAACGTGCATCATGCACAATCATCTTGTGTATTACATCCTGAGCATGTTAGGGCCATTCCTTGTACAACTAAATATGGAGGAGCCATTTCCACTGAACTCAGCCTGCACACCTTTATGAGACAGGAACAGCACCGAAGTTTGTGAAAGTGATGGTCCTCTGACTATAATTCAACAAATTAAACACATACAAAAGCAAAGGAGTTGTTTTCTCTTTCCTCCCTCCTGAAAGGGAAAAATTAAATGGGGATATTAGGCAGCAAAAATTGTCACAACCAGACCAAAAGCTGGAAAAAAAATGCTGCTAAGTTAACAGTAATTACTCCACATCTTTGGTAATAAAGCTAAAGTCTTTTGTTCTTTATGCTGTCCTTAGAGACCAAAAAGATAATCACAGTAGCCAACCAAAAGCCCTCATATAGTAAGATCAGGGACTTTCTGTATAGGAAAAGTGGCTACTACCAGGAAGCTCCATAAAAACATTCAGTTGAGATGCTAATAGTACCAACCTGCTATGCAGCATGCACACAAAACCATTTGCCTGGGTACACACACTACAAATTCCTCAGCTTCAGACAGTAACCAAAACTGATGACATGTCAAAGATTTTCAATTAAGACACCACCCCTTTGGCCCCAAATGAAAAACTTAACTTTAGTACTTCAACCGACATAATAATAATTAGCCCTTCTAATTACAATTTTTTTTAGGTCATCAAATTCAATGTTCTTCCTGCACCTCCAACAGTTCCCTCACAAATAGGAAGAAAAACTTCATTCTTAACCACAAACAAACTTGGACCAAAAATAAAAGTACAACATCACGCACACTTACAACTATGCATCAATGCATTAGCAGCAAGGGAACCTATTATTTGTAGTACTAGTAAAAGCTTTATTATTATTACTACTACGACGACAAAATCCATGCCAGAAGCTGCAAGAATTCAAAGGGATTTTTATTTCAAATCAGTTTTTAAAGAGTATGATTTGTCTAACATGCTGATAGGACCTCTTCAGATGAAAGGAAAAAAAATGCATTAATAACAAAGAGCATACTGATTGAAATCTAATTTCTATTATCACAGCTGAATAATATTTTGCATGCAAGCTGAAACTGTGTATTTTGTGATACACAGTCCCCTAACATATTTCCTATCATTTCTCTGCCCTTAGAGCCATTTTCTACTGAATTGAAAATAACAGTGCCTCAAAGTAACAACGCAGTCTAGAATGTTTCCAGTTAACAGTCAATTCCCCAACAAGAGAAAGAAATAATCATTCCTGAACAGTGTTTTCAGCTGAAGAATACTATCCACAAAAAAAGCCTTTTAAAATAATATATATATGGTTTATTATCAGCACTACTCAAATTATTATTCCTCCCCCCACAAAAAAAAAAAATTACACTGCTATAAAACCCTTAACACAGAATGTCTATGCCATTAAATAATATCATTTTGCAAAAACACTGAGCTTTCTGAAATGGGAAGAACTCTAGTAAATAAAAGGCATTCAACAAAATAGAAACATCACAAGTAGCCACAGGTTCACAGACCCTCAATGCAGTGTCAGTACTCAAAAATCCCATATGCCCATCTAGAGGGTTGGGGTTAACTAACCCCCAGAAGCAAAGTTCCCTGCACAAGACCAGCCTTCTTACTGCACTGAGAACTCCAGCTCCAACCTCATCTCCCAGGGTGTTTGGGCTCCTGGTGCAGAGCTACTCCAGGGCCCACCAGCCCCCTCCTTAGGTCTGGGTTTCCAAGGCTGCCAAACACTCACATTAAAGTGAGGGGAACTGGTAATAGAGAACCATCAGTTTGAACAGGGACTGTTAGGACTTAGCATCTTTTCATACCAGAAGAGCCTAGCACCATAAAAAGCACAGCTAGGAGTACAGCCCAATTTCTGGCTTTGTGGCATATCAATTTAATTATAAAACTGTGTTTAATTGGCTTCTCACATATTGCAAAAGCACTGGCATTACTCAAAGTTACCAGGCAGGCTGTTGTGATGAAAGGCTGAGGACACACTGCAGTCTCTGCCACTTCCATTTTCTTATTTGAAGCAAGTTTCTTGAGAACTGTGGATCAGTTCTCATCAGTATCGCCCTGTTGCTGACAGAATGCTTTTGGCTGCTGACTGTGCTGAAAGCCAAACACCCGCAGCACGTGTTCAGTCATATTGTTACGTTCAGTGCTGAGGAGCAAATTAACTAGAGCACTGCACGGTGTATCTTTTGCCACCCTTTTAAGGAAACGGACTAGGAAAGCAGGGAGAACTAGACATCATTACATTACAAGGGCTGTAATAGCAGGAAATGTAAATGATGGGATGTCACACATGGAAAGCTGAAGCTGCCTGATTAGACACAGCCAGTGGCTGCACATTCATATTAGGCCAAATGCAATCTAACCTTTAGTCTGGACAGTAAGATGGTGCTTTATTTTGTATTGCTATCTTCTATCACAAAATCTAAAGAGCACATCAATTAAACTAATTCATCCTCACAATGTTGTGACAAAAAAAAACATTTTCTTTTTTTCACTAATAATGAAAATTTTTACCTTAAACTTTTCATGACACTGAAATTATTTATGAACAGCAACAGAATATTCATAAAGGGTGCCTTCATTTCCCCCCCATCCAACCCTGCATGAAACTACAAACACCCATGTCAACTTCCTAGCTAAAACAAGAATTTTGAGACTGCACCTCCCACTTTTTGACCAGCAGACCA
This sequence comes from Zapornia atra, assembly GCA_013400835.1. Classification (NCBI taxonomy): domain Eukaryota; kingdom Metazoa; phylum Chordata; class Aves; order Gruiformes; family Rallidae; genus Zapornia; species Zapornia atra. Next base: position 100,031 of record VZTU01013255.1, read on the forward strand.
CTTTTGCATCTCCTTGCTGTCAGTCTTTCAACAGAGAACACAGACACTCTATGGTTCCCATTACATAGCTTTTAGATCCCAGTTTGGGAACTCCTGCTCTACCATGTAGATGGACAGATTCAAACCACTCTTTCCTTCAACTGGTAAGTTATTTGCAAAAGGACCATCTTTCATTATACATTTTATCATTTAGAGTTGTTAGGAAAGTTCATGTGAACAGACAAGCTGACTTGTTTTGTGGCAAACCTCACAGTTAGGATCTCACGTGTCGCTGTATATGCCACATCACCTCAGTCAGGTGATATTTCTTCTCTTTGGACTGCAGCTTTTCTGAAAACAGTGACAAGTGCCACGTTGAAAATACTGAATAACAGGATGCTCAAATCTTCCTTCTGAGTGAGTGTATGACGATATAAAATCATCCCCATAAATGTTTGTGCACAGAAAGACTGAAACAGCATCATGAACGAAGGTGAATCAATCAGCTTGTCAGAAGTCAAATGAATACTCAGAGATTCCACATCAATCTCAAGAACTAAGCTTTTATCAGACAAGAAATGCATATGGAAATGAAATCAAACATAAACAGAAGAAAATCTAAGATTGTTGTCTCTAGCAATACAGAAAAAATACTGCAACTGTTGAACAGCAGCAACGCTCAGTACCGACCGCTGTGGGAAAGGAGAGTTGGCCTTTTCACCTTTCCTTGGGTACCAGTGTAGTAAGGATGAGAAGATCATTAATATTTCTTAATCTCTTCTCAAAACTGGAGATTTTAGTCAGAGTTTACATTTCTGTCAGTTATTGCGTAGCCTTGTTTTTGCACTACCTACTATAAAAGGTGACTGCTCTTTTGGGGGAGGCTAACAAAGAGGTTTATCATGTCTCAGGTTATTTTTCTGACTAGGTAGGCCCTGTATGAATTTTTTTAGAGCTTTGTTTATCAATTACTATTAATTTTTACTTCTGTTCCTATGGACTTTTCTCAATTAAGGTTTTAGTGCAGATCAAAACAAGGGGGGGGAGGGGGAGAGCCAACTTCAGAAAGGCATGACCTCAGATGCAATCTGTCACAGTACCTTATCTGCTGTTGTAATGAACATCTCTAACCAATCATTTCTTAGTTAAAATCAAATCATAATCACTAGCTAAACTGAACATGTAAACGATGTTGCTGTAAATGTATTACATTCATATGTTCTTCAGAACCCCCAGTACAACATCGGCCCATTTGCTTTCTGTATTAATAAATAATGGTGATTTCTCACAACAAAACAAAGCCCAAAACAAAACAAAGCCCAAACAAAAATACCTCCATGAAGTGAAGTGATTGGCAGGTTTTTAGTACTCCTGCTGTGGCAATATATGAAAATTTAAAATCTCAGCTGGGAAAATATACAGGAATGTGCTACTATTTAATTAAAAAACCTGAATAATTAAGTCTCTATTTTTTGCATGTGAACATTTTCTGAGTCAAGAAGCTATTTTATATATTGGTAGAAAGTTACTTGAGCTGCAGGCAGTTTTCTTTATTATTTCTAGTTTATTTTGTTTTGCTAGGACCAAAGTCTTACCTTTTCAAGGAGCACGCATTCCTAGTTTCAATCAAAAAACCTTTCACAAATATTCTAACAGAAAATAGAATCTCACGGGAGAAAAAGTGGCAAAAAAAAAGGTGTCTCTTTTCTTAAAAATCACATTGTCCTTGAATATTAATGGTAGAAGGATTTGAAGGAAATCTTGTAGATTATATCCCAGAGCACCTCCCTTTATCCCTTTTCATTATTTATCAACGAGAATACATGAGGAAAAGAAACATACTGAATAATCGACCTACAGCACAATGAATTTAACAGCAGAGTCCCAAGAATATGAAGAACCTTTGTAAGTAGATATAGTACAATTTATGAGATCCAGTTTATTCTTACTCCTCTCACAGAACCATTATTTCTTCTAGTAGGAAATCAGACGGATTTAAAAAATGTTTGCTTCTTGCACCTATAAACAAGTATCTTTTAGTCAGGGTGGTTAGAAAGCTGTATTTCTTGCTTATCTTAAGACATTAAAGCATAGTAAGATTTCCAGTTGTTGTGCAACATTCCTTGCTGTCAGCAGGGAATTTCAAACACTTTGGTTAAGTGACCATAATTCCTGCAGATTCCTGAATTACGAGTTTAAACCTGGTGACAATAGTCTTGGGTTTTTACTTTCTTTTGGTGACCCACTGTGAACCAGCCCTCAGCCACCTTACTGATGAGGATGTTAAATACTGAGAAAAAAAAAAACAACTTAGAAGTTTTTAGTCATTTTAAGTCTTTCAAATCTGAGAGAAAATACTACTGAGGGTGAGCTGCAGCAAGAGAATCTATGAGGTTGCCTAATATGTCCACTTAATATCTAAAGCCTCAGCAAATACTTACAAAGAGACAAGTGATGGCATGCAGGTACTCATGCAATGATTCCAGATAGCACGATACAGCTCTCCAGTTTTGTCAGTCCTTCATGGAACAGTGATTCTGACATACTGTATTTATCTAGCCAGGAAGACACATAGACTGGGTGTAAACACACATGGCCAGGTTTAGCTTGGCGTATAATGTTAGAAATGCACATACAGAAAGGCAACAGTACAACTTAAACAATTAGAAACATCTCTGTGGAGACAGGACAAGGGACAATGGCTGCAAGTTAGAGCATAGGAAGTTCCGCACCAACATGTGGAAGAACTTTTACACTGTGAGTGTGACAGAGCCCTGGGACAGGCTGCCCAGGGGGGTTCTGGAGTCTCCATCTCTGGAGATATTCCAGACCCGTCTGAACACCTATCTGTGCAATATGAGCTAGGGAGCCTGCTTTGGCAGGGGGGTTGCACCTGATGATCTCTCGAGGACCCACCAACCCCTATGATTCTATGATCTTGTTCTGGTAGTTTTCAGGCACGCATCAGTAATATGGACGTTTCACAAATCTCAGCCCCAAGGATTTTGCAGTTAAACAAATGAGAATAAATGTTAGAAGGTTAAAAAGGTCTGAAATACATCTGAGTTATATATACAGGCTGAAAAGCTGGGTATTCAACTTGTTTGTCATTGGCAGTTCAGTCCTGCCAGTTACCTGGAGAACTGGTAGCTCCTCTCAGAAGGTGTTCAGTGACTCTTACGACTTAGCCAAATTGTACTCAGTTCCTTGACAATTGTCCACCGAGTGTTAGAAATCAGCCAGATTACAAAGCACAAATTTGGAAATGAAGGCATGTATTTGAGAAGCAAATTATAAAGCCAATCTGCTGCAGTGGGACTCTAATATATGTGAGAGAAGCAAGGAAGGCTGGCCAGCCTGTGTTGGCAGAAAGCAATCAGGGTGCTTGCCTAAAAGGTGCGGTCTTGATAGAATTCGCTTTCAGGCCATGGGAATGAAGACTCTCCTTCTAGAATCTGCCAAATCAAATTGTCCATTCTTCACTAACTTACTCAGATAGAAACATGTTTTCCTTGAAATGGGTGGAAAAAAGCCAGGTATAGTAGGAAAAGCTTCTTGGGGGGAAGGCGGCGGGGAGGGGAGGTTGGAGATAGAAACACTGCTTAATTCTTCTGTTTAGGATATTATTAATAACCCTTTGCCTGGTTTCGTGACTTCCAGTTGTTCAAAAGTCATATATGAGTTCACAAGAAGTAGAGAAAAGCATTGTATGAAACACAGTGAAATAATCTTTAAATTTATGAACTAGATATCTGAGGTATCTGTAGCCTTTCCCTCACCAAACCATGTCTCCTATAAAACAAAATTCCAAAGATTCATTCACATGCCTGTTACTTACCCCAACGCTCATAGACACGTCTCCACAGGACGAGGCAAAAGATGACTAACGGCAGCAGTTTGATGAAGCCTTTCAGCCTTGGATGATATACTTAAGCTTTGTTTCACAGACATGTATAGGGCCACGTTATACTTGGATGCCCACCTAAGTGGCGTGCTTAAGGTCTGCAGATGACTACAAGTTGGGAATATACGGTATTTGGAAGCACAGATCAGTAGAATAAAATTATTGCAAATTTGAGAGAAAAAAAAAAAGAAATTAACCCAGAGACACACAAAATTTTGAAAAAAACGTACTGACCTTTAAGAGGCTCTAGGAATAGGAAGAGTATAGTGGGTCTAGGAAACAAATCTGCAGTAGAAATATTAATTCCTTCAAAATACTTTGTCTCTCAGCTCATTCTCAAATAGTCACCAAAACCATCATTACAAAACATACAGTGCTGGAACCAATGGTCTTATGTAGAAGTATTTTAAGCTTTAATGAACATTATTGCAAGTTTGGTAGTACAGGTTAAATGTTAAACAGGAGCATTCATAATAACAATAGTAGAAAAGTCATAAGAGAAGAGTATAAATGAACGTGAAATAATGTAAAGATTAAACCACATTTTATCATCTTGGCATATCGCTGCTGTCATATTTTAGTGCTGTTATTGTACAAACATGTTTTACACAAACATTAGTGAAGGCTGTTAAAATTACTGATATCTATGCCACAGAGGGCCTTACCTTTGAAAACTGTAGCTAAGAGAATGATAAAGATTGTACATGGCAGTTTTAGAGACTTAGCAAAAGATGTAAGCTTTACACAATACCCATACCCCCAGAGTAATGCCACTTGTTAATATCCTAAAAATGAGAATTCACATACTAATTTTCTGAAATAGAATCAAAGAATGACTTGCCCTCTAATTACTCTGGAAACTATTAGCAAAAAGCATCCGTGACATTATTTTTCCATTATTCTGTTATTTTAAACATAATTTTCCCCATAACTTTAAGCAGCAAACAAAACCAATAACTTATTGCATTGCCTACAGTATACACGAAAACCACTGATCACAGCCCTCTGTGTAACAACCAACACTACAATCCTGCAGGAATTTCATCTTCTTTCCTTTTTTCCTACTATTAGAACTTTGAAACCTTGTCTAGATTTACAGTGTTCAGGGCTAGTCTGTCCCTTTAAACTTAGAGGAGCATAAATTAATAGTATAGGGGGACTAAAACATCATTTATAATCAGCAAAACAGGAAGATGATGTAATAACAGAGCACTCTGGAAAAAAAACAACTGAATTGTGCCTAACTTCAGCAGTGCTGGGGAAATAGGCCAATTAAGGACTCCGTTTCAAGTTTAATTTTCATCTTGAAAGTGTATTAGCTAACCTGGATCTTATATAACGTTTCTCTTACATTTAGAATTAATTCTTTACCTTAAAAACACCGGAATGCCAGTACAGCACATTGACACAGATAACTCTGCAATCCAAATCCCTCTGGGAATTCAGAACACAGCAACTAAGAGCCAGCACAATGGCAGCACAAAGCAATTAGAGTTCACATTGGCTTTAGTCAAATGGAAATTTCTCAAGTTGTACAGTTACAGTGAATTACCTGTAAGAACTCACATTTTTGTCAATATTTCTACCGCTTATAATCCAGTCAATAGATAATGTAATTACTAGAGGAAAGGTCAGCTTTAGTGTTATGTTTTGTCCAGAAGAGGACGTGACAGCTTAAAACTCTTTTTTTCCTAAGACACAGGTTCGATACAGAGCCATTAGGGTAGAGCAGTGCCTACAACTCACAAGCTTATCACCCTACTTGTTTTGTTTGTTTTAAAACTGCAGGACAAGGAGTGAAGGCTGCTCATAGGAAGTGAATTTAGTAGCACTTAAAGCTTCCAGGTGTGTTACAGAGCTTGTGAGAAATGACTCAAATTATTGCAAGAAAAGCTCCGGGGCTGCAGGGATAGTCATGATGTTAGGCAGCATTGCTTTGGGGTTTAACAGTTGAGCTATATCTCACAACTAAATTACAAAGGCTTAGTAATTTTTTCTTACAACACCACTGGATAGACTTGCTTTTTCCTAGTACAACCTCCACCTCTCCTTCTTTCCTAAAATAAATGCAGTGAAAGATGCCAAGTAGTGCCCAGGAAAGACACAGACATCATTTTTAGGTCAATCAACCTATTTTCAGAATTTATCAACTTCATGAACAACTGTAGAATGGTTTTGGAGCCCTACAGTAAGCCACCAGTAAGAGCTATTTGAAGCTGGCACACTGGCTGTTGAGGGAATACTGCAAATAACGTAGACATTAGTGAATGTTTTCCCAATTTTAGCCAAATGCTTCACAATGTTCTTTTGAAAATTACTCCTGTATTTCCCATATCTCAACAGCGCAGGATTAAAGCTCTGGAGAGGGGAAAAAAAAAAAAAGGAGTGCGGGGGAAGAAACTTCGCCTTCATGTCTGTCAGTCTGTGTGTGTGTTACTGGAAGGGAAAAAAACCAAACCAAAACAAAACAAAAAAAACCACACAGAAAAACAGACCAGGTATTCACGAATCCTGGTCACTGACAGAACTGTGAGCTGCTTTAAATCAATGCACTTCAAGATGCCCTGACGAAACCACTCAAAACTTACAGGTTAATACATGTAAGATTCTCTTAATTTTCTGCATCTCCCTCGTGAACTTTGCCATGTTACTTAATCCTTCAGTTTAGTAAGGAGGAAACAACAGTTTCTGGAGATTGCTGATGGCAAATATGTGCGCAGTTCAGAAGTAGGAAGATGAGAGCATAAGTTGAATCACACTTTACATGTTTTGAGTACTGAAATCGAAGTTCTGCATATAAAGAAAGCAGAACCAGTTTGGTTCCACTCCAGGCAAGTAGAAAGGAGAGCCACACAGTATCCATTAATACAGAACTGAGAAAACAACACATAAAATAATACATATCAATTCTGAGACTGTACCATAATTAAAATGTAAGATGCTGCTTAATTTCTCTTTGCTGTGTTATAAGCATGTTATATAATCACTGGCTTTTTCTCAGAGTTTTGTGAACGCTGCAAAGTGTTTCTTTTCCAGCAGGTTTTCAAACATGATTGCTTCCTTAATATCCAAGTATTTCAATGAAGTTACAGATATCTTTAAAACAGCAGAAAACTTAAAAGCAGCCCAGGCAACACCACGGGAACTCAATGTCAGTCATATAAATTTGATGGATGGAGAATTTAAAAAAGTAAGAACTATGACTGTAGGAACTATCAGTTATAATAAAACCAGGAGACAGTGTGATGCTTTGTATGTGATTTTGTTAAACCCAAAGAGAAAAACTACATAATTTTTAAAAAACTTCTTGCCAATTACCAAGACAGGTGCTTTTCATAATAGTATCTAAAAGGCATTATGTTCATTAAATCAATTATCAAATAATAATTTTAGTTCTATTACACAGTGTTTGTAACCATTTGACTAAATTATACTCTTACAACTGCATATACCCGCCTGCACATCCAATGATTATATTCAGAACTTATACTTTTAAAGTTAAAATTGAAATTTTGCTATTAAACTGAATTAAAAACTTACTGTTTTGTTCAGAATATAGTCTTATGTGTAGGCATAAGAGTTCCCTATGTGCTACAGAAAAAAAAACCAGCACAAAGGTGAAGTGTCGTACTGAAATATGAATCCATTGTGGCTGACCAACCAAAGCAGGAAGAGGTTATGTTTAGAAATAAATGCTTTCTGTAAATTGTCATATTTATGTTTAGGTATTTATTTACCTTTATTTAACTATTAATTTAATATTTGTATTTTAGAAGTATTGGCCAAACTCTATATTTTCAGGTGTGTTCGATATCAGTATGACCAGGAAAGATTGTAGCCATCAGGATTAATGATTGCCATCAGATGATTAAAGGGCTGGAACACCTCTCCTATGAGAGAGCTGGACTTGTTCAGCCTGGAGAAAAGAAGGTTCCAGGGAAAACTTACTGCAGACTTATAGTACCTTAGGGGACCTACAGGAGAGGTGGAAAAGGACTGCTTGTCACAGAGTGTAGTGACAGGACAAGGGGAAATGAAGGAAGGACGATTCAGATTACATAATAGGAAGAAATCCTTCCCTGTGAGGGCAGTGAGGCTCTGGCGCAGGTTGCCCAGAGAAGCTGTGGCTGCCCTCTCCCTAGCAGTGTTCAAAGGCCAGGCTTGATGTGGCTTTGGGCAACGTGGTCTAGTGGAGGGTGTTCCTGCCCATGGCAGGGTGGTTGGAACTAGACAATCTTTAAGTTCATTCCAACCCAAACCATTCAGTGATTCTATGAATAAATCTAAAGCAAATATTAGAATATATACAGAAGTAAATTGAAAACCCAATGGAAAATATCAAGAATTTAAATGATACCTGCCACTTCTGACACACAGTTCAAAATGTTCAATTGCACTGATTATTCTTCTATAAACTTTCAATATAGAAATAAAACTATGGACACCATTGAAAATAATCCAAATTTAACAAGTACTACTATGAGATTGAAAGTATTTGTGAATTATCTACAGATGAACTGTTATGAAAATGAAACAAATACTTAGCGTATTATTATTAAGAAATTATCAACTTGTTAAAAAAAAATAACTTCACATTTGTTGACCTACACATTCAAAGAGTTAATGATTCATCTGTAGCCTCACAAAACCACACTGTATTATCAGCACATTCATTAAAAAGCACTGCATGAATCCTTGTAGCAGCATGTAAGTAGAATCTTGATTAATCCAGACCAACAGTCAAACAAACGAAACAATTCAACAAAATGGAATAATATTTATCATATTTTTGTGTCATATTCTTTTCATTTTGAGTTTAAATAGGAATAATTTTGTTTGCTAACTGATTTTTAGTCACAACGGTTCAATAGCAACCCATACTGGAAGCCTCTGCAAAAGAGTATCTAAGTAAAATTTGGAAGATGATCAGAAGAAAGGAAATTATTAACACAAGCAAAAGGTCATCCCGAGGACTATGATAAGCAGAAGAGAAGGCACGGAGATGAAAAGAAAAAAAGAAATTAAGGAAATTATGCATAGAATTGAATGGCTGTTGTGATTTAACACCAGTATGTAGTTAAGCATGCACAGCTGCTTGCTTACTGCAGTGGAATGGGTGAGAAAATCATAAGGGTAAAACTGTGAAGACTCATGTGTTGAGATAAAAATCGTTTAATAATCAAAAAAGGGAGGTAAAAACTCAACAAAAAAAAACCCCTGTGAAAAACAAGTGATGAAAAAAATCTCAACCAAACCAAATTGTTCACCACCAATGCCTAACCAGACCCCAAGCAACAGAAGTCCCTGTAAACTTTCTTCCCTTCCCAATTTTTATTGCTGAGCATGAACTCACATGGTATGGAAATATGCCGTTGGCCAACTCTGCTGGCTGTGTCCCCTCTCAGCTTCTTGTGCACCCCCAGCCTATTCACTGGTGGGGTGTGTGAGAGGCACTTGATGCTGTGTGAGAGGCACTTTGTGCTGTGTAAGTGTTGCTCAGCAATAACATAAACATCCCTGTGTTATAAACGCTGTTTTCACACACTCCAAAAATTAGCCCCATACTAACTACTATGAAGAAAATTAACTCTATCCCAGCCCAAACCAGCACAGTGGTAAGAGCTGAAAGACCTCAGCACTGAAACAAAAAGAAAGTTAAGAATTACAAAGATCTCCAAAGGTAAGATGAAGGTGAACTTCAAGTTGCATAAGATCAGATGGGATTTGAGACAGAAAATGTGAGGTGAATTTAGTCCAAAAAACCAAATTGATTTTAGTACATAAGCCCTGACATACCTATTGGTCATAAAGGGAATTAGCTAGCATTGCACTTGGAGAATATAAATTGATATTATTATTATTTTCACAGGGTGCAGAAAATTTGTGTAGAAAATTTGAGGAGAAAACAATTCATGGTTTGTTCTGAAGTTCTGTCCATTCATCTTGCACATCAAATCATCTTTTTTCAACTCAGGTTGACTTAGAAGTCCTCTCACTCTTCTCTCCTACCTCACTGCTCTGGCATAACGGTCATTCTAGTTTTAGATTATCTTATTTTATCCTAAACATATTTCACTTCCCCCTTGGCAGCTGTTAAGGTGGCTTTAGCAATATATACATACATATAAAAATATACAGATATTTATATAAAACTACATTATCTCATGTGCTCTATACAAGAGAAATAACTTCTGTAGGTGCAGAGAAGGCACTTCATAGAACTGCATAGGTTGGAAAAGACCCTAAAGATTATTGAGTCCAAATTCAAGAGACTAAAACCACAATGACAGCGATTAGAACATGACAGCATAAGAATACACTAGTAGCAATTACAAAAGTGTTGGTCCTCTCTATTCCTATAAAATAATGGAGCGTGCAGTAAGACTGAAGAAAAAAGCACCACAACTTCAGTGAACAGCAAAGCTACATTGTGTATACTTATTACAGGACAGATTCTAAAAGATGAACCTGACTTGTTTTAATTACATTTGAAAAACCAATGGATGGAGAGAAAGCAATGTTTTAATATAGATGGATTTTAGAAAATCATTATCCAAAAAAATCTTAATCTCAAAAGTAACCAAAATTATTTTGGGTAACATTAAAGAATAATAATGAAAGCATGTTTTTCAGTAAAGGTTTGCTCTATATACAGAAGCTAGAAATAACCTCTTCTGTACAGATTTTGCAGTTAAGGAGCAATCCAATGTCACCATCAAATAAGGATAAAGAACTTGCTTTTTCATTTACAGTATGATATAGCACAGAATTCTCTCCCAGTTTCTCTCCTAACAAAAGAATGAATAAAATGCCAAAAGGTTAAGCATCTAATGTTAACAAATTCAAAGATATTTCTAGTGAATACTCTAAGTTGACAATTTTAATTATCACTGTTTGTCTGTTCCTTTGATTTTTTTTTGAGAAGAAAAAAATATTTTCAAGAAAATCTTATTATGAAAAACTGCTCATGTTAAAGATATTTTCTGATTAAAACCAGATAGACAAATATTTAACATCCCAATTAATGTAAAAAATTTAACCTTACATCTGGAAACAAGTAAAGCAGGGTCTTGCACTGAAACTCCCACATTAGAAATCAGTATTTTGCAAACGAGCTATTGACTTTTTTGCATTTTTATTCCTTGGCTGTCTTTGATTATGAAAAAAAAAGATAAAATATTTTTTAAAAAAACCCTCCACAATAACAAAAACCATAATTTAGTAACTGAGACTGACATCACATGTAAAACTAAACGTGACACTAATAACATGCTTCCATCAAGCTGCGTACAGTCTCTCAATATGAGAAGAAAATCACGTCCAGAACTTGTAAGATCTGTATTTACAAACAAATTATCTGAGGACAGAACACAGAACAAAAATTTCTGTTTTTTTCACATCTGTTGATCTTCAGTTTGTGTGTCATAATTTGACAAGTATTCCATAATACATGTGAACAGAAAAATCAAAAGACCTTTGAATCCAATCAAACTGAACAACTGTTAAAATATTTGAAAACACTTCGGAATGGAAATTTGGTGTAGGTGATTTTCTATAAAAATGCAATATTCAATCATATTTGAAATCTCATTCGATTTGGAGTGGTTTCAGTTTGGTTTACAGGAGAAAGTGAAATGTAGGATCTTACTGCAAGCTCTCATTACAGATATACTAATTTTTTTCTGCATTTATACTTAAGAAAAAGTTTTAAATCCTGTCAAATAATGTAGTGAACATCACTTTATCTATTCATTCTCCATGACTAATATAAACCATTCCTGGCCAGCTTTATCGTTTCCCTTTGAACATGCTTCTGAAAATATTATTAATTGTGGTCTCACAGCCAGGATTATGAATTGTCAGATGAGCTTCTCCAGACATAGAAAACACCTGAAGTTTTATAAATAATGTACAACTGAACAAGGTATGGGTGGGAAATACATTTGCGTCATTTGTAGGGAGGGAGAATCTATCTCCTGATTCTCACTTCCAAGGCAACATCCATCTCAAGATGAGACCCTGAAGTGATAGAAGTGATACAGACACAGACAACTACTTCACATCAATCTCTAGGACTCTAATGTTTACTTATATTAATTTTGCCTCTGTCCTTTGAGGGAGATGAGAAGAACTTTCACACAAAGAAGATATTTTTTTAAACAGATATAATGAGCACATTTTAAAAGGGGAAAGAGATACAGATTCCAGGCTTATAATGATAATAATTATAAGGAAGAATAACTCAAATGAAGGACACAAATAATGCTGGTAGATTAAGGCAGAAAAACATAAACAAACAGGAATTGTTTAGTAATTCTTTTAAAATTGAAGACATATTAAAATCAGAATTGATTATAATTATTAGCGCTGATTCATTTCTTATGGGGGTTGAAGAAGGGAACCCTAGAAATTAGATCAGTTTCACAGACTGACAATTAAAGGAAGGTAGATTTTGAAATTGAGCTCTGGTTTCCTCATGACTTCTGCATTCAATCCAGAATATCTAAAAGAGGAGAAATACCTCAAGAATAATTTTAGGAATTGTGTCCCCTCAACAGATATCAGTTTCTCCACACTGTTTCTTTCCTCTCTTACTGCCTCGAAGTAAACATACTGGAGAAATACTAGTTTAAAAAAAAATTAAAAAGGAATTGTCAGTATATTTTAAGACTGTAGAATTAGTGGAAGTCATGTCTTCTCAGAAGTCAAACACTGAACCAGTCAAGTTTTGAATATTGCTTTACAATGGTTGTTACGATGACAGAAGCAAATGTCAGGCCACGAATCCACTTACAATATAGGAACTGCAGCACAAGCAGTTGAACAGACAAATGTTCTAAACTCCCTACAGTTCTAAGGTTACAGTTTGCCTGGAAATTCTGAGTATCAGCACTGCAAGAGTATGAATTATCTATTCCCAGGAACATCTTTACAGTGCCCAACCTGTATTCCTGGCAGGAGCAACCAGCAAGAGAAAATGATGATTTCCTAAGGTATGTTCAGTAAAACTTCTTGGGTAGAAGGCACCAGTAGCAAGACATGATTCAAAGCTCAGGTACCACAGCACAAAGGCTTTAAACACATACATGACTACCTTCCCACACACGCAAGAGCTCCAAATGTACAGCAACCAGTTGATTTGTTGATTACAGGCAGAATATAAGACTCACACATAGCAAATGTTATATAGGAGTTATCTGAAGTTTTAAGCATTTCTTTAATTTCTGATTTCTCAGGTTACTTTAAATTTTAGGCCAGACAGTATTATAATAGAGCATTGTACCTGATCTGACAGATTACATTACAGTGTGCCTCCATCGTCATCACAGTTTTACTGATGGATGCTCTACCAAAAAAACAACCAGAAGGTGTTCTAAAGAATCACTTTTGTGCATCATAAATATGTATCAGTCAAAATAAAACTTCTTTGTGATTTTTCTAGATAAATCTTTAAAATAACTGTGTGTTTATATCAGAACACTTCATTTACCAGGATTTCAAGTTCATTTATCAAAATAAACACCTTAGAATTAAAACAAAAACACCAAGGAGCACAAACACTTCTTTCTCTTTAGCCAGCACAACTGGGTACAGAAGCAGCAAATGGAGGTGTTTCATTTTGGGAGGGATTATTAAGCAATCAAAGCAGTACAGTGTGTGACAAAATGGATGGGCTATATGGCGCAGTGTGGATGCTATTACTCCTGCAAAGTGACAAAACTTTTCCAGTGTTTAGAGATGCCACATATCAGATGACCATGCACTGATGGCCTCTGCAATGCAGCAACAAGTAATTCATTACAGAAGATTAGAACATAGATACACAAGGTCAACAGACTAATTCAGGTCTTGTACTACTATTTTTTTGGATAATCTTGTCTCTAAGAATCTATTTTCTTGTCTGTTGACCAGTGCAGCGATAGGATAAATATAAAAGTTACAAGACATTTCAGTGTCCTGCAATCTAATAACTCTCACCATTACTAAGATTTTTCTTGAGTCTGCCTAGATCTTTCATTTTTTTAAATTTATATCTATAAAGATACATCAACTCTGGTTTTACTGGAAGCAAGTAAGACTAACCAGTTTGAAGGTCAGGAAAAAAGATTCTTTCAGTTTAATTTAATATGCCCAAGTAACAGTTTCTTAGCCAGCTACAGTGCTGATTGTAATTGATTATTCCCACAGAGATGGATTTTCACTTCTGTAGCTCTCTGTGAAACACCTTCTAATGTAAAGATTAATTGGAGCAGAAATAGCTCTGACTATAGCGTTTTAGTTCCTGTCAAAATTATTTTGTCAGAGAGTTTGGAAAAATCCTCCCAAAATTATATGATTTTAGAATGGATACAGTGTGAGCAGAACAGAATATAGTAAGAAAGTTTCAGAACATGCTATACATTTAAGGAAATCCATAAAAAGGATTTCAAGCAGAAAAAAAAATGTGTGGACTTCTATGAAAGTGTAAAGGGGTAAAAAGCCACAGTATGATAAGTAGGAGAGGAAGTGTTTCTAGGATGCTGGTAAATTTTGATGCTCTGAAGATGTCTTGAATAATAATGACTCAATAGTCCTGGCATACAGAGAGCCACAGAGGGAATGACCTGGTCGAGGGTCAGAGTTCGCTGTTAGTTCATCAAAGAGCAGCAGACCATCACTGCTGACAACAAAAACTTTAAAAAAAACCAAGAGAAACTCTAAGCAAGCTTGAATCTAGAGTTTGTACAAGGCAATGCGTAAGAAGCAGCTTAATCCAACAAAGAGAGCAGTGGCTGCTGAAAGTAGTTTCATTTGTTATGTTCTGAATAATGATTATGGCACCTCCAGAATGAATATTAAACACTTAATCTGTACTGCCTGCACCCATTTTTTTGCATTCCACAGCAGAGCTCCATAGTATACAACTCAAGGAGACAAACATGATTAGGAAAAGGTTCATCTTATTTTCCTATAACTAGCGTCGATAAACCTTTTTTTTTTCCTAGCCTGTTAAAGATTAGGTAAGAATTGCTCATAAAAATTACAGAGCAGAAGCAAGCCTCGAAATGCATGAGTGAAGAAAGAATCAAAATGCATAAGAGTTTCATAATACGAGAGAAAAAGTAATTCAAGAAAGAAGTAGTGGAAGAAGCATCCTGTACATCCTTTGCCTGTGAAACTCGGTAACACTGTCATTTTTCATTAAACACATCCATTTATTAAAAAAACAACAGTTGTGACACCAAACTGCTACCTTGATCACTTGATAGGAGCTGCTTAGCTGTTTCACTCTGCATCTTACCTGTCTTCTAGATAATTAGGAAAATGCAATCAAGGGAATAGAAGGGAAAAAAAATATTTCCTCTATCAGCCATTTTCCTGTGCAGCTTTGAGACAGACTGAGTTTGAGCACCCAAGGGATCCCTCCAGACCTCCAAGTCAGCACCACCACAGTTATGGGGGAAGGAAATAAAATCCAGCAGATTTGAGGCTGACCTCACAATGTCAAACTAGTGAAAATGGAACCCAAAGAGTATCAAAAAATACAGCATTAGCAATTACACACCTGTACCAGAAAATTATGAGTAAATTCTGCTTCAACATTTGGTTTATTTAACTACAGACACTGTTTAAAGGTGAAATACCTGTGGCATGTCACAGTGATAAAAATGCAAACAGATTTCAGAGAGCTCCATTCTCTACTATGTATTCACTGTGCATAGTAATTCTTTGTCATCTAAAGTTACAGAGAACACAAGAAAGATTAAAAGTTTTAAAGCACACAAGTGAAATAGGAAATCCAGTGGGTTTTTAATCCAAAAAATTCTGAAGCCACATAAGTACACTATATAAGTACACTATACACACTTAAGAGGAAAAAAAGAAAAATAAACAGAAAATTGTAACTATTTTCGGAAAGTTAATTTTGATTCTTACAATGAACCTTTTTAGCAAAATTTAACAAAATTGCCTCTATTTTACCTTTTTTCATAGGGTATCTATGAATCAAGATAAAGGTTTGATCCAGGGAAGGAAAAACAAACAAACAAACAAATAAATAACAGCAAAAAACTTGTTGCTCAATTCATATTACCTGAGCTTGACTGACTACAAAGCTCCTGATAAATTACATGTAGGACTGGAATAAAATTAAATACTTCTACTGAAGGCAGCCAGCTGAACTCAAAGTACTTTTTCCTAAGACTATCATCCAAAGTGTTGGAAGTATTGAAACAGGTGGCTGGAAGTCATCACCTGTAAGGACTGGTCCATCAAGCTCAGTCAATGTAATCACAGCAGCTAAAAGCATATAATTTAACAGGATGTGCCACTATCATTAAGCATATTCCGTAGTATATTCAACAATATCTTGTAGCAAAATTGGAACACATAGCATAAACAGGCAAAAAAACTCAAGTGTGAAAAGTGCTTAAGAGATCAAGTTCATGAGAAAGCAGTACTCTCTGTAGTATCAAAATGACTCATGGGGGGGGGGGGGGGGGGAAAAAAACACTTT
>VZTU01013255.1:116627-144099 GCA_013400835.1 Zapornia atra
ACAAGGATGATTAGAGGGCTGGAGCACCTGCCCTACAAAGAGAGGCTGAGGGAGCTGGGCTTGTTCAGCCTGGAGAAGAGAAGGCTGCGGGGGACCTCGTTGCAGCCTTCCAGTACCAGAAGGGAGCTTATAAGCAGGAGGGGATTCAACTTTTTAAAAGGGTAGATAATGGCAGGACTAAAGGAGGGAAGGTTTAGATTAGATATTAGAGGGAAGTTTTTTACAGAAAGAGTGGTGAGGTGCTGGAACAGGCTGCCCAGAGAAGTAGTAGATGCCCCGTCCCTGGAAGTGTTCACGGCCAGGTGGGATGGGGCCCTGGGCAACCTTGTGTAGATCCAGACCTGGAGGTTGGTGGCCCTGCCTGTGGCAGGGGGGTTGGAGCTCTATGATCCATGGGGTCCCTTCCAACCCAGACCATTCTATGATTCTATGAAGTTAGCCTGAAAGTCAAAGGTGTAAGTCCTCGTCCATCTCTCACTCACATTAAATAATTTTTCTTCTTTTAGAGCTTATGCAAAAAATATACACCTATCATTATATGTTTCTCAGTACTCCTCATACAAATGAGCAGTTGATCATTAAAACCAAAAAGGAAATCAAGTTATGTCCTGAAACCACTGTATATTTTAAGCTAATTTAGGTTTTATGTTCCTATGTTTTTCAATGGGAAACAAAAGGTGAGTAGAAGAAATGTCAGATTACTGCAGATATTTTTGTCTACCTATTCCAATTTAATAGCACAAATCTTTTCTTTATGTGTAATAGTTGACTGACCACATTTTCAAGAGATGTGAACTTGCTTATAGCATGAAGAGATGGCAATATAAAAACATTTTTATGAAAAAGGTAAAAGAAAAAAAAGAACATGCTCAATGTCCTCTAAAATGACGGACAAAGAAGGGCAATGAGATGTCTGATTACAATTCACCAAACTGATGGATTCTGAGACTTATGTCTTTAACTTGCAATTATTCATCTTCCAATGTAGTAATATATATCAAACTTTCAATACAGAATAAACACATTCTGTTTCCTTTCAGCACTAAATCCATACTGAGTTTGAAGAGTTTTATTCATAAGAAATGGCAGCATGGTAAGGAAAGTCCATTGCTAAAAGGTGAAAATGTCTTCACCTTTGCATTACAAGATCATTAACACATTGTCAGACTATTCTGACAATTAAATTAAAGCAAAAATATTATTATTTAAGGCTTGTTTAGAAAAACCTAGGGTGAAAGAGAAGAGGAGAGTAGGAGAGAGAGAGTGGTCTTCATTGTACCAATGCAATAATAATCCAGATTTACTGAGTAACTTTCTGCCCCTCCTCTTCCTGATCTATAAATGTCATGTCAGAGGGGCATTTGCGCAGAGCTAGGGTATGCTTTCTCTCCCCTCAGCAGTCTGGTCATGCTCTCAGACAGCTGTGGTTTGCTCAAGCTGCTGCTGAAGCCCAAGTCCCACTGAGCACCACATTCACTCACTGTCTCAGTAAATCACCCAGTCCCTTCAAAAGGGTGTCACTTGTGTGGTGCTGGCATGCTACAGAATTCTGCTGAGGTGCAGAGTACATGACACTACATGGATGTATAGATAAAGGAATTATCATATGGAGACACCCGACCAAGATTGCCATGAATGAAGAAATAAATACCATCACTTCTAATAACCAATCCAAGATCTTAACGGAAAGACTGATCTTTCTGAATGAGTGGTTTTTGAATAACACTTGGTTATGTTTGTGAGAGTTCTCTTCAGAACTTCCCTCCATGCCACATGATGTAACACACATCAAAGCCAAAGAATACAGCACAGGATTTTCTGGTGGGCCTAAGCATCAGTTTTCTACATAGCTGACAGGCATGATGCTATACTAAGCAGAAGCAAGCAACACAGCTTCTGGTGAAAAACAAGTCTACGCAGATATTATGCTCAAACATCTTTCAGCAATAAGTTCAGAAACTCCCTTATTTATATATTTTTAAACTACTTGTTACCATAAAATAAATTATCCCTCTTTATCTCTGAATGGTTCATTATTTTAACGTTGAACGTCTGGAATTATTGCAGACATATAGCCTTCCACAAATGCATGCCATGCTCCCACCATCTGCTCAAAGAAGCTTACACAGGCAGCAAGCTCACAGTTTTCCAGATTTACATATGAATATAACAGAAGTGAACATTCAGTCACTATTTATTTTCAGATACCTTAAGTGTCCATCCATGAAAATAAGATTCCAGAAAGTAGAAAATTCAGATTTCTGTTTTATATCTAAAAAAGCAAAAGAGAGACAAATTCTTGGATGCCAGGGTAGTCACAGTGCTTATAGGTAACTTCAGCTAGGAATTGCGTGAATCTGAATCACTTGTAATGTAGTGCATAAAGTAGATAAGGCAGATTTATAAACTATTTTACGAAGATCTAGCTGTCACGGGAATACAGTGCAGGGAAATGGTTCTGACTGAAGACTGGTAGGCCCAATTCCTGCAGGCAGACATACGGCCCAATGTTGAATTAAAGGACTCTATTCTTAAGTATTGATACAGGATTCACTGAAATTTAAGAGTGAAGTACTTTAAGTTTTAAATGCGCTAGAGACTTTTACACATGAGTACAGGACATTTCCAGCTCAAATATGCATTAATCTGAATAGGAAAACAAACAAAACCAAAACCTCTTGAGTCAGAGATGATTAATGACATTTTTTTTTCTTTTTAAAATATATTCTCAAGACAGTATAGCAAGGGCAAAGCAAAGCTTGATTTCATTTGAGCATCTTGGCTCCAAATCTATGACTTCATTGGTGGTGATGACAATTTGATATCATCTAAAGCCAAAAGAACATAGCCAGGTATCTAGATAGTGGCTGGAAATCTGTGAGGATAGTAAGAACTTCGACACTTAGGACACTAAATTTACAGAAGCAGCAAGAGGGGGAAAATGAAAACAGTAATACGTACTGTGGGATTCATTTCATAGAATTATATAATCACAGAATAGCCCGAGTTGGGAGGAAACCATAAGGATCATCAAGTCCAACTCTTGGCTCCACACAGGGCCAGGCATGTCAGAGCATGGAACTGAGTGCATTGTCCAGACACTTCTTGAACTCAATCAAGCATTTATGCACCCAAGATATAAGGAGGCAACATAAACTCAACTTTTTCCAAAATGTTGCACATACTGATGTTTTCATACACAAATGTATCAACTATTTTAACAGATTATAAAAGGGTTTTTATGAGTATCAAATGGTCTAGTCATAGATACTGACTTAAAATCTACATTTAGATGTGTGTCCAGATATAAACTTTTAATTTAATTGCCAGCAGAATATACGTGCGTTGTATGATTTCTGTAGTGATGGAACAAAGTGAGTATTTTTGTAAATTTGCTGCTGGTTGTACTGTAGATGGCCTTACTTCGGCACAGATATTTTCATATATGTATGTATAGGCATTCATTTCACTGGTTTTGCGTTTACAGAGATAAGAATTCCCCCTTTTTTTTAAACTACAATGCTCTTAAATTGCTAGTCAAAATTACCTTAGAAACATAATCAGTGACCACAGTCAGCTCTAAGTAAATAAAATTTTAACAGCATGAAAGTCAAAAGGGAAGGAGAGGTAGTCTTGTGATCAAGTTAGATTTCCAAAATTGTCCAAACTTGAAATGTCCCTCACATCAAAAAAAATTATAATTTCAAGATACTGAAAACAAAAGTTTGGATTATTTAAAAGCAATCGCTGCAATAATGCAAACAAAAATAGAATATTAGTCACTTTTATAATTGACACTCCTCAGTATGAAACTAAATTAGTCAACTAGTGTTGAATTTTGTTCATTTTTGAAAAAAAACTTCTCCCTCCTCATACCATGCTCTCTGGAACAGAACAAGGACAGAAAAATACAGTGGAGTACAATGCAAAGTAAGGATTTTCATGGTGTTTTTCTGTATAAATCATTACTAATTAAATTCAATTTAAAGAAATTTCCATGAACATGAAGACTTCTTGTGGGTGGAGGTCGCAGTTCCTTAAGTAAATGGGTTTTTCAATTCAATGTAGAATATCCCACAGTTAATGCTTCAGCTCTAATTTCTTAACAGTATAGGAGGAGAGGACAGAGAGTTGGGGTTTTTCAATGGGGTTGAAGGAAGAATTATGTTGTTGCTATGGTAACAAAGATATCTTTTTTGCTTTCTTTTGTCAAACCCTACAGTTGGCTGACTTTAAGCTTTCATACTGGACAATCAAGCTTCCTCTCCTACACGTCAGCAACTTGCCATAAAGAACAGGATAAAAAGGGCTGCAATCACATAAAAATAAATTGGCTTGAAACTAAGCAGATTTTAAGCTTTTACAGGGCAAACCACAATAGCTGATTGAATCACAGTGGGATGTGTTTCTGAAGTACTGAGTAAACAAAAATTGTGATCCAAATAACCTCTAAAGAAAAATTTCTTTACCCTAAGGGGAAAAAAAAAGTACCATATGGTAGGATTTCCAGTAGAGACGAGGGTAAGGTCTTTTCTGTGTTGTGTTGTCCCTTTTTATATTCCATTCTGAGATCTCCCATGAAATCTGAAGAGAAGAGGCAAGCTGCCAAGTCTGTTCTTTCCTCCAGGAAGTCTTATGACTTTAGTGAGAAGCAGTGTGTCCCCTAAGAACTGGGATCTGAGTCAAAATATCTCCAAATATAGTTAAAGGAGGATTTTTTATATAAAAGTAGGTTTTGTTATGTTTTAGTTACTGAAAACACCACATTATTTTCTTTCCCAAAAAAAGGCAGGAATAAACTGGAGCACATCCATTGAAGGACCACTAAGATAGTTACGGTCACTTGCCCTATGAGGAGAAACTGAGGGAGAGCAAATTACTTGGAGGGTTTGGGGGCAGCAGGTGCAATTCCTACAGGAGAATATCTTCACTGTGGTGCAAGGAAGCAAGTCAAGGAACAACAGAAATTTGTTAATCTGGAATTATTTTTGTATTACATACACTGCATTTATATGTGTGTATATGTATATATGATACTTTATTTGAAAGAGTTTGAGAGCTTTCATTGTCCCTTTCTATGATTGGAAGTAAGCAGATCTTAAGCTGGGATGAAGGATTCTTTTTGGATGAAGATGCTTTCTCCAAAGAATAAAGAAAGAATCGTTCCCTTTTTGGAGAGAGATTCATTACTTATAGGCTATTTTTCTTATTACCTGAATGAGTGAGTTCTGCTCTAAAATGTATTCTGTAACATATGGCCTTACACCTTCTTGGGGTGTGTGAGATCCCACTCTTTCAGACTTAGAGAGCTGTTTGCGTTCTCTAACTGCAAGTACCACACCTTTAATTTGAAGCAATAAACCAAGATGATTTCTTTTCTTAAAACCTATTTTATTTTCATAATAACATATTATACAAGATGCTTTCCAGTAGCTTCTGCCAATTCCTTCAAGCCCACCTTATTTCTGAGAAGTTAGAATCTTTGAAGTAGCCTTACTTCAGTTGATTAAAGACATTTTGGAAAAAAACCCTTTTTTAAAAAAAATTAGTTTTCTTTGTAGTTAGTGGTAATAATTACAATACCCTGTATATTACACATCAGTTTTCTCCTAATGAGTTCTGCTATATTATCTTCTCAACCCTTCTTAAACATTGTTTTAAATGAAAATTTAAGCTGTTGGCAAAAGACTGAAATCTTGCTGCTGAAGCCCTCTTTTATCTGCATTGCAAATTAGCAGCTAGGAATACACTTCTACTTTGAAATAATGCCGCAGAGGTACAGAAATCTCACAAGTTTCAGGATGAGGTTATTCTTCCATAAAATCCATAAATCTGAGCCCTAAGCACAGCTTTGTTCCATATGAATATTCTCATTACTTTCACAGACTTAGTAAATATTATATAACATTAAAGGAACACAATCCAAGGTCCAAGTCTCTTTTCATGTTTGAAACTGTGTCCACTGCACTTTACAACTGCAAATTCCCAGTGATAATGAAGATTTCAGTGACAAAGTGGGCCTATGCATGAAGGAGCTAATCAAATTCACATACAGAAACAATGGATCAAGTGTCATAACAGCCCAGAAAACAAACTGGTCACTCCCTAGGTCATCTCAATTGTTTCTCTTTTAAGATTAAAAAACTATGTGTGTGGGTTTTGGTTGGGATAAAGTTAATTTTCTTCACAGTAGCTAGTATAGGGCTGTGTTTTGGATTTGTGCTGAAAACACTGTTACTAACACAGGGCTGTTTTAGTTACTGCTGAGCAGAGTCAGGGCCTCTTCTGCTTCTCACACACCTCACCAGAGAGGAGGCTGGGGGTGCTCAAAATGCTGGGAGGGAACGCAGTCAGGATGGCTGACCCACCTGATCAAAGACCATACCATATGACATCATGCTCAGCATATACAGCTGGGGAAAGAAGGAGGAAGGCAGAACATGGGTATTTGCCTTCCTGAGTAACCCTCAGATGTGATAGAGCCCTGATTTCCTGGAGATGGCCAAACACCTGCCTGCCCATGACCACTTAATTTCTTCTCTTGCTTTGCTTGTGGGTGTGGCTTCTGCTTTGTGTATTAAACAGCTTTATCTCAACCTATAAGTTTTCTCCCTTTCATTCTTCTTAATCTCTGCCCCATCCTACCAGGGGGAGAGAACAAATAACTCTTTCAGGCTTAGTAGCTGGCTGGAACCACAACACTGTGACAGCTTGAATAATTCTGGTTTTTAACTGAATATACATTTTTATCATAGTAAATTTTAAGCGCATCTATAACTGCTTTTGTTAAATGCCATTCTAAAAAAACCCCAATATACTTAGATAAAAAATTGGCATAAGCACACACTATTTCACAGAATCACAGAACATTAGAAGTTGGAAGGAACCTCAAAAGATCATCTAGTCCAACCTCCCTGCCAGGGCAGGGGCCCCTAGACTAAATCGTACAGGAACGCATCCAGGCAGGTTTTGAATGTCTCCAGAGAAGGATGCTCCACAACCTCTCTGGGCTGCCAGTTCCAGTGCTCCATGATCCTCACATAGTGAAAAAGTTCCTCCTTATATTCACATAGGACTTCCTATGCTCCAGCATGCACTCATTGCTCCGTGACCTATTGCTAGCCATCACTGAGAAAAGCCTGGCTCTGTTCTCTTGACTCTCACCCTTTATGACTCTCACCCTTTATGAGCTGAGAGACTATGGGATAGATGAGTCGGCAGTGAGGTGGGTTGAGAATTGGCTGTCGGACTGAGCTCAAAGGGTGGTGATCAGTGGAGCAGAGTCTGACTGGAGACCTGTAACTAGCGGTGTTCCCCGGGGCTCGGTGTTGGGTCCTTGATGAGGGAATAGCATCCAGTCTCAGCAAGTGCCAATGATACAAAGCTGGGAGGAGTGGCTGACACACAGGAACAGCGTGCTGCCATTCAGTGAGACTTCAACAGGCTGGAGAGCTGGGCAGGGAGAAACCAGATGAGGTTCAACAAAAGCAAGTGTAGAGCCTTGCACCTGGAAAGCAATAACTGCTTGAATCGGTACAGGCTGGGGGATGACCTGCTGGAGAGGAGCTCTGCGGAAAAGGACCTGGGGGGCCTGGTAGATGGCAGGTTGGCCATGAGCCAGCAGTGTGCCCTAGTGGCTAAAAGAGCCAATAGGATCCTGGGGGGCATCAAGAGGAGTGCGGCCAGCAGGTAAAAGAAAGTGATCCTCCCCCTCTACTCTGTCCTGGTCAGGACCCACCTGGAGTATTGTGTCCAGTTCTGGGCTTCCTCGTATAAAAAATATAGGGATCTCCTGGAGACAGTCCAGAGGAGGCTACGGAGATGATTAAGCGCCTGGAGCATCTCCCCTATGAGGAAAGGCTGAGTGAGCTGGGACTGTTCAGCCTAGAGAAAAGAAGATTAAGGGGGGACCTTATTAATGTTTATAAATACCTTAGGTATGGGATGCAGGGGGAAAAGGCCAGCCCCTTTTCGGTAGTCTGTGGGGACAGGACAAGGGGCAATGGCTGCAAGTTAGAGTATAAGAAGTTGTACACCAACATGCAGAAGAACTTTTACACAGTGACAATGGTGACAGTGCCCTGGGACAGGCTGCCCAGGGGCATTGTGGAGTCTCCATCTCTGGAGATACTCCAGACCAGTCTGGACACTGACCTGTACAATATGAGCTGAGGAGCTTGATTTGGCAGGGGGGTTGGACACGATGATCTCTCGAGGTCCCTTCCAACACCTATGATTCTATGATTTATAAACATTAATGAGGTCACCTCTCAGTTTTCTCCAAGCTAAAGAGGCCAAGCTCCCTCAGCCTCTCCTCATAAGGAAGGTGTTCCACTCTCTGAATCATATAAAATCTATAAAGCTAACAATTTCAAAAAACCCATCCTATAGAAAAAAATATTTTTGTCCTACACCTAATGCTAGCTTGTCTATATTGGTAATTAAATAGCATAAACAGCATTTCTCTTCCATTCTAGCCACTGAAATCACTTTGGCCCTTATGTTAAAACTTGTGTTTTATTTATTAAAAAGGAGACTGGAATTTCAAAAGCTGACAAAGCAAATTAGTTTGGTGGCTACAAATCAGACGTCACTCAGGTAGCAACTGTGTCAATAAAACCATGCAAATTCAGAAATGTGGCATCTTCCTTAGGAGGCTGCATTACAGTAAACAGAAGAAGCAGGTCCCTGCTCTGCTACTGAGGTTTCTTCACTTCACATCATTATGAAGCATCAATAAGGCTGTCTGAGCACCTGCCTGTTGTTATGGGCTGTAAATCCCACAGTATTACCAACCACTCCAACTTCATTTTAGCAAACATCTGCTGCTGATTAAATGCTCTGTTTCAGAGAGTTGCATCTTCAGTTGAAGACGTATGGAAACAGCAAGGCTAAGAAATCAAGAGCTGAAAAGGATTAGAGACAGTTGTCAGTGTTCTTGAAAGTGTTACTTTGCACTCAGTTAGGTTACTGATATCCTCAAAATATATTAATCACCATAACTGGGAGACTGGAATCAGTGGGCCTTACTTTCTCCCACGTGTACTCTTGAGAACTTTGTACACCACTATTGAAGCAAGAAGAAATTCTCCTGCCATGACATACTGCATGTCTTATTTCTAGCCTCAATTAAATTGATTTTTAAGCGTGAGGCCACATTTGCAACATTGATAAAAAACAGTCTATGTGCAATCTCTTCCTTATGAGCATACTTGAAAATTATTATTAGATGACCACTTAATCACCACCCTGATAAATTCTGCAAACAATTTCTGAAGTCTTTCACTGGTATCGGTTCCCAGACTACAGTACACTCCCGAAACTCTTCTCTGAACTCAGCTCAACAATTTTCACATTCTCATAAAAACACCCTTATTCTGAACGTTAATACATATAACAATTACACTGACATTTCGGAGAAAAGCACTATCACCTTCAGGATCAAACTTGATGTTTGCTTTCTAATCCTACCATAATTTTAGGATACAGGCCATTTTCAACACAGTAAAAAAAGCTCATGAGATAACAGCACAAGATCACAAGGTAAAACATGAAGCATTTAAATATTTATGTTTTATATTTCCTGCTTAACCTAATGTTGGAACATACAAATTCATTTAAGCATACTCTTGTTCATCAATTTGTGATTCTCTACCAAGCATCATCTAATTCTACTTACACTGTCAAAGCAGTACATGATGTACACTTTCTTCTCTATTAAATTACATATTTTTAATTTGGCAGACTTTAAAATGTCACGTTAGTTGTTTGCTATTAAAATAAGATTGTGAATAAGTGCAATGCTGTTAACTACCTGTTTTTCATATATTAAATATGAAGAGTAGAACGAATGTAGAGATAGTCCCTCAAATACTATTAAGTTAAATACTAGTACTTCCTCAGCAATTACTGCATGTAATCATAAGAATTTTCTCTTGACTACGTTTCACTTAAGGTATGAATGTTTCTGTTCTTCAATTACCTTTGCTATTTGGGTTTTACGTTCATCAGAGAAGTTCCACTTCAGTACAATTCACTAGACTGCTTTCTTTCCCCCCACCTCTCTCCGTTTATTTTTTAAATTTCATATGGACTATCAGACACGGGTACTATTATTTACCTCTACCTTCACAGAATGTGAGTTGGTAGCTTAATCACACTTGGGCACGTTTGTTTCCCCCTTTAAAGCTTTTCTCTAATAGGGTCCCTTATGTAAAGCTGTATATAATTAGGAAATGGCTCTGCATCAACTGACTTCCAATTGTGACCTAGTCTGACATGCCACATTAATTGAATTAAAGTGTTTTCCTGTAAGGACATTGTTTATTGATGAGATGACCTAAACAAATGTTAGCTTGGCAGGTGCCTACAGTCAATATGGAGCTATATAG
The DNA here is from genome assembly GCA_013400835.1 of Zapornia atra. Taxonomy (NCBI): domain Eukaryota; kingdom Metazoa; phylum Chordata; class Aves; order Gruiformes; family Rallidae; genus Zapornia; species Zapornia atra. The sequence goes on from VZTU01013255.1 coordinate 127,019, forward strand.
AAAGCTGGGGTAGAAAAACAATCAGACTGTCATTTGCTTTCCAGTTCCTTTTGAAATTTGCTTACTTCAGCTCTTAAAACTTGATTTTGAGATGTTCATATATCTCCCATAATACAGCATATTATGGGAGAAAGTAATATAGGAGCCTATATCTGAAAATTGACCCTAATGCTACTGAATTCTTCAGCTGAATATAAAACATGCAGTTACTGAAAAAGCCAGGGACTTCTCTAAGAAGATCAAAGGTGCCTATAAAGCAAACAGTAGTGGTGTAAGGGGTGGCACAATCAACTTTTGGGTTTTTAGTCCTGTCAGGAAAGGTGAAAGCAAATGCAGGACATTGGAAATGGAAGATATTGTGTGGTTCAGCAGAGAGTGTAGGAAGGATTTGGCTCCTTTGACCACAGAATGGCTTTTAATGACAACATATTACAGAGCAGGCAGATTTAAAAATATTTTGCTCACCGAATTACAAGCCTCCTCGTGCCTGAGGAGAGACTGTAACAGAATCCCATAGTCAAAAACCAATATATGAGTAACCCTAAAAAGTTCAGAAAAAGGGGAATATTCCCAGCAAGGAACAAATGAAGGACAATGAGTCTGCATGCCAAGCACATAAGCTGATGGCGCACTAATCCAGTGCTTGTTCAGCCTGGAGAAGAGAAGGCTGCGGGGGGACCTCGTTGCTGCCTTCCAGTACCTGAAGGGAGCATACAATCAGGAGGGCATTCAGTTTTTTAAAAGGGCAGACAATGGCAGGACAAGGGGGAATGGATTAAAGCTAAAAGGAAGGAAGGTTTAGATTGGATATTGGGGGGATGTTTTTTACAGAGAGAGTGGTGGGGGGCTGGAACAGACTGCTCAGAGAGGTGGTGGATGCCCTGTCCCTGGAAGTGTTCAAGGCCAGGTTGGATGGGGCCCTGGGCAACCTTGTGTAGATCCAGGCCTGGGGTTGGTGGCCCTGTCTGTGGCAGGGGAGTTGGAGCTCTATGATCCTTGGGGTCCCTTCCAACTCACGCCATTCTATGATTCTAATCCAAGTACTCTAAAGGTGTTTGGTCCTCTACTAGGATCTATCTGCCTAGTACAGATTTCAAAACTAAGAAGATTAGGTGAACAGAAAGAATCGGGCCTTGTGATAATTAAGACATTTAATTAAATAGATGGCTATTATTATGTGAAACAGACCATTGAGCGGCATACACAGTAGTAATTTTCTGATACTTGACATTTTACTTTATGACAATAGTTCCACAAAGCACAGGATTGGAACCAGAGCATGGCAAACACAGATTCTACACTTTGGGAACAGAAGAAAGCTTGAGGAGTTTCTGATTTTGAACCAAAACTCAGTTCTCAAAATTACTGGGGAAAAAAATAGAACAACTGAGTACCAGCTAGTTATTTCTTTCTATGACAAGATAAAAAATTTTATGGAGGCTTTATATACGACCATCCGAGTTCAGGGTTTTGACACCGCCTCATCTGATATGCTCATAAACAGGCGGCGATGAAAATAGATTAGCACAGAGGCAAAGCTGCTTAGAGAACAATTCATGGAAAGTTATTACCAATGCCATTTCATCAAAATGAAACAATGCATCTATTGAAGTTCCCTATTGATTTGGGCCTACTCAGTGTTTTCATTCATGACAAGGATGCTTAAAGATAAAACATGACAGTCAGTTGGAAGAGCAAGCCTAGAACTGAAAGTTATCTTGACAATGTGGAACTATGCTTTGAAAACGCAAAACTGAACCAAACCAAATTACTCTTAAACATGGAAAAAATTCTTAATCTAGGGTCAGTAACTTGGTACAAAAATACAGCATGGAAAAATAGTTTCACAGAAAAGGATTTACAAATTTTTACGGTTCAGGAGCTGAACAATTTTGTGCTGTTGTAAAAGCAGTAAATGGTATTTGGGAAGTATCTGCTAATACACCACCTGTCAAAGGTAGGAAAATACCCTCTACTGTACTGATCAAGGATAAATACACACACATTGAATATTGTGTCAAATTTCAGGCATTTCTATAAAGACACAGACAGTCCAGAGCAAACAAGAAAAATTCAAAGATAATATGACTTGTGAAAAAGGGAGGAGACAAAACCAGAAAAAAAAGTAAAAGTTCATTATGTTCCCAAATACCTAAAGAGTTCCTGCAAAGAGGATAGCATGAATTGATTTTCCATGCCTTGGGATTACATGACCAAAAGTAACAGATTTAAACTGTATCAAAAGGATAAACCAAGTTACTTCTAAGGGAAAAAAAAATCCCTGTAGAAAATAATAGAGTAAAACATAATATGAACATTTTGATATCTTTGTCTTTGGATTTAGTTGCTTCAGAGGGACTTGGGCATGCCACAGACATGGGCTGACTTAATGAAGCTTGACATGGGCAAATGCAAAGTCCTGCCTTTGGGATGGAGTAACCCATGCCAGCTGCGCACGGGGCTGCATTAGCAAAGTGACAGTCAGCAGATTGAGGGAAGAGATTATTACCCTCCACAGCAGTTGTGAAACTCAACTGTTGTTCATGTGTGCTTCTTGTATAAGACACATATTACAAGACAGATGATGTTGTACCAAAGTGAGTCCAATATAATTTAGAGCCCAGAGCACATAATTTACAAGGAAAGGCTGAAAACTGGGATTGTTTTCGAGCATACTCAATTGTATTTTATGTCACGAGGATTACTGTTACCTTGAGCAATTCTGTCAGCTCTATAATTCTGGAATTTTCCACCTTGCAGGTGTATTTTGAGGATATATCAGTTGACAACAGAGGATATATCAACAGACAATTTCACAGAATAACAGAATAATTGAACTTGGAAGGAACCCTTGAAGATCATCCAGTTCCAATCCCTGTCTCAAAACAGTCAACGGGAGCACTTTGCTCAGAATCACATGTATCTGGAATAACTCTAAGGATGGAGATAACATCAAGAACAGAAGACTGCTCTTAACCAGTATAGTCTCCTGGTCAGGTTTGACATGGTAAGTCATGGCACGTATTCCTACCAGACCCACAGAGATTTGAAGATGCTGTATAAAAGCAGCACCAACGAACCTACCTATAAACCAGGAAAACGCTTATAATGCATTCACTCATTTTTATTTTCTTATTTTTACCATCATCATCACTTAAAATACTAATGTGGGGAATTTGCTATCTTTCCTTAGCACTGCTGGAAAATTTAGCTCAATTTTGCCTCACACTACCCTTTTCCTGTGTATTCTGCATGCAGTTATACGCAAATAAATTAGCCTTAACCGTTATGAGCACACAGACTGCTTTCAATTAGAAAAGCAGAATGCAGCACCTTCAGACCCTGTTCACTCAGCAGCAGGATGACAGGAAAACATTTCTGTTATTGAACTCCTTGGCACTATCAGGCTTGGGAATATTTATTTTAATAACCATAAGGGCATTATGCTGGCATGACGACATCACAGGTTCTCCCTAAATGTTACTCTCAGATTATAAATTATCCATCTTTCTATTGTATCTCTGGCTGAATTTTGTCAGCCTCAACTGAGCAGTTCCTGTTAAAATTAGAAAAAAAAAACAACACCTCAAGGGAGGTCAGTCTCATAAACAGAGGAAAGTAATTCTGGACAGTTAGCAGATAGCTCCATATGCAGTAACAGCTCCAGCTACCTTTGTGCTGCTTGAATTATCAAGCACCTGTCACCTCACAGTAAGCTGCAAAAATTGCAGCTACATCTGCATAGGAAGGACAAGGTTCCTGATGTCTTATTCACCTTTTTTTTTTTTAATGCAGAATGGAATGTAGCATTGGTCATTAAGGAGCTTTTCAAGAGTTATAAATTATATAATATTATCCTGATTGAATTACATATTCTGTTTTACCAGACTAATGCTTCTCATACTTCTCTTTTACTATACTAATTACACTGTCATACCAGCCAATGCCACTCAATTTTATGGATGTTTTGATCCACTGCTGCTGCCACAAAGCACCAATTTTCCTTAGTGCAGAACAACAAAAGTAACTTGATGAAAACTCACACAAAGTCCTAAAATACCTTGCAAAAGAGATAAGGGTACCTCCAGTGAGAACAATCTCATTGTTACTTCTTTTCCGTGCCAATGAATGAGGAACTAAACGTTCTTTAAAATATCTGAGAGAGACACGGTAACTTCGTCTGTTTGTGGTGAAACAACAAAATAATCTTGCTCAACATTTGGAAAACAAAAGGAAGTAAAGAAAAAGAAAATTGAGTTGGAAGTGGGGAAAAAATTAAAATTCCCAAGACTTCCATTCCATTAACCCATCACTTACTAGATACTGAGACTTTTCTAAATCTAAATACAGAGACAACATTTGGAAACCTTGTTGAAATTCTGTTGACCTAGCAGACACAGGCAGTGGCTGTCATGATCTGTGTATTGTATGCCATAAAGCCCCTTACTGCCGTAGTGATTTAAAAGAACTGGTAGACAAGGATGAATTATTTTTTCCATTTTATAAAGACTTCAATCGGAGGTTTTTTTCTAAAATCAAAACAAAGCTTCTGATGCTCATAGCAAACACATAAACCTTAGAAATTTGCATCTATGACCTACTGTTGCATTTGGGAAGCCACGTATATACACTGTGTGTCTGTTTTCTCAGGCTCAAACTGAGCATTGCAAAAAACCTTCTCAATAGTCATGGTAATAAACAAAAATGGAAATACACTTACGCTTCCTTCAAACATGGACAAAAATATGTCTGCTGCCAAGAGCAATTAATCTTCCTGCTAACTCTGCCATTTATAACAAAACCTGTAATTCAAGCAACATTTTTAATTATAATTCTCTTTGAGACTGTCAACCACGATGGTAATACACTGTCTTTTCTTTGTTAGCAATGATCTCCAGAATATCTGGTTTCTTGAACATTATCTAGCTCTTTCTTTTCCTCAACATACATAGCTTGCTCTGTAAAATTTTAGTGAAGACAGGCAACCCAGCTCTTATTTTCGAATACCGCCATTTTTCCTATAGACATTATTGAAAATCTGAGCGCGTCTACACATGGAAAATTTCATTAAAATTCAGTCACAGGAAGATTTTTCTCAGAGCTCCATGCTGAAACAATGCTTATACAGGCAGGTTTCAGTGTATTTCATTCAATACTGAGCATGCACCATTTAACTGTGCTTGCCAGAATACTTCGCAGCGCCTAAAGCATCACCCAGAGTAAATGCAATCCTGGGTCCTGTTTGCCATCAACTATTACTTCCACCTGGTCTGTCCGGTACACTGATTTAGGTCCCTTTCTAAACTTAAAGCACCCGAGGTACAAATTGCCCTCTCAGTAACCCCAACCACACAAACTGCTTCACAATTTGCCTTTTAAAAACAAATCTTCTTTTCCATGTTGTGAATTGTCCTCCTTTCGGTTGTGATAATATCATTAAACATCTCTTCTGAATCACTGTTATATCGCATGTAAAGCACATGTCTTAGCTTTCTGTGCCTTTTTTGGCCAATTTTGCAAGCACTCCATCTCCACTACATATTATTATGCACATCCAGATTTATTAAATCCCCTGAATTGCATTGTCCTTGCTGTTCCTAGAGGTGGTTCAGTTGTTTTGTAAAACATGTGATAGAAGATATAATAATAATAAATAATAACCACAATAACAACAATGATAGAAAATAAGATTAAAGAGAATGAAGTTAAAGCTGAGTTTTTAGATGCAGACATAACTCTTCCTTGGTTTGTTATAGGGTTTACTACAGATCCCCACTACACACATGTTAAAGCTGTATGAAACAGATACCCTTCCTGCAGACATACTGCTCGGCACCTGAAACTGCCACAGAAGTATTTGTTCTTCAGCAAGGAAGTGTCCTACTTCGAGCTCTGATTAGTCTTTGCAAGAGGAGAGTAGAGGAGGGAAGGAGTGCATTATTGACTCTTTAATGAACTGCTGTAGTAACAAAATACAAATTGGGAAATAATCAGCATTATAAATTAGAACAAAACTTTAAATTGTTCAATGTCTGTTCTTGTAAAAGGTTCAGGAAAACATTGTAGAGTACAGGTTTTCCCCAATGCATTAATAACCTATAAAAGTACTTATTATTTTCAAAAGATAAAAAAGAGCTTGTTCAATGCTTAAACCACAAGCTTCAACTGTGAGATTCAAATCTGATAATTCAAATTTTATGTGCATCTCTCTTTGCGTTGAGCATCTCCATCTCAAATAGGAGTGTAAAACCTTCTTTTGTCTATCCTCCTCCTATTACTCAGTCTTAACTAGTGTCCGTGCTTAGTCACTGGTATCATGCCTTTGCTTTGAGCAGATTCGCTTCGGGGATTAATTTAACGAAATGTGGTGAAGCCTTTAATATCATCGAGCGTGAAGTGCTGCATAAAGGGAGGGGAGGGCGGCACCTCTGAGTAATCAGGTATTCCTGAACACTACTGCACATTTTCATTTAATAGCTCCAAGGTAATTATTATTTAGCTACCTCAGTGTTTTGGAAAACATAACATGCAGGTTTTTGTGACTGTATGTTATTCTTTCATATCAACCTTGTCACTTCAAGAGGCCTTAAAATATAATGAAAAGATCAGAGATCCTGCGATTAAGCTGAAGAGAGGCTTGTGCTTTCAAAATTCAGCACTAGGCTACATGGTTAAACAGCTCTTCAACAAATTCAAGCTTAAAAGGCATTTAATAATAAGTACTTAATCAATCAGCAAAATAAATGGTTCTCATTTCTTTTATAAAGTATATTATTACTTTCAGGCATCAAGTACCACCTCTTTTTGGTTGCTGTATAAGCACGTTGTAAATGGCAATGCAATGAACACAGAAGTCAGGCTGGAGGTATTCTCTCAGCAGGGTAGCTGAAGTACCAAACCATTCACAAAACCAAGACATGGAGGCTCTAGCAAATTATCTGTTCTTTGTGCCACTCATAGCTCTTCTGCATAAAGGATGAGCAATTACCTGCAGGCACAATGCACAGCGTCTTGGAGATACTGCAAGAAGTCACTCAAAATTAGGACTATGTATGTAGTTGAAACATACATGCTCACATAAAGACAAAAGCGATTTATCTGGTGATTCTAATCCATATTCTTTTCCTTAGTTACATCTACCAAAGTACAATCATATTAAAAGCCCACACTAATTAAGTAGAACAATTATGATAATTTTGAATAATGCTGTCGAGGACATGAAAACTAGCTAGCCAAAGAAATGTGGCATGGAGCTGGAATACACTTCCTTTGTTAAAAGGTACACATCTTTCCCAGTAAGATCTACCACAGGCATCTCTCTAGTGTAACCCAAAACCAAATTCGTAACCAAAACTGATGGTTTCAACCCAGTATGGTATTTTTTCATTAATTTTCAGCAGTGTTGAAGCACAAGGCTTTCAGCATTGAGGTACTTTGCAAAACAGTAAATAAATTACTCCTACAACTTTGAACTGCAAGACACTAAAGCATTAACATATAATCTAAGTACAAACATACAACACTGTTTAAATGTATTTAAATGCATTTTCTGGAAAAAAAAAATTCTCTAACACATGGACAGCAAAGAACCAATACAAATTTAATTTTATTTCTACTATTGCACTCTCTTCAACTGGCAGGATAGGCAGTAGAGACAAGGACTTCAATATTGTTATTATGTAAGTGTTATGGAGCAATTCTCTTGCTATCAATGATCTACCATGGTTGGTCCTTCCAAGTCTATTCCAGAATACTGCCCTGTGGAAGCAACCTCTTTAGGCCCACAGAACAGCTGTCAAGAGGTCTGCAGATTTCCCAATGACAGGCTGTTATCTGTCTGGGACAGAGCTTAAATTTACTTAGGTATCAGTAATACCCTGGCCACCATCCTAATCCATGGGGAAACTCTCTTCATCACAGCAGAAACATCATGGTTGTTCAATGAACCAGACAGCAAAGGGTGAACACAACAAACTGTTTGCAACTGCACTTAAACATCCTTTTTCTTCTTGTGAATCATTAATACAGTGAAGTTCAGTCTGTTACAAAGGCATATTTCTGTTCCTGATGTGTTAGTATGTTTTCACCCACTAAGTGAGAAAATTGACACCTAGATAGGAATACTTGAAGGATATTGGATGGATATTGGGGTCTTTCAACTGCACTGGAATTAGCAGACTTGTCTCAACTATAAACTGAATGTCACCTCCTCATTGTGGGTAGAATAAGTGCATTTTTGTTACAAATATGCTAAAACACTACCAGATCAAAAGTTATTCACTTTAGACATGGTAGGTGACAGCTTCCTAATAGCTTATTAATTGTTTATGAAGTTAGTGACTTATTTTGCTTTCCTTTGTTTTATATTTCCTAATGCAATTATTGAAATGAATTGAAATAAATATTCTTTGTGGGGGTCTAAAAATAAGATTAGTATAAAAATACTCTGTCATGCCATCAGGTAAATCTGAATATAAAGCCAAAATCTCTTTTGTGCTCAATACAGTTACTCAGTGAAAATAGCCAATGCTGAAATTATGTTCTTAAAGCTCAAAATTATACTAATTGTACAGTCTGGGTTACAAAAATATATGGAATGGAATAAGCATATAATAATTGAATCTTAAAATTAAATAATGTGTGTCATGATTAATTCTTGTAAAAATAACCCAGCCATTGAACCCATGGAGTAGCAAGAAAAAAATCTGTCAGTAGTACATCCTTAAGATGGATCAGTAAAGAAAAACTTGATCTATTTTTATCTATATACCAGTTCCACATATTGAGAATCTAACTCTTCATACTTACCATGTGGTTTCTTCTCTTAAACTCTAAAAGTCTAATCTAAAGCACTGGAAATTAGTACAAATCTCCCAGCAAATAAAAAGATAACCTTTTGTATTATGTCACACTCCATTCACACGTATTCATGCAACACTAGACCTTAGACACATTAAACAATTTAAAAAGATTAAATTTCCTTGAAACCACTGTGAATTTCCCTTTTGTACGTGTTCAATTACTATTATTAATTCTGATTGCATTACTGTCTTAAAAAGCTCTTTGGGGAGAGCTTCCTGTTATCAGAAATTCCAAAGGTAATTGGAAACACCGTGTGGTGTTTGCCTGTAATGCATGTGATGCAGGGATTCTGTTGCTACAGGCAACAAGGCCTGTCTCTGGCTGAGCATGCTGTTGCTGAACTTCACTTTTGCTTGCACTTCACACCAAGCTGTGTTCTACTTTTTAAAAGCATCTAGTTGATGTGCCTTCTAGAAAATCATGTATTAAAACAAAAATTATTCTCTTCATACTATATCTCCAAAGGAACACAGCAAAGACTATGCCATCCCTAATAGGTGACTGAGGCAAAACAAACGTCACACTTCTCCATCAATATGTAGGTGCCTAATATTCCAAGTAAGATGTTTAATGGAGCAACTGTACAAGCTCTTAATTTTTTTTATAATCTTAAGACTCACTTGATCAGACAACAAAGTCCTTTACGATTAAGGTCAATAAAGACATCGCTATGTACTAACAGGTCATAATTCTGTATAAATTAGAGAATCTCACTGAAAACTGTATATATGGCCAGACCTTTAATATTTAGAGATTCCTCATAGCATCATTTGTGTTGAATTCTAACACTCTCAGCAAGAAAGAAGAAAAGCAATTATCTGCTTTACAGGTCAGAGAAGAGTGAGGGAAAATGCACATTTAATGACCTGAACTTTTACATTAATAACTTATTAAGTCTGTTTTAAACCTATGAATAAGCAGACTCTTCACTCTAAAGCAGATGGAGTTTTTTAATTGTTTCCCCTTCTAGAACCACATTATGGACACTCTCACATTTGATTTAAATATTTGACGTTTTCAAGGTGGTAAGACCATTCCTAAGCAGTCAGTATCTCCCAGCTGAATTGACAAGGTAGTCCTAATTACTGTAGAGAGAAAAGATAAAAAATAACAGACTACAAAGCTTCAGATCTATGAAGTTCTTTATAGAGCTGTTGGCTGAAAACCCTGTCAAGGGTAGAGATAAGAAACTGAGAATTCACCAGGTACCAGAGGACCCACATCTATGCACTTATTCAATTTACACTATTTGGCTTCTGAAGGAAAATTTTCTATTCTTTTTAAATAACTATCTGTAATAGGAAGTAAAAGCACAAAGCAATCAGACTTTTTAAAAGATCTCAAATTCCTGTAGCTACTGCAGGCATAGAGGAAAGTAAGAAAAGACTAAAAAAAGCAAAAAGTCCTCATTGGTCTTACTGGGAACTGTAGATTGCTAATTCTTCTAAAAAAATCCAGCAGCTATATAAAATTATGAACACCTAATGTTCTCAAGTTTGAAGACTGGGTCCAGCTGGAGGCATGAAGAACTTTTGGTGACCTTGCCCAAGCTATTTTTTCAGGTCTACTTATTGCTAAAAGGAACATTAATGCATGAACCAAGGTTCAGGTAGAAACATCTCCAGGTGGCCAGAACAGTAAGTCTGTCAGGTCTGAACTGTTAAGGATACTAGCACGTTGTCTCCCAAAGTAAAAACATATATAATAAACACACTCTCACACACACACACCACTTTCCTTTTTCTCCTTCAGATTTCTGCTGAATGCATGGAAATGTCACTGGATATTTCCACTTACATGCCATCATCTCACAAGCTGGTTAGAGATTTCCTAATCTCCCGTTTGATGCCCCAGCACATCTCTTATCTTCCTACGCCAATAAGCAAGTAATAAATAAGCCTGTATCCAGGTAAAGACTAGGTTAGCATTAAGAGCTGCTAACCACACCCATGGCAATATTTCTATTTCCTTGATGTGACTGAGATTCACTAGTGACTGATTTCACAAATGAATAATTTATCTCAAATGGAGAAAAAGAAAATTACAGACTTTTCTAATTCAGACATTTAGACCTTGAGTCAGCCCTTAAAATGTCCTGATATTAATTACCTGAAGCAATGGAGGAAGGGAAGGTACAGTAACTCTTCAGTAAGCTTCAGCTTCATCTTCACCTTATAAAATAAGGATCTCATACTGTGGTTTTTTTCTGGGATGGAATTAATTTTCCTCATAGCAGCTAGCAGGAGGTTAAAATGCTTCACTGCTGGCTGGAGCAAAACCATGACACACACACATCAGAACATTGAATGAGAGATCTGATACTGCTGGCAGGAAACAACAAACCCACCACCCAAACTGAACTCCCACTGGTTAGGGGTGGGATGACAGTGTTCATGGCCTTTTTAGAAACATCCTCCTAACAGAAGCCAGGCAATGAACTCAGAGTTAACATGAAATCACAGAACTGTAGGGGTTGGAAAGGACCTCCAGAGATGGAGTCCAACCCTCTGTCAAAGCAGGATGCCTAGGTCACACAGGTCCAGATGGGTCTGGTGTATCTGCAGAGATGGGGACTCCACACCCCCCTGGGCAGCCTGTCCCAGGGCTCAGTCACCCTCACCAGGAAGAAGTTCTTCCCCATATTGGTACGGAACATCCTGTGCTCCGTACTTGAAGCCATCGCTCCTTGTCCTGCCCCACAGACACTCAGAAGAGGCTGGTCATTTCCCCATGTGTCCCACACTTTAGATATTTATAAACACTAATAAGATCCCCTCTCAATCTTCTTTTCTCAAAGCTGAACAGCCCCAGTTCTTTCAGCCTTTCCTCATTGGGGAGATGCTCCGTAGAACAGCGGCAGAAGACACTTAACTTTGAATACAAAATCCAGTGAATCAGTGAGGACATGTGAAATGGACAATACAAAATCATAAAGATGTTCTCAACGGAGAAGCAGACAAGCTAAAACTTTAATGCTCTGTCAGAAACTGACCTTAACTATGTAAACTGCTACTGCTGTTAATTAGCAAGGCCACAAACCAATCTTCATTGTGTAAAGGAAAGACCGTTCTCACATTACACTTGGAAAACAGTCACAACAGGTCAGAAACTAGCTACAGTAATGCCAGTACGTATGTACTACAGGAATCAAATGAAAACAGTAATACATACTCTTAAAGTTAATAAAACTGCAGATGAGTGTTCCAGCTGTCTGTGAAAGAGGAAAGATTGTACATTTAAAAGCTGCCATGCAAATAAGGGACCTATTTTTACTTATTTACAAGGAGTAAAAAGGGAAGTGGAAATCTGTAGCAAAAAGTATGAATCATGGCAAGGACGAGAGGATACCCACAGTGCTGCAGACAACTTGAACGACGGGGGCCAGGTGGCTTTGATGTAACTACAAATTAATTTCTGGCTACCTAAGCTTATTTATCAATAGCAAGGCATATAGGAGTGAGCCAGACTACTGCACATCTATCATTCACATTTCTCCATTTCATTACAGACAGAAATGCACTTACAATATGCCAAGCTGAAATAGCTCTTGTGATGAGTCAGAGAGGAAAAAGCCGTAACAGATCAGCCAGGAGGAAATGCAAAATCACGTAAAACTGGTGAAGTTTTTGTTTCTCCCAGTCTCTGGAAAAGGAAAATGCCTCATTTTGAGGGGGAGGGGGGGGGGAAACCCCAAAAGTCAACTAAAGAAAACAATATAAATATCTTGTTCCCTTATTGCTGAAAAGTAAACCAGTTTTCTAACTCCAACCCTCTCTGCTAACTGCAAGAGAGAACAACAGGCATACAGACAAAAAGGTTATGTTGTAGACTATATCTTCTCCTTTTTTACCTTCCTTGTCTTTCATTTCCTCTAGATTACTTGGTTAACTTGCACTGAGGAAAGCAATGATGAAACCAAAAGGAGATTGTTCCAATTTTAAAAAATTCAGCCTTAATATTTTTTAATATATTTACTGGGTTTAGTGCAGGAGATCCTTTATTCTAGAAGCTGAGGCACATAAAGGCAGTGTCTAAACCTCCTGCAAAGCATGTTCAAATATCCTGAAATTCTGCTGCCCTGACTGTTAAGGTTTGAATGCCACTGAAGTATCCTGCTTCTCTTTCCCTGCCTGTTTGCTACTACCTCCTTCTGAAGAGAAATAAACAGCACGCTAGTCTCCTTTGGCAATCCACATGTGGCCAGGATAGAAAGAAACTGTCATCACCCCATTCCTGAAAACATATTCTACAGCCATCAGATAATAAAATGAACCTGAAGAAATACTGATGCAATTATTTTATCCTTACTTTATCACTTCTGCTTTAACAAAAAGACTTTGAAATATTTTTTTAAGGGAAAAACAAAGCATCGAGTATTTAATAACTATTAAGCATTATAATAAATAGCGTAAATCAGAAAAACAGATAAAATACACAGAATCATGAAATTAACCATTTTGAGGGTGATGAAGGAATGCGAGGAAGTTGAAGAATAAAACTTTCTATGCAATACAACTGCATAACAGATGGCACCAGCTCATTTTTCCTCTAACACTGTAGCTCCCAGTAAGTGACCTTCCCCGGAAGGCACCAACTCTAATCACTTATATATTAACCTGCCAGGAATAACCCTACTGCTGTGTGTATCAACAGGGCAGATCAAACAATCATGTAAGTGATCCACTTATAAAGAGTATATAAGCAATTTAAAAATACATATATATTCCCAACTTGACCATTTTGCTACCTATATAATTCTATTGTCATGTTTTACACATACAAGATATAATGTTCCACATACGTTCTTTAGGGAGTCATCCTGTGTTTTAAAGCACAAAAAATAATTAGATCCCTCCAACAATACAAATGTTTTTGTTCCGATGCGTTAAGGAACCATAATAGCCAAATGCTGATTTCTAGTATCTGTCAGGAAGCCCTTCCCTGTCACTGCCATACTGCAAGGAAGGGAGCATATATGAAATGAAAGCATGTATAGTTGGTTTAAAACACAGTCAGGTTGACTCAATCAAAACAATCCTTTTAACAGCTGAATACTGGAGCACTTGATGTCTGGGTAAACAGATCTATCTCTTGTCCCATTCTAAGAAATAAAGCATTAAAAAACCCCAAAAAGTCAGCATCTGCTGAAATAATGTCATATTTTGGGGGGTTTTGAGGGGATAAAAGAGGTATTTACTCCAGCATAGGAAATAGTCCCATGATTAGAGTACTAACCAAAGTATGAATACCACAACATTGCTATTCTTTCCTTTAGTTTTCCTCTCTGTGTATTACTGTAAAAAAAAAAAAAAAATCTCCCAAATAAACTCCCAAAATTCTCTACCACCCTACATCCCAAAAAATTAGTCCAAAGTTCTCACACATACCAATTCACAGCTATGTCCTGCCTTCTGCTTATAAGCGAAGTAAGAGAATATAGACAGGAAACACTTAATAAAAATAAAGAAAACACATTTTTCATACTTCTCTGAGGACATGTCTGACAGGCATATGGCAGATGTTAGTCACCACTGCTTAAGGCACATGGGTAATGCAGGGACTTAAATAGTGTAAAACTCAATGCAGATTAGGAGAGAATATTCCATCAGAGGGATAAGGTCAAGCATCTGCACTGGTCAGCAAAATACCAAAGTCTCAAATTCGGACACAGTAAAAATACAAATAAAAGCAAAGATATCTCAAGAAACAAAAGAGATGCTTCTGCATGCTTTAGAATTTTACATTTTTTTATCAGCTAGACCCTAGTGACCATACCCTTTTCTCACAAGTCCTTTACCCATGGTGAACCAATGGACAAAGATTTTACATATTGTAACACAGAACTATCATCCTCCTTCGTCCTTTGCTTAAAGAAAAAACATACAGTTTCAGCATTGTAATCTTCACATTGATATTTTCATTGCTTGGATACCAGGTTTGTTATTGCTAAGTTCTTATAAGATTGTCTTTCCTATCCTGGGTGAGTGGACTAGAGGAAGACAATAGCAATACAACTAGAAAGCAAGCCAATTGCTGTATTTTTTACACACACACAGAGTATCAAACAAGTGAGAAAAAAAACATCTCTGAAGAAAGGAATCCAAAGGAAGAAGAAACAACATGATTTGCATTCAGAAAGACAGTTGCACAAAAGTGCTCTTTTTCCATAAGGACTTGATGCCATGCACAGTAAAACTGAGAATTCAGAGCACACAAGTGCAAGGATTAAGGATTCTAACTGCTGCCTGTAGGCACAAGGAGAAGACCTAGAATGGCAATAAATTACGAAGATCAAGTACTGGAGACGTACAAGCTAGCACTGACCATCTGGGACACAAAACTATTTTTTTAATTGCATTGCTTCATACTGCATGAAGATACATAACAGAGTTTATAATGACTACAATACCCAAATCCTCCTTACAACGAAAAGGAAACATTTCTGCCAGCTTCAACAGAGTTCTGTCAAGAAGCATAGGGAGATCAAGCAGAGGCGAGACATTCACAGAAGAGGATTGGTTCATCTCACATCTATTACATTTCAGGCACTGATTTTTAGACCCTAGAACACTGAGCACCACTGTCTTTGTACAAGTGGGATGGGAAAAGAAGTCACAAGACCACACATGGACTATTTGAAACTAAAAATTCAAACTGAATATAGATAAACATACTATTTCTATATTCTTACTGAACTCCCTGTTGAGAGAATGCTGGAGCCCTCCCAGCAGGGGTCTTGTAGGTGAGAAAGGGTAAATTCATTGCAAAATAAAACTGGAAAAGACAGTGAGCAGGATTTTCCAAAGCACATTCAAAGTAAGGTAAGACAAATTGATTAATGAAGCAATCATTATTTCCTATAAAATTAATGATGGGTCAGACAGCTTGGTTAAGCAACATATAAACAATTATTTCATATCCTTTCAGTACAGCTTCCAGCCTAACATGACCCAGTTTACTTGAATTGTTGCCTGTTCTTTGTCTTCTCTAGATATTGCCAGAAACTGAGCCTTAGCTTAGATTCCAGAGATTGTATCTTTGCAATGGGATAAGAATCCCTGAATGCACACAGTCCAAAAGCGCAGATATAAAGTAAAGCTTCCCTACCAGCATTTGCCACTTGAGGCTCACCTTGGTTCTTGTAAGAGAAATCTTGCTTTGATGAGTGACAAGGCAATACATTTCCTCAGAGCAAATTTTGCATAAGCAAGTATTGACAGAATAACTTGAATTTATTCCCCCACAATAGGTAGAGACAGGTTACACGGCATGGTAAAAACATCTCTACCCACAGAGTAGCATGATCTCAGCCACAAAAAGTTCCCACTACCACAAGCATTTGACCTTGGGAAAAGCTTAGTGTTGACTGGTACCAAAGGGATTAGTAAATGCACCATTTTTCCAACACAGCTTTCAATTACTTTGATGAGTAATTAAAATGCTAATTAAAAAGCAATCCAAAACTCGGTGCTCAGAAGTTTGTGAAATAATAAGATCTTGTACACTTACTGTATTGGAAGCATTAAAAAGGAGGTCACAATGCAGCTGGAGCAGAAAGGGAGGGACTGTATTATGCTTGGGGTTGTTTGTTTATTTATGAAAGAGAAAAAGATACTTTAGGATACAATATGTTTTCTAAGTGCTGGTTTAAACCAAAGGGTTACATGAACAGTACCTTGGTAGATTGCAGCTTCAGGCAGAATTCATCACGCACATAGGACAGGCACTCTGCTGTCAGCTTAAGAAGTTCAGAGTTCATCAATCAAGTTCTAAAACAATCATGTAGTTGTTTTAATATGCAGGGGACTTTTTAAAATGGCTGGAGTTTGGGGTTTTCAGCTATCAAGCTCAAGTCTGCAATGAAAAGAATTAGAAACTTGCTTTTATTCCAACTTCTTGTTGTGATTCTCATGTAATTGTAGAAATTTAGAACTTGGCATCTGAAGGAAATATCTAAATATTGTGAGTCACAAAAAAGAAAAGTTATGAATAGGCTAGTAGCACTGCCTCCATCACTACGTGTCAGTTCAGTTCTGGAGGATGAAGTGGCACACAGTAGTGACCAAAAAGGAAAACAAACTACTGAACACAATTTAAAAAAAAAATCTTTTCCTGTTATGCATGCTCAAAACAACCATAACCATTGCTTTGAGTTAAATTTTCTACAGGCTAGAGTATGTCAAGCTGTGCATATGTGCGCTGGTCCTTATGGGGGACTT
>VZTU01013258.1:0-32654 GCA_013400835.1 Zapornia atra
AGGACGCTACTCACCGCCATCCCGCCGGCGGACCCAGCGCACGCAGTTCACCCTGCCGGCGTGGCCGCGGAGGGCAGCGGCCACCCGCCTCACCTAGGAGGGAGCGAGAAAACACCGAGCGTGAGCACGCCGCGCCGCCGGGCCGAGACCAGCTCAGCCCCGGCTCAGCCCGGCCCACAGCGCCTCAGCTCACCACCGGATCGTAGAGGACAACGTCATGACAGCTGCCGAAGGCAAGGATCCCCCCTCGCCCCCAGGACACGACCCCGCCACCCGCCCGGTTGGCGCAACAAGCGACGTAACAGACTTCCACNGTAACAGCCGTCCACGGGCGCCGCCATCTTCCCGACCGCCGCGTGCGTGACCTCACGCCGCTTCCGTAGCAACGACCCCGCGCGGCGGCCGCGGGGGCGGGGCCTGAGGCACGAGGGGCGGGGCTGGCCCGCAGCTTTTGGGCGGGAGGGTGGCGGGCTTGTTTAACTCGGCTGGGCTGGGCTGGGCTGGGCTGGGCTGGGGCTCCAGCTCCAGCTCCAGCTCCAGCCTCAGCCTCGTGGCCGTGGGCAGAGAGAGGCCATGTAAGCCCAGGTGGCCGTGGGGCGAGCCTGGCCTTGGGCTTTCATGGCTTTGGGCTTTCATGGCTTTCCAAGGTGTGAGGAAGCCCCAGGGCTACACCTTACCTGCACAGCACTCCCACAGGGATGGAGGAGCCTAAAAATGGGGCAATAGCAACAAGTGACCCCGCCATTACACAGGGGAGTGGGGGTTTAATCTTTATGGCACCTTTTGTCAAACACCCAAGGTTTTAAAAAGTTTAAAACTTTTTCGGTTTTGGGGTTGTTTCTTCATGCATAGGAGCTGCTTCCACATGCTCTAGGAAAGAGACAAGCTGTGATGGTGGTGTTAGCAAACATTTCTGATCTATTTCTGCCACCTGTAAAACCTCCCTCTGATAAAGAATTAAGTCAGTGAGCACAGGGGTTATTTGATGTCACAGGGTACTACCATGTCCTGAAGTAGTTGTCAGAGAAGTCACGTCAATTTGCAGCTGAGTGATGGCTGGGGCCTAGTGGGGTGGTCTGAGTACCTCTGTTTTTCAAGACCAATGATGGGATCTTAGCAGATGAGGAAAATCCACATTACTTGCTATCTTGTCCTATTCCTTGATACATTGACCTCCCTGCACAAGAAACTAAAACCAAATCAAAAGAGAGAAATACTGCGCTATTATTGTAGTTCTCCTTGTTTGGTCACTGGCCTAAAGAAGTGGGATCATGAGAGGCTATTACACTATGGATGTGCTATGAACTGTTTTCAGTCATTTGGCTTCACAGGCTAAAGAGTTTGGCTCCAGGCTGTGCAGGAGCCTCAGCAGGACCTTTGAGATGTCCCCTCTGCCTCCAGACACTCTGCTCCACACACACAGGCAGCCCTGGAGCAGAGGCCAGGCAGAAGTATAAATGGACTATGCTGTGGCAGAAAGCATGGAAAGGGAGAGGAAGCAGAAATGTCCTGTGCTTCCTGCCTCCAGATTGTACCTGGGAAATTCTGAAATAATCAAAGCACAACTGAAAAGCCGGAGGGAGGAGACAGCTCTATGTGGCTGTGCAGGGAATGCGGGTCAGGAATGGAAGCAGCAGAAAGCAAGCAGGCATCGAGAGGAAGTGCTTTGCGTAGCACAGGGAACACTTTGGACCCTAAACCAGTCCTGCCTGGCCTTTATCTCCCCAGGTGCCTGCATGTTCATGAATACTGTCTGTCAGCAGCACTGTAACCTGACACAAAAATGTTACAGCTGGGCACGGCTTTTTCCAGTGGGTATGAGAGGAAGGAAACTCTGCCCAATCACATACAAGATACAGCCAGAAATGTTAGCTGCTAAGGGAACAAATGAGTCCTTGCAGAAAAATGCATGGATCCAGTCATCAAAGCGTGCTTTAACTGAGGAGTGCTGTCCCAGAGGATGGCAGCAGTCAGGTTGCACAGCAACCCCCTTCTCGGCATGCCTTGCCAGGGTCGGAGTCAGGGCTCCAATGGGAGGTCAGTCTCTGCCAAAAAGCTGGGACATATTGTAGGAGTTGCATTTGTTGCTGTGGGAACGATGCTGGCTCTGACTGTGCTTGTAGGTGAAACGTAGGCTTTCCCAAGATGGATTTGGGTGGAGGATTCCTCTGTGACACAATAAATTTACTCATCTGGCAGATCATGTGCTGCTGATTATGTTCTGTAAACAGGAGGCCTGTGGGTGCTGCCTGTGTTGGAGAGATTTGGAGGTGCACATCATGCCGGAGGGTGTGAGGGCACTATGGTCACATGCTGCAGGATTTTCTGGGGCTGGTCCTGGCAGCCTTAGGCCACCACCTCAGGGATGGTGCTTTCCAAAGCAACTTGAGGGAGCACATTGCAGGGGGCGCTGCTAGCACCAGGTATTGCCAGTGATTGCCTCCTTTCTGCCACAAAAGTCTATCACCCCCATGCCACCCCAACACCTCCCAACACCGGGAGAACTAGCATAAATCAGAACAGAACATGGACCTGAAAATGCCATGGGGAATGCTGTAGTAGCACTCGTGGAGGTATGACCAAGAAGCATGGGAAGCTCGGTCTGTGTCTGAACAGGTCAGCTAGACAAGCCCAGTTTCTTACACTCCATAAGTATCCCATCTGACCGAGTCCTCAGTCACATCAGGTGTTAGCCTTTGGTCTCACCCAAGAAAGGATTTTTTGTGAGTTCTGACATAATAGGATTTTATCTTATGTCCGAACATTGGAATACCTGGAGGATAGTGTATGAGAAATTTAGAATATCATATAATAACAACAGAACCAATACAGCTTTTAGGAACATGTGCATTGTAAGGAAGTAATGGTAGTGGTCAGTGATGTTACCAGGATGGAAAAGGCCATGTTCTGGGCCAGTCACCAACTGCCAGTCTTCATTCACAGCTAATGTACTTACTGAATTAAAATCTGTCCTTGCTGTTTTCCTTCATATTCCCAGAAAATAACTTCTTCACTTTGCAGAAATATATGTAAATATAATCCCCTCTTTGGAGTAATTTTTGAGGCCCAGGAAGAACTCCATTCATTGAACATCAGAAAAGGTTGTGATGGTGCCTAAGCAGGCTTCAGAAGTCACCTTGTTCACATCTATTATGTGTCCCAATTTGGCTCTGCCAATGAAGTTCCATCAACAAATTTCCAAAAGGGAGATACTACTTACACTGATAAAAGGTTTCTTAAGCTTAAAATAAACCCATAGGTTAGATATCAAAATAAGAACTTCTGTTATTTCAATAGCAAAATAGTCATTTTGGTGGGAAACTTGTGTCTACAAGTCAGGTTTTACAGGCAGAGGTGTCTTCCTGTTCTTCATGTACTCTCTGCCCCACTCAGTTATGCCTGCAAGCTTTTAGGAACTACAGCACTGGTCAAAAAATGATATATAGTATTTAATATATGTATCTAATTATGTTTAAACAAAGACATGAAAATATAATAATGTTGGAAATAACATTCTCACTTCCTGCAGAATGTTTCCAACCTACTATACAGCATATTTAGCTTCATCTTTCATTTCTGGTTTTATGAGGGAAAAATTTAAAATTTAATTATATACAGTTTAATTCTATAGAAGAATATTTAGGAGTTAAACTAGCAAAGCTGAGCACTCAAAGGTTGGGGACCTTGTTCTTCTTGTAAGTTGTTGAACTTCGTCTATCTTTATTTGTCTTCATTGTATACATGCCTTATGAAGTAATCATTAATGAAGTTACCTCATACTCAAATTACTGCCTGCTATTTTTACTGTAGGCTGCTTCCCTGCAGTAGCAACCTGGGTGAGTAGTGCCTGGTGAATGAGGCAGTTATTCAGCATTTAATTTTCTCCCTAGTAGCTATACTGTGGCCCTAGGCCTAATTTTCTGTACAGCATTAGCACAGAATTATCCTTTTCCTCATGCCCTTTTTTATTTTGTATGACTTCTGCCACTGTACCTGAATGTGTCAGAAAAATGTATTAGTTATATTTTTCTTTATAATACCACCATTAGGCAGATGGGTATTATTATATTCAGTTTATGTGTGACAATTTCCTCCTGGGACCAGAATTCATGACAAAAGCAGCATAATTCTCCAGTGAAGTGCCCAATATGGAAGACACAGAACGGTGTTCAGGAGAGGGGCTAACCACCCACATAACCCATTGCCTCCAGCTGGAACTGTGAGTGTTTAAAGCTTTTGGAAATCAGAGTCCTGCACGGGGACACCCCTGATGACTTCTGCAGGGCCAGGGTTTCACCTGGGGGATCAAAGCTGGAGCACTGAAAAAGTAAGTAATAAACAATAGCAACCAAAAAGATAAAGGTGAATTCAAGTTATTTGCCACCTTTGCTAGGAACAATTTCCATTGCCTTCAACATCTTGAGTAGAAATCCAGCCTCTCCCCTTTTACCAGCTGTGGGATCTGCTTCAGAAAGTCTTTCAAAACTTGAGGAATACTCCTAACTCATGGGTTTGCTGGGATTTCTTTCCCTTCAGCCAGCATCTACCAGTATGCTGCCAGAAGGGACGACCAAGGACAAGTATTGTTCCTAAAGCTAGTGGCTGGGTCCATCAAAATTCAGTGTCAGACTATTTTTTAAACCGCCATTGGTTGATTCTGGAACTGTTGGTCCTCCTTTCAGTAAAATTTAGGATTTCCAGCCTATCTTGAGCATAATGTAAGCCTGTGGCATCCTTTTCAATTGCATTTTTAAAGATTTTAGAAAAGCAGATATTGTCACTTGAATAGGTTTAATTTAAAATGTTTAAATAAATTTTTGGAGACAATTTCCCTTTTAATTCATCTCACTGAAGTCTGAAAGTTGAATGGTGCTGGTGAAAAGAGTAGAACTGAGCAAATTTTAACTATAGCTATTTCCATTTTTATTGAAGGCTGTATTTTAAGTAATCTATGAATGGCTTATATTCCCACTGCCTAAATGGATTTCTGATTTTCTGGAGAAAAAATAAACTAATTATTTAGATATATCATCAAAATTAGCTCTCCAAACAAAGACTGTAATTGCTGTCTGAAAGAAATTCCACAGAAAATCTCTGATTTTTTTTCTTTTTTAAAGGAAGACCAAATGCAAACATGACCTAGAAAATTGCTTGGGGGAAAAAAAATAAAGCAAAAGGATGAAACAGCTTGTCACATAATCAAACTGATTATGCATTATGTTTTTGAAGCAGAAGTTCTAAAAGGAGACATCATAATAGGCCATGCATTCCGGAGGGCGTGCACACACACAAACATGAGTACTTGGAAATGTAATCTTGAGTAGTTAGAATCTTGTTTTATGCTTAAATTTTGTATTAGCAGCAGTTCTAGCAGTTCTAGTATGCCTTAGATAGGATGTTGCTCCACACTATTAAAATAATACCTCACAAAACAACCCCTAAATTCTGTAACATTTTCCTGACACGTCTCTTCATGCTCATTTAAAAATAAATGTATTTAATTAACACCAACAGGTCACTTCATTTGCACACACATGTGTGAGTTCGCACGAAACCCCACTCAGCATCCACATACTCATAATGGGTTTGATCTCAAAGCATTGTTCTGCAAGTTGTATGATACGTCGGTTTCCAGAAGGAATGCCTTTGGTGGTGAAAGAGATTGCCAGCACTTGATGAGGCTTTGAATCAGGGATCTGGTTACTCACACCAGGAGCTGGCAGGTTTGGGTTTTTTTAAATCTGGATGTTAATGTCACCCTCCCCCACTGCTTCTCACTGTCTCACACCCTGTAACTCTGTGAGCACAGGTAAGTAAACTATTGACCTGCTAGCCTGCCAGTCTGGAGCTGTCACCAGGTTCCGCTTAGGAGGAAATAAAAACACCATTACGGGTCTCTATGAGAAAATCCACACCCCACACCCCCCATACCCTCACCCCTCCCCATTCTTGGGGCTAAGTGGGCAAAGGATAACGTCCACTGAATCTCAGAGCTGCAGGGAAAGGGGAACGTGGCACAGGGTGTCTAACAGCCATACAACAGCCTGCTTGTGGTGTGTAAAACTTTGTTTCCCAGGAAAGACAATGAAAAATTCTCTACCCCCCGTAGGCCGCCTGCTCTGTCTAGGCATTATTGAAACCTGTGTGTGTAGCTCAGCCTTACACTATCAAAATACAGTTTACTTTTAAAAACGACTTGTTAAAATGTGAATATTGATGTATAAAGTTTCTGTGCAGGCAGCAATTTATTTGCAGAATTGAAAGAACTGCTTTGCTACCCATGAAGTTGTAAGGAAAGGCTGACTGTCCCGCTGCAGTGGCTACACAGTGCCCCGTGCCATTCAAGAGGGAGTTGGCATCGCAGGTGACTGGTACTATTTTCCCTCTGTGTCACCTGTGACGTCTGTCTGGGCTGCATCCCTGAGCAGCCATAGGCAACAGAGGGGAAATGATTTTACTTTGAACTGGGGAAAAAGTGCTTTCTGTTTAGTGTGTCTCACCTTAAATAAGCAGCTCAGAAGCAGACTGCGTACTGCACTAGCACGTAGAAAACCTTCTTACCATGGGCTGTGCTCCTTACAGAGATGTAAGACTGAATTATCGTTGTTGGGAAGGAAATTTAGAAAAGTATTGACTGAACAGGAGAGGAAAAAAATCTCAACGGCGAGTCGGTCAAACTATACCAGGTAAACTGCAGTGTATTGAACAGATATATCCTGATACATCTTCAGATTTAAGGCAGTTCTGCTTTCTACCAGGAGCTGAGTTCAGCCTCTTCCTTGTGCATAACAATTCTAAATAATATATTTGTGGATATTGAGTAGATCTTTTGATATCTAAAGTAATAAGACATCCATTGATAAATTTCGTAGCTATGTTTTTCTTTTCGTTATGCAAATTTCTTTATGAGGTGACACAGATAATCTTCACATATGAAAATACACAGCCAAAGCAACCACAAGAACTTAAACCAGCAAACAGACACACAAAAGACCCCAAAGTAATAACTATTAAACAAAGATAAAGATCATTCTTTTGCTGTTTTTGTTTCCTACCTCCCAAATGGACAAAGCCACCCTGTGAGATGAAACCTGCCTGGCTTGCCAAAGTACCTGTTGAGGAGGTGAAGAGAAATGTTAAGACCAAGTTCCAAAGCACCAACAGGACTTAGGAACCCAATTTCTATTCAACTGTCTAAATGCTTCAGAGGGGATCCAGACCTACATTGTTTAGCTTAATCTGTGTCGTGGTTAATTTGCCACACTGGATGAAA
The DNA here is from genome assembly GCA_013400835.1 of Zapornia atra. Classification (NCBI taxonomy): domain Eukaryota; kingdom Metazoa; phylum Chordata; class Aves; order Gruiformes; family Rallidae; genus Zapornia; species Zapornia atra. The sequence continues at coordinate 7,274 of VZTU01013258.1, forward strand.
TAGAAAAGAGTTTAAATTAGTTCGTGTTGGGAAAACACCATGAAATTGAGAAAATACGAATGAAGGTTTTATAGAGACAGCGAAAGCTGCATCAGTTTAATCATTTGGATAATCATGTGCAATGTAACTCAAGTTGGTGTTTGCAAGCACGTGGGTTTTAACTCTCAAGTGTGAGTGCATTTTGAGGTGAGCCACTTCGTTTCAGTCTTCTTTACATTTCCAATCACATTTAAAGAGTTTCCAGCACCATTTAAAGAAGTAAAATACTGAAGCAGGGATGTCTAAAGAAGGAGGGCAAAAGCAATCTCTGCGGTAGTGACCCTTATAGGACATTCTGCAAATAGCTTTGCATGAAAGAACCAAGCAGAAGGGGAATACGCCAAAAGCCTGCAGTGCACACTGAAATTCATTCATGAGAAGAAAACTTCTGCACAGTCAGCAGAAATAATACTTAGAGAGTAGATATTTGCCTTTCATGTGGCATTAAATGTCAACAAAAAACTTACACAAGGCTAGAGTGATTTTTTACCTCATTTTGATTGCATGAAAAAATGTCATTTCACCAAGGAATACCAGCAGGGTAAATTGCAACATTCCTCATAGTTCCTTCCCTAGTGATCCCATTTCTTCCATCCAAAAAGTCCATCATCCATGTAATCAGCAACGGCCAAACTTTCCTTTTGCTTCTGGCCATCTTCTACAGATAAAGAAACCTGCATCTACCCACTCTATTCTGACCTCTTACTTTAGGCTTTTGAAGCTACAGAGTCTCAGAGAAGATCCAGTCCCTCTTTTTCTTGTCATCTCTGATGCTTCACAGTCTGCTGACCTTCTGCAGCTCCTTAACTTGCTGACACAGATCCTCAATGAATACATATCTCCTATGAGCCAAAAGATCACCTCCTACCGCCCCAGCTTCCATGAGAGGCTGTCCATGGAGAGCTGCGTCCTCCTGGAGCTTTCTCTGGATCAAGGCCTCTGGCCCTGCTTGAGCATGGGGGTTGGACAAGATGAGCTCCAGAGGTCCCTTCCAACCTCAACTGTTCTGTGACTTGGGGTTCTGTTAACAGGGAAGTTACTCCAGTGTCTGCTGGGGTCCTGCCCTGCAGTGCATCACCACCATTACTGAGGACACGGATGCTGTTCAGAGCAGAGCTGCTCTGCGTCCTTCTGCACAAACCAGAGCATCCATTTGCTGCCTCTGTCACCTCCTTTATGAAATGTTTTCCCAATTGTGCAATTTATTCTTTCTTCAGTAACTTTTTTTTTTTTTTNTCTGTTGTTTTTTTTTTTTTTTTTTTTTTTGTAGCAGGAATTGGGCCTTTAGAGACCCCATCCTGCCTAAACCATTGCAGGAAGTCTCATAGTTGCTCTATCAGCTGGTTATACTTTCTACAGCTATTGAATTCTGAGTTTGTTCAGGTCTTCTACTCCACCTGGATAAAATTTCCAGCATACAGCTAGAGAGGACCATGATACATTAGGCGAGCAATTGGCTGATGGGTCGGGCTCAAAGAGTTATAGTAAATGGAGTTACATCAGGCTGGTGGCCAGTCACCTGTGGCATTCCCCAGGGCTCAGTTTTAAGGCCAGTGCTCTTTAATGTTTCTGTAAATGATTTGGATGCAGGAATCAAATGTACATTAAGTTTGCTAGCGATACTAAACTGGGAGGAGCTATGGACTCCCTCAAGGGTAGGGAGGCCTTACAGAGAGATCTGGACAGACCAGAGAGCTGGGCAATCACCAAACATATTAAATTTAACAAGAACAAATGCTGGATTTTCCACCTGGAACAGGTTGATCCTGGTTATACATAAAAATTGAGGGACAAGGGGCTGGAGAGTGGCCCCGCAGAAAAAGATCTGGGGGTTTGGGTTGATGCCAAGTTGAATACAAGTCAAGAGTGTGCCCTGGCAGCCAAAAAGGCCAACTGTGTCTTGTGGTGCATCAAGCACAGCACAGCTACTCATAGTCAAGGAAGGTGATTGTCCCATTCTACACTGCACTGGGAGTCCCATCTCGGGTATTGTGTGCAGTTTTGGGAACCTCAGTCAAAGAAGAGTAACAAACTATTAGAGTGTGTCCAGAGGAGGGTGGCCAAGATGGTGAAAGGCCTCAAGGGCAAGACTTAAAATAAGTGCCTGAGATCAGTTTGTCTGTTCAGCTTGGAAAAGAGAAGGCTTAAGGGTGACTTCATTGCAGCCTACAATTTCAAGGGGGACAGTGGAGGGGAGAGGCACTGATCACTCTTCTGGTGACCATCAATAGGACACATGGAAATGGGATGAAGCTGCATCACAGAAAGTTAAGAATAGATGTTAAGAAAAGTTTCTTCACTGAGATGGTGGTCGATTACTGGAACAGTCTCCACAGGGAAGTGGTCATGGCAGCAAGTGTCAGAGTTCAAGGAGCATCTGGACAATGCTCTTAGTCATCTGGTAGCGCTGCAAGGAGCAGGGAATTGGACCTGATATCCTTATGGGTCCCTTCCTGTTCTGGTTATTCCTACAGCAGCCCAAGTGACCAAAAGGGGAGAGCATCTCTCCATGGACAGGATCTGCTCTGGGCAGCACCCCATGGGAAAATCCATCCAGACTCCATCTGATGCTGCGTGAGCACCTTATCCTGTCATACAAAAGTCGCTGGTTTATTAAGCCATTTGCTGCCGGGCCTTTACTTGTTGATATCCACAATGAGCTCTGCTCCCTCCTTCTCCTCACCTCACCCCCTCCCCAGTGCAGAACAACTTCCTCTGCATTTTCCTGCTCCAGGTGCTAGCCACTGTGACTTTCTTAAACTATAGCATGTTCCCGAAGTTGTGGGAATTAATCATGTTTATACAATGAAAAAAAAAAGACTGCTATAGAAGCTGCCAGATGACCCTCACTGAAGAGGTGCGTTGGTGCCTCAGACAGACATCAGCAACACCGAGCTGGGGAGATGTGTATTATTCCCAGACTATGCATGGTGCAGCACATGTGCTGGATAAATGCTACCAAGTCACTCAGAAACGTGTATCAGGCAGGCAAGAAAAAGGAGGTCTGCTGAGGGGACTTCTCCTCACCTGCTTTTCTGGCTCTTGTTTAGCACTTTGTGAGAACGGCTTTAAATTATGCCATTTTCCTTGGCCTTTTGCCTATTTTTTTTTCCTTGCTGTCATTTCTCATTACCTGACTTTTGTTGGAGGCTCTGAGGATCCAGGGATGCCAAGATGTTTTGGTTCAGCTGTTTACATGAAGCTTGTGACAGATGGTAGAACTTTACTCTTAATGAGAAGTTTTTCCACCAGTGAGAAAGCACTCCCTAAGCCTGCAGCAAACCGAAGGTCACTGCGGTAGGACAACCTCAGGTGGGTATTGGGAAAAAGCAGGAGCCCCAGGGTGGTCTCTAACAATCTGCACGCTGTTAGGTGGTGCAGACTTAATGGATGGTGGTGTTACCCCTAGCACAGTCCTGCCTTTTGAACACCGGGGCGTAATAATAAGGATGGGGGAAAAAAAGACCAAAAAAAAAGACAAACCTTTAGCCTGGAGGAAGAGTGAAAAAGAAGCTGGTGTGTTCATGTTGGAGCCAAAAAAAATAATTGTGTTATTTACTTGGACTTTATTACAGCCTGCATCCAACTGCATCAAACATTAGTCATCTTTATAGAGTTTTCAGTAGAAGGAACGACTGGCTTAATTATAATAAAGCCAACATTATTACTTTATAATACAGTACAAAACCAACTGAGGTATTAGCAGGTAAGCTCTAAAATGATAGACCCAGCTTCTGTTCATATTTGAATGATATAATCTGTAATAATTCTGTCGTGCTTAGGTATATTTTCCCTGATGTATGCCAATGGAATTATCATAACCTTTTCAAAATTCTCCCAATAAAAGGCATCTACGTGAACAAAAAGATTATGGTGTGAGGTGGTGATTAGTTCTAGTTTATGTAAGAGTCACTGTGATTTCCATCTATCTCATATGTTTGTCACTTTCTGTATCAAAATTTATACTTAACAATTTCTGATCCCCTTTCAAATATGTAACATCTGTTAGGAAATAAACACAGATTTTCTTGTACTGTATGAAAGCTGTTGATGTTCTAGAAAATGCTAAGAAAATGTTTTAAATATGATCCTTTTTATATAAACATGATCCATTTTTTCTCTTTGTTTAATCACTTAATTACTCATAGAATTCCTAAAAATCTACCTAATCCCTCTCTAGACTTGCAAAGCATTACAGGAGTTGTCTCAGGCTGATATAAATTCTTATATTGGACCAAATCTTTGATTGTTTGCATCTTCCAAGAGTTTGCCTCTGGTCTGTGAGAGAGAAAGAGGCATTTTGTTCTTTGCTTTAGTAAGTGTTTGATATTCCCAGTAAAGTATCACCATTGTTTTTTCTGTCTTCTTGTAGCCACATTACACTATTTAAAAAATCCCCTTCTGAATGCTGGAAATTTGTCCTGCCTTTTCAGTGCTGCAGTTTTAAAAACAAATGGAATAAATTTTAGGTGGGCATTCATTAGATTGAAAAAAAGGATTGGAGGCCTCTTGGGCAATGTTTTTCCTTTCTGTTGTTTTGTTTTTATGGCATACAAACAGGATCTACCTTCCCTATTTTATCAGAGATAATTGCATCCAAATCTTTCCAGATATTAAAAAGAGCTCATTTTCATGTATCTTTGCAAAAAATGCCTGTTTTGGCGGGTTTTTTTTCTATCTTCTGCATCACTATTATTCCATATATTGTGACTTCCATTTGTCCAGAACTATTCCTCTTTTTCAAAAGAGATCATTGGATGCAATTTGACGTGTTGGAAGAAGCTTTAATAGGCGAAGAGTGACTAACAGGGACTTTACCGTTATTTCACATCACTATTCACTTCCAAGCAAAATCATCAATCAATCTACATTTGTATGAACAGCCTGTTGGTTTGCTCAAATAAACAGCATAGGGTTATCGTTTGTCTTTTTGTCCTTTCTTACCTTTCTTTCCAGCTACTTTTAAGTCCTACCTTTATTCTTACAAGCACGTTATGATGTGAATGTTTTACTTTTCAGAGGCAGCCATCCTTCTGCTCTTAGCTTGTATGTATTTTGGCCTTTCAAAACTTGAGAAACTGTTTTTGTGTCTAAGAGACGTGAATGTGTTAAGCTGCTGTTCTGCTGGGCAATCGGTCGCATTCTGAGTATGAATTCTAAATAAGATCTAGTGGCAAACCAGGCATTATACACAGCTACAGAATATGGTAACCTACAGAACTGAAAAAAACAGCAAACATTTAGTATTTAGATCTATAATAGCTGTAAAAAGAGAATCACTTTTTCACTCAGAAGTCCTCTCGAACGTTAGCGCCGGAGATAATTCAGTTTGGGGTTTGCATTTTGTGATTGCTCTGTTGATTTATGTGTTATTTGACAAGAAGGTATCTGATAAAGTGTCTTTTGAGTTATAGGACAGGAAGATTAAATAAATGTAAAGTTTTCACATCTTTGAAGCGTGAAGTTGGGCTCCAAATCCAAGTTAAGCGCCATAAAGCAGAGGTGACACTGCCTTGCAAAGGTGATAACTGCCAGCTGGTATGGACACAAGTTGTTCTGACTCATTGCCTTATCACAACAAAATCCTCATGTCTTTGTCTGTCTGTTCTCTGTTACATGTGACATATCTTCTTTGATCACACATTCCTTCACCTAGTTCTCTTCCCTCAAATTTTGATTTGTGTAGGCTTACAAACCATTTTAAATTCCATATGGAATTTTAAAAAGCAAGGCACTGAGTAAAACCTGATCATGACCTATTCAGATCCTTCTCTCCCATAGCCTCCATGTCCATTATTTCCCCTGCTCCTACCCTATTTAGAGATTTACATTACTATGTTTCTATAAAGAGATTCCCTGATTCGTCTTCTTTGCAGACAATAATTTGTTCCAGACAATGAAAGTGGTTTTCATGTCTGAGCAAATTCTTAATTAAGACTTTGCCTGTATCAGTGCATGGTAGTTGCTCACCTTCCTGTACATCTGCTTGAGTTTGGTTATTTGCAGTTCTTCCTTTACAGAGCCAGTGGCAAGTTGGTCACCTATGGCTTTCTTAAACCAAACTAAACTCTGTATTTACCAAGAGAAGAAAAGGCCACTGTAAAATATTTTTAAAAGGTGAACTGGAGAACTACTCTACAGAATGGTCTGTGTTGCTTAACAGCACATCTCATGGTAGCAGCATTAATTAGATCTACTTTGTCCTGCTCCAACCAGTGAAGCTGTTTCCTCTTCTTGCTTTTTCAAGAGGCCAATCATTTCAACACCAGTTCTTCATGCTCCTCTCTCAATATTACACCTCTTGCTGAAATGCCTAACACTAAGTCCTGGTCCTCCAGTTGTGTGTATCGTGGGCCTTCACCCATCCCTCCCATCCCCATGTCCTTTCTGTAGAAAGACAGAATGAAAGAGCAGAGTGGAAGGTGATGAATTCCTCCCTTCCTTCCACCTTCCACCATCGCACCAGTCCTGCCCTACTGCAGAGCCAGGGATACGCAGACTAACCCCCAAGACCGACGGTGATCCGAGGTCCGGTAACCTGAATGCAGCTCAAGATGGCCGCCTCTGCACCGCGTTTCCAGGCAAACTCTCTGTCCTGCCACCTCCACGCCAGAGAGCCGTTACCCGTAGCTGAGGCGCAGAGAGGGTTGATGCATTTTGTTATTTCCTCAACTGCTGCACTAAGTTTTGCCTGAGTTTTTTTGATCAATCCCCCCAACACACAGAGCGAATACAATAACCAGGCAAGACACGACGTTCATAAATGAGGACGCTCCTCATCTGCCAGAAATGTGATTATTTTATGTACTGTTTTCTTGTTCAGCATCCACATAATGAGGCACAGATTTTCAGAACTGGCATCTTTTTATCATGAGATGTTGTGATATTCCTACATCTGCTAAGCAACGGAGTTCCTTCAAGGCAAGTGCAGTTATGTTTTCAATTAAAGCACAGTGGCATACATTTGTTTCCATTCCCGTTTCATTGACAGACATTGGAAGTGAAAAATATATATTGTATTTTCATCCAGTTTGTATTCAGTCCCTATATAGATTCTCACAAGTATCATAGATTTGCACAAGCACGTCTAGATCTCAAAAAACATATCCATCTTTTCCATGTCATTTGGTTTCAAGTAGTCATTTATTTCACTCATTCTACGTCATTTAGGTAATACCCGTGACCTCAGTGTTCCCCCCACTTCCACACACTGTGATCAGCTTGGTCTCTTTAAGCAAGCTAAAGATACGATTTCTGATCTTCACTACTTGGAAGGCTATTGCTGAGACATAAACCCTTTTAGTCCCATTCCTGAACCCAGCAAATATTTTTACATTTACTGTCAGCATCCCTAATAAAAAGCATCACCCTTACTGTATGCATTTTGGTGGCAGTGAAGTAGTGCAAGTTTTGTTGTATTTTTGTTTGAGTAGAGTTTGGTTTAAAATAAGCATGGTTTGTTTTTTGGAGCATCATCTGAAAAGGCCTGGAAGGAGGTAGATGAAGATGTCAGAATGCAACATGCTCTGAGCCATGCATCTTCTGATACAGCCCCCATGTAAGCTGCACCATACACAGTGGAAGCCCAGTGGAAGCTAGGTAGCCTTCAGCATGACTTTCACCACATCACACTGAGCTTGTAATGAGAGAACTTAATTTAGTCTCCAAAGCAGAAGCTCAGTCCTTTCCTTTTTGTAAATGTAGGGCTGTTGGAAGTCTCAGGGACAGCCCTGAGTTTTGTCAGCTACATGAAAGCAAATCACCCGATATCGTAGGGGGTGTTCTGGAAACTTTTCCCAGAGCAGCTTTTGTACATCCAGGCAGGCAGTCCTTGGCCTCCCACTGACAGGCTGGTCAAAGCCCTATATGGCTGATTTTCTTAAAACTTGGCAAGCACATCTCCTCGTTTCTTCCCCTTGTTGAAAACAGCTTCTGCCTGTAGGTTGCTTTTTGCTGTGCTGTGAAGGCACACGTATTCTCTGCTAATCAAATACAATGATAGCCTTGCTGATCTTTGCCCCACTCCTTGATTTTCTGCCTGGTTGTTCAGCCTAGGCTGATTTTCAAACCTTTTCAAGAAATTTTAATGAGGAGTTTTTGCATGGATCATCCTACCTCCCACTCACAGCAATTGTTATGATTTTTCTCCTGTTATTTGAGGCAAAAATATTTCTAAAGAGTGATTACTTATGTGGAAAATTATTACTTGGAAGAAGTTTTCTTCTCCCACTACTATTTCACAGTTTATCAGGTAGGATCAAGCTAAAGTGGCTAATTCTGGATTCAGTTTGCAGTCTCTAAGCCACGTATAATAATCCTCTTTTGAAGTCCAGCAGCAGACATAGAAGGGATCGGATGATTCTGAGGAATAAAAAGTCTGTGTGGTATCTGGAAATATTTTCTTGGTCAGTCTGTAAAAGATTAAACAGAGTTTTCCCCAGGAGAAAAAAACCCTAAAATTCAATAGCTCAAAACACTGAAAACAAGGTTGCATGTGATAGCCTGTGGAGGGAAAACATTGTGCTAAAGCAGATAATAAGCAAAAGGGCTTGAGAGCCCTTTCTGATGTTTCATCTCTGTGGAAGGGTAATTAGGTATGTGCACAATTGCAAAGCAAATAACATGCACGATGGTGGTGTTTTCCTCGGTCAGATCTAGTTTTCTGTTCTTCTAATTTGGCCTTAATTAATACTAACACAAACAGGGTTGGGTTTTCTTTACTGAATATAAGCACCGATCTATACTGCACTGAGGTCTTAAATCACGTGTGTGATGCATTTGGATGTTATCTGTTAGTATGAGGGTGAATACCACTTTTTGGGTTTGTGTGCAGGTGGAGCAAATGGAACCCGAGTGTAACACCGATAGTCATGCTTTGTTGCATGTGTGAAGTTTAGCAAAGGGAATTAACAGCTGAAATGAGCACTCCCACATGAAGGATAATATTAAATAAATCTAGCTTTAAGTCCTGACCTTCCTACCCATAATTCCTGTCAGCAGGCTTTGAAGTCTGATACTAAAAAGCCTGTGAAGCTCAGAAACCGCAAACAGCGTTTCACAGGTATTAGCATGATAATTAGGAGTCTGTTTAACACATCATTTTAATTTGAAAGTAAGTAATCAGAGTTTAGATGACACTTTACTTAATTATATTGAGTGTTTGACATGAAAGTAAATTAATAGAAAATTGATTTCCACCATATGCTACTATTAACATCCAGAAGAACGGAACTTCAAACGCCGCATCTTTATCCATTTTTAATATTATCTAAAATAGATGTTTCATCTTTGTAAGAAGCAGCACAATGACCTTGATGGAAGAATAAAGTAGCCAGAGCAGTTCCTTAGAAGCACAGGAGGAAACTTTGGGAGCAGAAGACAGTTAGTGGGGCATGCAATTGGGATTGAGCCTGTAGCACCCCTACTGCATAAAGTGTGCAAGGCAAACTCCATTTCCAAAGCGTTATGCATTTCAGACTCTGTGCTGGAGTATTCTGGGTGCAACTCTAGGAGGGAGACCCACTACAAACTCTCAAACCTCTATGATGCAGGGAGAGCTGGAAACTAAAAGCAGATGCGTTCAGGGTTATCATCATTCCTTACTGTTAACCAAAGCTCTGCACATCCCAGCCTGAGGTAGCCATCAAGTGTCAGCATCCCTCAGTTCTACGGGCAGGCTGATGTAAAGGCTCCCTGGAAATGTTCAGCCTTTGTTATTGTTGTGGCTTTTTTTTTTTTACATATCTCACAATGCAAATTATTTGACAATTTAAATATAAGAACCGTTATCACTGTAGCATTTTTCTTATGAGGAATATGTAATTGCAAGTTGCTTCCTCTCCTGAAGAGCATTGCTTTCTATGTAAAGTGTACAATTCATATCCAAAAAAAAAAGAATGCAGTGAGAATGAGTTGCTGTGAAGGTGTTTTTGCATGTGAATGTTTATTTGATTTCACAATAGAAATTGAAAAGGCTTGACAAAGTCTGGAACGTTTCAAAGGCAAACACCATTTCCCATCTGAAGCTGCTGCGGGTTCTCTCACACAGTGGGTACACTTAGTTTGAAACCTGGGACTAGACTGCATCCAGCAAACACACGTTGTTACTGGGATCTTATGCAAGCTGGGGCAGCTTGTGATCTGCGTTGTTGAGGGGTGGCAGTTTTAAGATACTCACATTCCTATGTCTGTAACAGAGGGCCCCAATGGTAGGGATGGGTTCAGGTGTGGCACTAGTTCACGGTAGCCTTGGGGTAAAATGGAGCTTACACATTATGTTTCTTGAGATAAATGTACTTTGAAAATCCTTTTTCCAATAATGTGAACACCCCAGTGACGTAGGGGTCTCTTCTCATTTTGCCAAAGAACATGCAGAACTAGTGTGGTTGCGCTGTCTGCTTTAGACTGTCTTTGTCTAATGGTTTTCAGATCATTTTAGCGATTTCCAAAGCAAGATTATTTTAGAGAACCTGGAAAAGAATTAGGCCCTGAGAAATTAAAAAGCCCAAATACAAAACCACCAGCAACGAAGTAGAGAACAGTCAGGCTGGGGAGAGACAGAGCTGAGTCCTGCAGCCAGCAGCGAGCAAGGCGCTCACCACCAACAACCTTTAGTGCTTAGTAGGGTGCTTGCAGAACAGATTTGGACAATTTGTGCTTGTTTGGTGCGACCTGAGTCTTTCCTCCAACATTCCTGTCTTGGCTGTAGTGGTAAATGGTGTTGGCAAGCTACAGAAGTGGTAGAGGTTAGGGGTTGCGATTGTCTCTGATCCCAAGCGGGAAAAATTAAACCGCTTTTTGCCAAGGAATACAGGCAGAATTACTGGTTCCTGAAGGTGGAAGCAGGGCACCTTCCCCAACAACCTCTGAGACTCCTTATAAAAGGCATCAGTTTTCTGAAGGCATCAACAAGACTTGAGAATTTCCTTGCAAAGAACATCCCTTGGTGACCAGTCAGATGCAGAGCAGAGACAGGATTTCCTTTAAACTTCTACAGCTGTGCTTTTATTTTTTGCTCACAGTGACAGTCTTTAAACAAAAATTTTTTAAAGCTTCTGGACACCCTCCTTAGTAAGTGTGTTTCTGAAAGCTTATTGCACCTTGCTAGTTACAAAATTTAATGTAGTGTATGAGTATAGACATTAGCATATACACCACCCTCAGAGGGGGTATGCTAAGGCCTTTAATTTATGCTGCAGTGATAATTTAAGCTACATGGATGGTAGGTTTATGAAGATAAAAATACCAACATTCCAAATGATTCTACATTAGCTAACACCTTGCCAAGCAAATTAATTTAGGTCACATAAGTCCAGTGACAAAATTCAGGCGATCTCTTTATAAGAAATAACTCCCTGTTTCATTTTCAGACAGTATTCAGAGAGCTTCTGAGAATGGCTGTAAGATCCAGACCAGTTTATCAATTACCATTTTCACAACAGAGTGGTTTTAAGTCCATGTTCGCTTGAAGGTCTCTCAGATCAGGCAAGAGAAAAGTTTGAATGGGGAAACTGGAAATAATTTCTCTTTTAAGAGCATTTTGATACATGGATAGTGGTTGTGCTTAAGTAGGAAAAAAATCACATGCTATTAATGAGCTAAATCCCCTGTCATCCACATCCCACATCTGATTTTATAACAAGCCCAAAAACCAGGTTTGTAATCTAGAATGAGTGTTTCTTCCTGTCCTACCTAGTCGTCCCCTAGCCATCCCTCCCAGATGTCCTTGCTGCACACTGGCATCATGTTATATAAGGTGACACATTGCTCACATAGCCTGACAGGAAGGAGGTCTAGGTCCAGATGACTTAGTCAAAAATTCAAGTAACCTAACCTCAAACAGCTCTCAGCTTTACGCTTGCCATCAAACATTGGAAGGAGGAACCCAAAAGATAATCTGGAGAGGTTCCCTTTGTTTTTCTTTTAAGGCTCAATGAGTAACCAAATTCAGACATCCTTTTACAGACCATCTTGGGTTTCCTATCCTAGTGGGGACTTGCTTTGTGAAACTGCAGAGCCAGAGAAGCCAGACATGGCTTTGAAATAACTACAGTCTTAACTGGACGAGTATGTGAGAAAAAACAAAACGTTATCATAGCCAGAAAGTGAAGGCAAAACCCTGCTTGTAACAGAAGAATAGATTTTCTCTGCTGGGTTTCTGTGAGAAGACTGGAACGTTTCCACCCCAAAGTGGAGCAGTGGAGCAGTAGCTGCTCAGCTTATGCAGTCGGTGTGACGTCCCTGGGTGGGCTGTGGGCTTTCCCTCTGTCAGAAACATTGCGTGTGATAAAAAAATTAAGAGATTAAATTTAGAGGCTTAGATTTTTACAAAGCCTGTTTGGTGTGAACTGCTAGGGGGGCAGTGTTTGCAAATGGTGTTAGAAGTAGGCAGAAATTAATAACTGCTCCTGCATATCTGCTTTGCATCTTTGGCATTAAAAGAACTTAATCTTTCTTACTTTACTAAGTATGTAGGAGGGGAGGAAAAGAAAAAATGAAAACCATATGCTGTTTCCAGCCTCTTTGACAAAGTGACTTTAACCACACCAGCATCTGAATTTTGATGACCAACTGCTCTGACCTCAGTAGTCAACATAGACACGGTCAAGGAAAAAAGAGTAACTTACTCTCCTGGGTCCATCTGTACTGGGACTTCAGATTATTATTCTTACTGGAGCACAAGGCACACTTACCTTCTCTTTAACAAGAAAAATAAGGAAAAGATGCACCTGAATTTGGGTTAAACCTGCAAAATCCTGTCAAGTCAACGGTCATATTATTCAGTGCAGATTCATTTCCTTGGTGGTGACCCTATGAATAAAAGATTGTTCTGTTACACCTTTATTATATCTGCATTATAACTATGTTTTTAAAAGGTTATGGGCCTTGACACTCAGGATAGCCATGAAAGGCAAACTTGTCCTTTTTACTGACCAATTCTCATGTCTGATTATAATGCTGTGCCATTCAATTGCAAATCCTTGAGGGAACACAGCCTCCCGAACACAAAATGTGTTGCTCAAGTGCACAAGAACACAATGCAATGCACAACAACAGTTGCAGTGGCCCAGACTCCTGGGGCAGATTTCTCTAGCAGTTGTATAAATCCCAAAATGGAAGCAGAGCTGTTTCTATGAAACAGGTAGTTCTGTGGTATGAACTCCAGGTGAAGCTTTCCTGGAGGTGGGGCACCGAGACAGCATCTGACAGACTGATGTTGACCAGGATGGGGTGCCTTGCTTGAGGGAGCTGATTTGTCATGTCTGTGCTAGGGCAGACTAATAAAACCAGGTCTGAGGAGAGGAACAGGATGTCATGGGCTCTACATTTCACGGACTTTTGAGCATCCTTTGCCTGGTCTCATAGACTATATACACCCCTATATACCTGAAGTACGTTAAAGACAGTCCTGGAGAACATCCCCCAGTTCAGTTTCATCTGGCAGGAAACCCTTTTGTACACACTGAGACCAGCCCATAACACAAGACTACACCAAACAAGAGTGGGCAAATGGGAAATTTGCTTTAAAATTAGTTCTTAAAAAAAAGTACTAGAGTACTACCCATATGTATGGTCTCTCTCCTTTCTCACCTGTGCATCTTTGAAATATCTAGGGCTTTGGTTTTTGTTTTTTTGTTTTGGGGGGTCAGATTTGGTTAACAGATAGAGAGTCCTTGGCTGTGACTGGTGTTCAAAGGTTATTAGGGGGAAAATGCAATGCATACACAAAAGGCAGTATCACATAAAATACGTACATTAGCTGGGGACAGTATAGCGTTACAAGGGCTTTCCTGTCACGCATGTGAGCACACAAGTTAACTCTTAGGGCCAGGGTGTCAATTTATTTAAATGTTCCCTGACTTCAGAGTAGATAACAGTCTTTACCAAGTCAGAGACTTGGACCCTTGTGCTTACAAAGTGCAAACTCATTTAACTCAATAGATCTGAGAAAGACACCTGATTAAAAAGATTTTATTAAGGACAGTTGTTCATTATGCATACCCACAGCTTCCCAGAGAAACTCATTCTGGGCATCCTGCTGTGACAAAGATTAGTCATTATGCAGTAATGCCACACTGCTGGGACTGCATTTGCATTATTAAATAAATTAGAGTATTACTTAAGAAAAAGCAGTCCCATAGCTGTGATCACCACCCCCAAGCCTAGGTAAATGTATCTGGCAAATTTTACCTTTCACTGTTTGGAAAGAGAACTGCCTCCTCAGTCACCTGTCCCGGTTAATGAGGCTGGCACTGGTGCCTATAAAACACAATATAAGGGAGGCCTCATAGAAATTTTACATTAATAGCCAAGTACCTGCTATCAAAGACAAAGATTTTTGTAGATAAACAGTAGATACTGTTCATAAAACATTACAGTAGTGAGTTTCTAGGGGGTTTTCCCCACAGCAGCTCCACTGAAACACATTGACATCCGATCTTTAGCATGGACCTTTCTCTCAGAGCACTGCCTGACCCACTGCTGCCCTAGACAGGTACTACTCAGCCAGTCAGGAGCAACCTGCATTTGAGGTGCAGTCAGGAAAAGGTTTTAAATCATCTTTACCCAGCCATCTTCTTTCTGGGAAGTGGCCTTTTCATCTTAGCGTAAGTTGGTGTGTGGAAAGCAGCTTTTCTAGTTTGAACTCAAGGAGACTAGAAGGACTCACACAGAAAATGGGATTTGGGAGACCACAAAACCAAACTGAGGCATTTCACCTGCAATGGCCTCTTGACCATCCTGGGACATTTAAGCTTTCCCAGTCCTTTTCAAGGCAATTTTAAACACAAATGTAGTAAGGTAATGTGCTTGACTTTGAACTTTTGTGAATTAGGAGCCTTCTTGTGTTCAGTGCAGTTAAAAAATATTTCCCTATTTCCACACAGGTACAGACTTGCACCTGTCAGCCTCTGTTTCTGCCTGACTTACTCAAGCCACGCAGCATGCAGAACATGGGTCACGGCCACCTTTAGAAATCCTGGCTGCCTCTCTTGCCTCTGCTCTAAAACCACATCCCCCAGGAGATTTCAAGAGCTAAGCTAGAGCACGCTGCAGTCCAGGGCGGGTAGTATGGCTGGATAGTAAATGAGGGCACGTGTTTTTACTCAGGTAAAAGTTTAGCAGTTCAGACATCATGTGCTGTCACTCAGGCAGCCTGGAAAGCCACGTGAGGAAAACCAGGAAGGAAAACTGAGCTTCAAGCACGTCCTGGCCATACAATGGGATGAGAAATGGGTGCTGGCCAAATACAAGGAGCTGGTCCATACCAGTTTCAGTACCAATTGCAGTAACATTTAAGAAAAAAATGCCAAAGTCATGCATTCTAGAAGCACACAGCCCCTGTCTGAATTAAAGAAGGCTTTTTACCCCCTATGGCAGTTATTACTGCAAGCTGTGAGCAAACGGTTGCTTGAACTCGGTTCATATTTTCAAGGTTATCATCATAATTGTAATGCCACAGACCCAAACACAATAAGGTATAGATCCTGGCTGCTATGAAACTCTTTGAAAACCAAATAGAAAAGGAAGTTATGACTCTAGCAAAATACCAGGAGCATAAACATTTTATTAAATCTGGGTCTAAATGTTTGAAATGTGGAGACATTGCAAATGTACTGTGGGGACCCTGAGGGTCCCGTCAGACCAAATAGGCTGAAGTGATCCAGCAGCATAGTGCTGCTGAAAAGAGCAGTCCTTCTCTCCTTTTCCTCCTTCTCCTCCTCCTCCTCCTCCTTCTCCTTTTTGTCACCAGCGTTTTCCTTCTTCCTCTTACCTCAGCGGTTCCCAGCTCTTCCCTGAGCTGATGTGGTGCTATCTGACCTTTCAAGGAGGCAGCTGCTCACAGAAAGTGGCAGAAATTAACCCTGAAAAAAACCACAAACAAGCAAAAAACAAAACACAAACAAAAACCCAACTGATTTTCAGCAGTAGCAAGCTGTGAAGTCAGAGCAGCCATCTCGTCTGATACCATCTTCAGTCCTGCTGAATATAACACTAGCAAACATTGGTTGTTCTTGAAAAAGCATGCTGGGTGTTTGGAACAGCAATATATGGCCTTAGTTACTCTTGCAAGGTTGTGTGAAGGTGCAAGACAGTAAAGGGTCTGGCTCAAAATCTGTCCAGTTCCCTTGTGCTAACTGAAAATGGTCTTTCCTTGTACCAGTTCCAAAGCACTGCCTGAAGTTTCAAGTGGTTTTGAAGAGGATTGCAACTTCTTACTTGAAATGAAGGACTGGTGGCTTAATATTTAACCTGTACCTGTTGTCAGCTATTTAACCTTGTCCAAAGTGAATGGGTAATTCCTCTTTGCTAATGAAAGTGTAAAAAAAAAATCTCAAAATGACCTTTTGCCAATTTTATGGTGAGAAGTCACACTTCAGTAAAGCTCCACAGTTAATAACAGCGCTGACCTTTTGTTCTTAGCCATCTGAAGATGTTAAAATCTGACTGAAACACGATTATGCAATCCTACACTCAAGGTGCAGTTAAGTGAACACATATGCTTAAATAAAAGTAGGGGATAAAACACGGGGGTGGAGGTAAGGAGGACCAGCCAGGCAGAGGCAGAGCCAGCTGAGCCCTGCTCCTGGCAGCCCCCAGGAAGAGCTTTTCTAATTTTATCTTGCTGATTCTTGGCTGGTTGTAACATTATTATTTTTTTTTCTTTGGTTATCAGAATAGACTTCTTTATTTGGACAAAGTGTGACTAAGAAGGGGTGATTTATTCACATTAACAGAGAGTCAGCACTAATGACTCATTAGCATATGATCAGAGAGGGTTTGTAACCCTGCAGGCATGTGGACAGGGCCGAGTAAATCAATAGAGTAAGAAAAAAGCGATCAGTTTGCTTTTGAAAATTTGTTTTAGGAAATTAAGCCAGATAAGAAGGTTGTTACTTAGTAGGAAACTAGCCTGACTAGTGGATATTCCTATTCAAGGAACGAGCATATTAAGGTTTCTCAAACTGCCGTGTCTTCACAGTCATAGGAAACCTGAGACTAAGCTGCAAACAAGGGCGAAGGACCTTACACATGGCCCACAGAGAGGTCTTGGGCTCTCAATGGCTTGGAGGTGCCAGCCTAATTAGTCAGGCATCCAAAAGAGAGAGGAGATTTTGTAAAATGCAGTTCAATGCAGATCAGGGCTTTGATCATGTCCCTGAAGGCCAGAACATACCCTGTGATTTCCTTCTAGCAGGGTGGGAGCTATCTGCTGTAGCCCGATGAGAGCTGTAAGGGGCAATGTGGATTTTAGCCCACTGCTCTGCTACAGCCTCTTGGTCGTTTTAATAAATTAGGTTCACCTGGACAAGAAATCTGATTCTTCATCCAGCAGCCCTCCTGCTTTCCACTCAAGGCCAACCATGCAAGACCTTGCTTCTCTAAGGAAAAATCTGTACAGGTCTCTACAGAGAAAATCCCACTGCCTTCTGACTCAGACATTTAAAAAAAAAATTGCTTTGATATGAAATTGTTCCTGAATGCACACAAACAGCCACGGTTTGAAAATTTGGTGCAGAATTTGTCCTTTGGGCCCAGTTTACTGTCTCTGGCATAATTACGTTTTGAAATGCTTGATTTCATTGTACTCCTCTCTATTTCTGGACTGGTTTGAGTCCAAGTGAGCTCTTATCCTCCAAGCGAGCTCTTACCCTCTTCTCCTGTAACCATGTGGGTCTTGCATCCACTGTAACCAGACCAGTGGCTCCACATTTTGAAAGGAGTGAAGTTAGTTTTAATCTCCAAGCTCTTGCAAGCAGTCACCATCACAGACTCTTCAAAAGTCTCCAGCAGCCAGAAGCAGGATCACGCTGCAAATTTAATCCCCTCCTTATCGCTCATCCTAGGGAAGGACTGCTCTGGGAAACAGCGTCCTGCTCAGCACCTCGGGCTGGACACCCCAGATGTCACCGCAGGCAGTGTGAGCTCTGTGGAGTGACAGACCCAGCGCTGAGCTCCGTGTGTCCTTTGCAGGCAGCCTGGCTGCTTCCCACCACTGCGAAAGAGCCACGGTGCTTCTGCCCACGCAGGCACAGCAGGATGCCCTGGAACCCATCGCGGGGGCGGCACGGACCGTTCCCCGGGCACGGTAAATAAACAGAAAAAGAAAAGCCAGGAATTTCCATCTGCGGGCAGGAGCTTCAGCGTGGCTGGCTTCAGCTTCAGGGTGTCAGGAGGAATCTGTGTTTTGATTGTTCAGACTTCAGAGCAGCTGCTGTAAACATGACGTGCCTGAATGTTTCTTCTGGGCAAATGCTGGCGACAACGCAGCTCGCAGATTCTGCTAAAACAGATTATCCTCCATCTCCCTGCTTACCCTTCTCAGGGCTAACTGAGGAGTCATTAATCCTCAAAAATTTCAGACAGCTATAGGTCTCTCTAATTTGCACCTAGCTTCCTCTAATCCAAAATGATTGTTCCAGAAGACAAAAATAGCCGCTGCACATATCCAGCTGTCCCTTTATTCTACTGGGGATGACCTAAATACCAGCGGGGACCAAAACATGCTGCCTGGTTTTATGCTAAATATCTATCACTTTTCTTGGGGCCCTTGGCTAAACTCAGCCATTTACTTAAAACTTTGTCAAGGAGGGAAACACCAAACTTGTAGCGATGGTAACAGTGCAACCCAGAAGGTAGGATTTTATCCCATTCATAGAAGATCAGCTATGCTGTAGTCTGCAAGTGGGGACAATATTTCACAGCAAAGATGAAGTAGTGGAAATGTACCGGGACAGTGACCTCCCGCTTCAGCCAAGTTGGGTCCAGTGCCCACACTGCTGCCTTCTTTTAATGAGGCAGTGAGCAACCCATGTTTTAAAATCAGATTTTGTTTCATAGGTCTTTTATGAGTTCCCAACGTGGAGCCTGAAAGCAACATGCTTGTAGACATCATGGCCTAAAGACAAAATTGAGCCCTTGGGTCTTTTGGCCACCTCAAGTCTGTAGAATGCCAGACCGTGCCAGTTTACCATGGACAAAATGCCGGGTTTGATTTTAAAAACGTATTATACAAATGCAGGAAGCATGATGACTAGAACAATGAACTGTGAACATAGTCCAGACTGCCACCCGAAAGACGTTTTCCTCTGACTTGTAAAAAAAGACAACAAAAACCTCCCCAATTCTCTCCTGCCAAGGCCACATCCATATTAGCAAGTTTTGTGGTGCAGATGGAGTGAATACAACTTTATGGGTTGTAATATGAGGTTGTGGTGATCACAGAATCACAAAATCACAGAATGGTTTGAGTTGGAGGAGGCCTCACAGACCATCTAGTTCCACCCCCTCCCATGGGCAGGGACACCCTCCCCTAGACCAGGTTGCCTAAAGCCCCAACCAACCTGGCCTTGAACACTGCCAGGGAGGGGACAGCCACAGCTTCTCTGGGCAGCCTGTGCCAGGGCCTCACTGCCTCACAAGGAAGAATTTCTCCCTAATGTCTACTCTAAACCTGCCCTCTTTTAGTTTAAACCCATTACCCCTTCTCCTATCACTACCTGCTCTTGTAAACAGCCCTTCTCCATCTTTCCCTGTAGGCCTCTTTAGGTACTGGAAGGCTGCTATAAGGTCTCCCTGGAGCCTTTCTTTTGTGGGCTGAACAAGCCCAACTCTCTCAGCCCGTCTGCAATAGGAGAGATGCTGCAATCCCTTGATCATTTCTGTGGGCCTTGTCTGGACTCACTTCACAGGTCCGCATCTTTCTTGTATTGGGCACCCCAGGGATGGGCGCAGTACTCCAGGTGGGATCTCATAAGAGCTGAGTAGAAGGGAAGAATCACCTCCCTTGACCTGCTGGTCACACTGGTTTTGATGCAGCCCAGGATACGGTTGGCTTTCTGGGGTGCAAGCACATTTTGCTGTCTCATATTGAGAAAAAAACCCCTTTATATATTTAAAAAAATATAATAGCTCCTGTTTTAAAAGTAGAAAATAATTTAAGACTTTGATGGAAAGGACACACTTTTCTCAGTGATCTCAAAATACTTTAGATAGTTGGAATGAAATAGTTATCATAGTCATGTTAATGTAAGTTTACAAGGGGAATATTCTAGTTTCTATCTGAATAAACCCAAGAATGTTTGCTTCTATCTAACCCCTCAGATCATATGCTCTGTAAAGCAATGACATACTTCATGGATAATTCTTTCTTTGAAAGTTATATAACAAAGCTTTCTAATCGCTCTCATATGCCAAATGTCTGAGAGTCTCAGGGTATGTTTTATTTTGTCAGCAGAGTGCACAAATGTTCTGAGGCTTATTCATCAAAAATGGTTCTCTGTTTTAATGCCATTGAAAGGAATTTAAAAGCTTTTCTAGATTCTTTAAGTCACCTATGCATATTAGGCAAGGATTATTCAAATGCAATCTTTAAATTAGTTAAAAATGATGAAGGTGGGGATGATGGAGAACCACTTTTGGTAACAGTATTTCTTTTACAGTTTGCCACAAGTCTTTTTACAGTGTAATCTTAGAGCAGTTTCATTTTATCTGCTGAGGTTTCTGAAATGAGGCATTCTCTGCAGTGTTTTGACAAAGAACGGATGAGACAACTTCTTTTGTCATAGAGGTAACTTTTATCTCAGGAAAACATCAGAAGAAAGCATGAGGTGTGAGATGGGATTCATTCAGTAACATACCTCAGCTCTCAGAAAACCCAGCTTCATATATTCGTATTAGTAAACAAATTTTCTGTTGCCTCCTGTGGAAAAAACACCAGTTTTCAACATAAGTATGATTGAAAGACTGAAATGTGACAAAAGGCTGGAATCGGGTCATTTTATAATAATACCTATTAATACCATGTGTTGAGAATCAGTAGAGATTATATATCTGAGGGAACTGAACATATACTTAATGCTTACAGAGTTCCAGCTTAAAACATTTTCTGCTGGTTTTGCATAGTTATCCTCTTTCCTTCAATCCAAAATTGATCATGTAGTTTTAATTCCTCTTCCAGAGTTTTTAAACCATGCCTGGAAGTTTTTGTACATCCTCAAAGACTGTGGCATTCCTGTGAAACACAGTATGTTTCCAGTGCTTTGGGAAGAGATTAGAGGTGGCACATAGAAAGGACATTTGGGCTCCACCAATGCCTCCTTGCCAAACTGGAAGATCCTAGGGGTGTGAATATTTCTGTCACGGCACAGCGGGTACCTTAATCGGGTGTTACTTGGGAGGTGAGGACAAGAACTTTATGGGAGCAGCTCAGGGTTCTGTAGTTTTCCATTAGTATCTCACTGAACAGTAGCAGCTTGCTGAACACCTACAGACACGGGATGGAGGGGAGTGGGGAGGTGTCTGCACTTCATTTCCCACTGGGTAGTCTTCTTCAGTAGTATCACCTACCGGGGGTCTCCAAAAGTGCAACGCCTATTTATTGCACATCTTCTCCAGAGAAAGTTTTGCTTTCTCTCAGCCCTGTAGAAGTGCCCTCTGGGAAGCTCATCCCAAAAGAGCAGGGGACCTTGTCACTCAGGGGTGCTCACCCCACACTGCAGACCCAGAAATAGGTGGGTTTTTTTTCCCAAGAAACTATTTTCACATATTGCAAAAACAAAAGAAAGGAAAAGAGCATGAAGCAGCTGTAAAAAATAATTCTGCAGCTGTTGATCTCAGTTCCCAGCTCTCTACCATTTCCCCCTACTTCATCACAGCTTCACAGCAGCTGCTGCATAGACCTTATGGCAGATTTCCAAAATCTTCCACAGAAGCTGGTTTACCCTATGAGAAAATCAGAATTTCACTCTTATTTCCAGTTTCAGAAGAAAACAGCACCAGCTTCTGGGGGATTTAACCCACGTTCTCATAAGCCCTGAGAAGACTTTCTAAAATCACTTGGAGTTTGCCATGGAAAGGGCTATGCACAAAGTTCAGCACAACTGCAGTGGCATAACCTGGTGAAGTGAGGACACGAGCAAAAGTGCAGCTAAAACTGCTCAGCTGTGACATAAACAGTGCACTTTCCATACTCTAATGGATGGCAGCTCTTGGGACTACTCAGGTTGGGGGCACAATCTGAATACAGGTCAGCAGTGAGTAACATGGAGCAGAGAACCACTGAAATTCTCTTAGCTGAGCAGTTCCTGAAGGGCTCCTAACTCCACGTGTCTCAGATGAAGGTGCCACAACTTGCCAAGAGCACAGACCACTGTCCTCTGCTACTCTTTCATTTGGGCATGAAGGACACTGCAAGTCAGAACCTGGGTAGAATCAAAGAAGACTATAAAGCCCTAGGGGTGCAAGTGAAAAGCATTGGTGCCCAAGTTATCTTTTCATCCATCCTACCAAGAAGAGGAAAGGGGGCAGCCAGAAATAGACATATGATGCATATCAACTCCTGGCCGTGTGCCTGGTGCCGTCACGAGGGGTTTGGCTTTTATGGCAATGGGGTGTTCTTTGATGGCTATAACCTGTTAGAGGGGATGGGATCAACCTGTCTAGAACAAGCAAGGGGATCTTTGGCAGCTAGCTGGCCAACATGGTGACGTGGGCTTCAAACTGAAGGACTCAGGGTAGTGTAATAAATTAGAGAGTCTTCTTTCCTTTATTCTGTGCTGAGTCTGTTTTGCCCACGATGTTGATTGCAGAACGATCTCTCCCTGTCCTTATCTAGACTCCTAAGCCTCTCAATATATATTTTCTCCAGTTGAACAGGGGAGTGATAGAGTGACTCTGGTGGGTGTCTGGCCTACAGACAGGAAAAAACACCACAATTGTTTATTTCTGTAAAACAAGAGTGATGATACAATAGGACACAAAAAGAAAATTAACAGAAATGCCTTTAAGGAAAAAGTCGAAGATTCTCAAGAACAGTGCTAAAAAGGATTATATGTTAAAACAGACACTCGTGGTCCCTTTGAATCAATGCTTAAAACTGTAAGTAATCTATCATTAGTTTAGGATTAACTATTAAATTGTAGGAGGAAGTCTGTGGGAAAAACATTAGACTTAAATGTCTGCATCGATGAGAGAAACACCCAAAAATACTTTTTACATGACTATTCTCTACTGTAATTTCCAAATGCTACAGCAGATAAAAATGAGAGAAGATGACAAAAAGTTTGAGGCAGTTTGAGGCCAAATATACAAAAACCTCAACACATGCACATTAGAGAAAATTATTTGAATGCATAAACTAGTGAGTGCTTAGAAAATAGTTCTGCTTCTCCAAAGTGTCCCAGTGCCTTAACCCCAAAGAATCCAGTGACCTGTGTTTGTGGCCTCTCTCTGTCATAACAGCACTGAATATCTCTTCTTTGGGTAGTTTATTTATTCTTTAAGCTCCCAAATATAAATTGTTCAAGATATTTGTGTTTGAAGGTAAAAAACAAGTAGGACTAGGTATTCAGCAAAATAAAACCTGGCTCCTTTACCTGAGCCTCAAGCCTCTGACCAGCTGATGCTAATTTCAAAAATAAATATGTCCTCTTTCCCTGGAAATTTGAAATATCTGGTGTCACTTCCAGCATCTTAGATAACACCAAGAATTTTTTTTTTTTTTAAATTCAGATAGTACCTGGATGCCTGCTGCAAGGTCTGATTATTTCCTGTTCTGTCTCCCCATTCTCTGTTATCTCTGGTTCTGAAGACAATGTGTTCAAATCCACAAAGCTATTTGAATGGTGGGGAAAAAGGGGAATGAGAGCATGGGGAGGGAGTGATTTATTTATTTTTTTGTTGTGGCCATGCAGAGAATAATCTGCCAGAAGCAAAGTATGCTCAGGTAGAACACCAGTAAATTTCAAGTAATGAAGTAACAAAGTGCAAAATGCCCGGAAAAGAATGCTGCTGGGCACTAGCAAACAGAAAAATGGCAAGAATAGTCAGTGTAAAATTAAAGCAATCAACCAATAACCCCCCCAGACATGCAAACAAAGGCAACTTCTCTCCCCACTGCCCCCCTCCCCCATCAAACACACTGTACCAGTTCCTAATATTATGGTTCATTTTGACCTCTCAAATTTACAGGACAACAAACTGGAATTCATGAGCTCATTAGGCAAAAATAAAACAAGGACTCAATCCACTTTTAAGAGACTGGCCTAACCTGTTTCTAATTCACTACTTACTTAATACACAAAATCACTCACAAATTCACCAATTCACACGTTCTCACGTTCTTGTGTGCAAGAGTTTCCCAGCCGAGGGTGAGAGCATTCATCCTTCCTCCTCCATCAAGGTGTGGGCATCCCTGGTACCACACTCCAGAAGTTTTTGGGGTAAGCTGATGTATATCCCAGTATGGAAGTTTGGTCTACCCCACCTCCATAAGTCAGTGCACTCAGAAAAAGCTGCTCCTAGAAACTGTTCCAAAAATGCAAGAGATGATCGCTGCAGGACACAGCAGCTGCTGGATATAAGGGCAACCAGGATGGCCCTTATCTCTTCTTGTCTGTTGTGACTGGTGTACATGTTGCTCTCACTTTCACCTGATGGCACTGCTCCCAAGCATACATCAAGCTTTAGCATCAGCTGTGTGCTAGTCCAAAGCCTGAGTGACAGTTGAGTGGATAGCCAAATCTATTCCTTTGCCTTGCCTTGCCTTGCCTTGCCATTTTCCTCCTCTCTGTGATCCATGTCTTGCTCCATCTTCCCCAGTACCTCACTCACATTCCCAAAGCCAATATGTACCTCCTATTCCAAGGCTTTAATATTTTTCCTCATTTGCTCGTTTAACAGTTTCTACCACCTCTTCATCCAACCTCTAACAATGTCAATGCTTTTGATGCCATAGAACCTTCCTGAGACTTAGCCCAGCCATCCTTTTGGCTGGTCCATGCCCAATTAACTTTTAATCTCTCCTCACTACTTCAGTTCTATCAAAAACACAGATAATCCAAAGATAAAGGAAGTCAGTATCATGTTGTGGTCATTTGACCCTCTCTGGAGGCCAGACACCCACCAAAACCACTCTATCACTGACCTTTTCAGCTGGACAGGGGAGAAAATATATATTGAGAGGCTTAGGACATAAGGACAGGGAGCGATCATTCTGCAGTCAGCGTCACGGGCAAAACAGACTCAGCACAGAATAAAGGAAAGGAAACTCTCTAATTTATTACACTGCACTGCACACCCAGTGACACCAGAGTTGGGTAATGAGAAGAGTGACCAGATCTTAAAGCAGCTCCCCCCCACCCTTCCCTTCTTAGCAGACTTCACTTTAGTCATGATTTTGCTCCCTTCCGCCTCCCCATTCTGACATGGGGAGGGGCAGAGAATGGGGGAATGGGAGTTCCGGTCAGTTCCTCACCAGATGTTCTCCTTCTTAGCCTGGGGATGGGGGCGGGGGGGGGCATTCCTCACACCCTTCCCCTGCTGCAGCGTGGGGTCCCACCCA
>VZTU01013258.1:32842-54065 GCA_013400835.1 Zapornia atra
TCTCTCAGTCTCTCAGGCCCAGACTGCTCCAGCCTGGTCCTCCACAGGGTCACAAGCCCCCCACACACACACCCCACCACCCCCAACAAATCTGCTCCGGTGCAGATCTCTCCTTCTCTTGCTTATCTCTCTCTCTCTCCCTCTCTCCATGGACTGCAAGTGCTGGCAGGAGCTTGCTCCAATGCAGGCCACAGCATCTTCTGTGTGTCTCCACCAGCTCCACCCTGGGTTTCTCCACATGGGCATCTTTGGCACCTGGGGCGTCATTCTCCTCCCTTTATCACTGACCTTGGTGCCTGCAAAGTTCCTTGCATCTTCTCCCTCCCTTCTCTGGTGGCAAAAAGCAGCTGCCTGCATTTTTTTCCTCCTAAATGTGACTCCCAGAGGTGCTGTGACCATCGCTGATGGGCTCAGCCTTGGTCAGCAGCGACTCCGGCCTTGAGCCGGCTGGTGTTTGCTCTGTGGGGCCTGCAGAGAGCTTCTGGCTGCTTCTTGCAGAAACCACCCCTGCAGCCCCCCTTCTCCACCAGAACCCAGCCATGTAAAACCACAACAAATGTCCAAGAACAAAAGAGCATTGTCTTTTAAACAGAGACAGAAACTGCTGGCATTGAAAGAAAAAAATGCTGGTTAGCATCAGGCAGGAGTTTGCCATTTTGGAGACTCTGTGAAAGACAGTGATGGGAAGGTGGTTATTCTTAACAGCGACTGTGATGATGCTTAAAAAGAGGAATCCAAAGATACACACTGAGTGGAAGCAAGGAAAATAAAATCTTGTTCAGCAAGGGTTAAGCCAGTGGTCTTTAAAAGTGGTGCCTATGAATATGAGCTTGCATTGTGGTACAGATTAGAAAGTGAAATACTCAGAAGTATCGCACAGCTTAGAGGCAAAATTCATCAGAATAGGATTTTATACAGACATAGTAAAGCTCTTCTTATTTCATATTGCAGGCTGTGCTCTGGTTCTGCATGAAGAGAAGGACTCACTATCCCCACACCGAAACGCGAGTGATGTGAAATAAGAGAGTCCTGACTATAGGAAACCATAGAAGTTGGAAGGCCCTGGGAGAAAAGGACAGAAGCTGGTTTATGAAAAAAAAAATACTGTGAACAGAAAAATTATTTCAGTGGGACTCTTTTCCTTGTAGCAGTGAGAGCACAGGTGGACAGCCAGCAAGCTGCCATGCCTAGGAAGACAAAACTGGACTCCAGAACCCCTAAATATTAGTCTACTGCTTTGCAGAGACCTGCCATTACCTCCTATTGCTCTCGTGCCCCTGTGACCTGTAGTCTAAGCAAGAGGATGTTCTTGGGTAACTGTTGTGTAAAAGGTATTTAAGAGGCCCAAGTGTATTTTAGGTTTTAGTAGCATTTGTTAAAAATGAGAATTCGTAGATCCTAGGAATTCCACTGTTGAAAATGGATGATAACCAAAAGCCAAAATACTGATATATTTCAGTTGAGAAATATAAAACCACACAACTTTGTCTTGGTTTGAAGCTGACTTCTCCTCTGGCCTTCCCTCAGTACCTCAGATGCAAGTCATATTCCCATTTTTTCTCAAGGGTTTGGGCTTCCCAGACAGATTGCCATTGCCCATGGCCCCCACAGTGCACTGTGTCAGGTTAATGACTGGGGAGATCACCTGACTGAGAGCAATTTGAACTAAGAAATGCAAACATTTAAAACTAAGCTGTCTCAGTTTGAGTCAGCCACCCCTGAAATTTCCTAATGAAATAAGTATGTGTGTGGGGGTTGGCCTAGATATTTTTTTATTAAGAAAATAAATTGTGTCGAATTTTTCTATTAGCCTGACCTATATTGAGAAAGAAATGCATCTGTAGGTAGGTGTTTCATTACTGGAGTTTAACTAGAAAGTAAATCTGATAATTTTCCTTTAATCTCACCTTTCTTTTCCAAAAAGATAGTCAAAGGAATGGTAATTTGTACTAAAGTGACAGAAATCCAATAATTTAGAAGTTATCTTTGGAGAATGAATCTTTTGTCAATCGTTAGTGATTTGGAACAAGTCTGACAAAGTTCATATTCATATCCACTCTGAATTACTTTTTCTGTTTCCATTTTTCTGTCATGTATATTATCCAGTGTGGCTGCCAAGTACAGCTTGCAGTGTGCTCAGCTTTCATGAATTTTTCCTTTTATGTTCATGATGAATTTATAAAGCAGTTTATAATGAAAATTTGCTGTAAGAGAAAACATTACAAGATATTTTTATGGAGTGTGTCAGAAGTTTTACAATTTAAACTGGGAAGCAGTAACTGTGAAGTCATTGCCATATCCAAGGTGTATTTTAGTCATCTGTTCACATGATACAGAAGCTGGAAGAAAAAGAATTTTAAAAAATATTAAAGAAGATTTTCCCCTTCTCAAGAAGCAATGGAAATAGGATTCTGAGATTTGGGGACTACCACTGATACCAACTCTCTGCAAAGATAACAGCAATGGGATATTGCTGAAGAAATTGATTCACTGCTTGTTGTCTCTCATTTGGTATGTAGACATAGATAAAAAGGAACCATAACACAGCAGTGGAACTAAAGACAGTTTCTACCACTCTTGGAAATCTGCTCTCAAACAAACAGCAAAAACACAAAGAGCACTACCACTACTGCTCCAGCTACAAGACTCTAACTTGAACATGACATTTGTGAGGTAGCACAAATTAAATAAATAAAAAAATCCTGCTTAATGAAGCCATCCATGTTGCAAAAAACTCAGGCTCTCAGTGGGTTGGAAACCCAGTCATGACAGGTTTGTTGCCATAGTCAAGCTCTGAGGTGCACAGGCAATGTCTGGATATTTGCTGGAAGGGATCAGCATCATCACTTGATCTGTTCCCATTTGATGTGGTGCATAAACCAGCAGATAGGAGAGAGGAGAGTTAGATCTCACTTGGGAGGGCTCTTGAAGGAATAGGACAGAAGAATGGAGTAGAGTAGGTACTTTCCCAGGCAAGAAACTGGATTACAGCTACACTGTGTTTCAAGCTAATTTTGGAAAGAGAGTGCTATTCCAGAGAACCACGGGATCTAGGTCTACTTGCAGTACCTTCCCCAGTGTTACAAGTTTGAGGAAAACAGGAAAAGAGCGATGCAATTTGCAGAGGTAGAGGTCCAACTTAAAAATCATAGAATGTCTTGAGTTGGAAGGGACTCAAAAGCATCAGCAAGTCCAACTCCCAGAATTTAACAGAACTAGGGACCAGACGAAGAGATCTGCTACAGACCAGGGTAGTTCGAGTGCGCTGAAAAGTCAGCTGGCAGCAAATATGATGCTTTACTTAACCTTAAAAATTAATTACAGCAGAACTGAGTACCCTTCTATTTAATTTGTTCCATGAGTGGGTAGGAGAGGAGACCAGTAAACCAGAACTGAAGGTCAGGTTTGGGAAGGCTAGCATGAAACCTCATCCGCACACTCAGACTCACCAACTATATATTGACACATTTAAGAGGCAGGTATAGCTTTTCTGGCAGCCTTAACAGTGTATATTTGAGATAAACTGAACAATAGAAGTTCTCATCATATTGAAATTGCTGAAAGTGTTCCAACAAGTAATTGCAAATTACACTGAAGTATTAGTCAGACCAGTAACATTTTGATTTATTTTATGAAGTTAAAAAAACCCACCCAAATTGTCAACATTTGACAAATATTTGAAGCCTTTTTGAATGCCTGCACAGAAGAGCAAGGACTACCTGCTGTCCTGTATGAGACCCCAGGTTGCTGTGGGTGGACTACTTTATCCTCTGTATGAGGTGGGTAGAGTATATAAAGCACCGTGGCCTCATGGGTCATTGGGCTGGGCTGCATCCCGGAGTGGGAGAAGAGGAAACAGGCAGTGCCAGGAAAAAGGGTGGTGCAAACTGTTTCCCCTCTGCAACAAGGAGGGTGCCTGACACTGTGAGTCACAGTTCCCAGGGCGGTTTAGCTACGTTTCTCCTCTATATAGTTTGAATTATTTGGTGGAAAGCCAATGTTCTGTGTTTGTTGTTTCGGGTTTGTTGGGGGTTTTTTTGAGAGAGAAACAGTTAAATCCCTGCGTTAAAAATATCTGGTCTGGGTTTCCTTTGGTTTAGGGTAGTAAAGCTTCTTCATTGTATTATGGGAGGATGGAGCAGCTCCCTGTGAGACTGAACAATATTGTTTGCAGGGTGTTTTTCCATTTAGCTCTGTGTTCCAACAAAGTGCAGCCATTATTTTAGTCAGCTTCGGGATGTGCTTGACAACTAAAAAACCCTGCCACTCAACTCGGCCTCTACACTTCTTTACCTGCTGTTATCTGTCTCTGCTGTGATCCTTCAGCTCTGTAATTATGAAACCTTATTAAACGTCTCGGAGCTGATAACTCCCCCTATTTTTTGCCTGGTGTAGTTTCACACTGCATTAATGGTGGGAAAAGTCAGGGTGAAAGTAAGCCTGAAGCATCCGCAGGCTTGACTATAATAAATATGCCTGTGGAGGAGCCATCTACTACACATGTACTATCTTTGTGTGCATATGTTTGGCATATTTTTGCCTCTATAATCAAGAATTACATTGTAGATATAAATGGCCTAAGTGCCTCTCATGTAGCTCCTTGGTTGCTAGCCTCTCTTAAGCAGTGTATTATAATACCTTAAGAGATTTGCGTTAAGTAGTGAAGGGTACTGCAGAGCAGCTTAGAAACCCTCTCTGGCAGGAATGGAGAAGAGCAGCAAATGCATGGAAACACACAGCCAAACTGATGTTGGGTACAGTGGATGGTGAGATGATGACACCACCTAAAAATACAAGCCACCAGTGACTCAGCTTCTACTTGTGCAGCTTCCTAAATATTCAGAATGCTGTCAGCTCAACACCCATGAGCTCTCACATTGGCAAAAACACACGGTTAGAGTCTCACAGTTAGAGCAGGGGCAGGAGAACCCAGGCATCTGGTTCTGACTTAGCTACTGATGTGCTGCGGATGTGGACTTAAAAATGAAAGCCTTTTGTGTTCCCCTAACTCGGTCTGCAAACTAGAGACAGAAAAAAGATACCTGGTTACGTTGTAAAACAAGTCTTGCCTTTAAGCAGTTAAAGGAAGAGCAAGTATGTTGAAGTTAGTCCTAAATCAGTAGCTCTTCCTCTTGTAGCTCCTAGTAAATCCCTCCCCATACCGAATGCCAAAAACAAATTTAAAGTTCAGTCTCTCCTGGAAGTCTCTTGCTTTTGAGAAGGAGGAGAGAAGAAAGGCACAGCCACATAAAGGCATTCACTGTAGAACTGCAAATGAGTCTGCACTGTGTTTTATCCTTCACCAGTCCTCTTTGTCCCCTTCTCTTCTGACTGCATTCTTGGAACATCTTGTACATGAATTTATAAGACTATTTGTTTTATTGCCACATTTTAACTGCACAGACCACATTGCAGCCCGAGAAATTCATTCAAAAGGCACGGCAGATTGTGTTATCTTGGTTAACAGCAATTCTAAATAAAACTGAAAGCTATGGGCTTTTCTCACAGTACAATTTCTTTCCTTTTTTTTTTCTATTTTAAGACCCCAAAAACCAAAACACCACCCTACAGCATTACTTTGATAGAATCAGGGCATGAAAGGTAAGGGAAAAGTTGGACCATGTAGACTGAAGTGCTGTCAAGTGGAGTTTAACTGGGAAGGACAGGATGCAGCACCAATCACAAGTACTCGTGAGTTTTACATGTTTAAAATATACAAAAGGCCCTCGATTTTCTTACAGTGAGTAAGTAAGCATCTTTTGTAACTTGAACAATTCTAAGTGAACATAGTGCACTTGTTGGTGAACAGAATTAACATATTTAGAACTTGAGACATGTTTTTAGTAACGAATGAACTGGAGGTCGCAAGCTGCGCCTGGAAGAGAGTGGGCACGGGAATCCGTCCAAGACGACGGGTGTAAATAGCCCTTTGCAGGTGAGGTACCACCAGGTCTGCCACTTCAGAAGGCAGTGGAACCACTTATCTGCTAAAAGTGATGGATGTGCTGCTCACCTGATTATCTCAGCAGCGCAGGGGACGGAAGCACCACGGGCACAGGTCCTCCAGCAATCTTTTCGCACCAGCTCATATTTCAGTTGAGCCGGGTAAATTTCATATCACAGGAAAGGGGACAAACATCAGAGAGCTAATCTGGGTACAGAGATATAATCAGCAGGCTTTCTGTTTGTTGCAGACTGCATTATTGGGCGACAGCATCCGTAAAACTATACTGGAAATAATAAAGAAATTATCTAAACAACACCATTAAAATGATGACAAAATAGACCCTACTTGTTTGAATCATTCAAATTCCCTGGAGATAAATGACATAGAAAATAGTTACAGAGAAGAAACACAGGTGAGACACGTTAGTTGATGAAAGAAAATAAGAGGGTTTTTTAAATGTATGTGGGGAAATTAATAGAGAAGGCTAGCTTAGGGCGGGCTCTACTTCGTGATGTAAAGACGTGTTTCTTTGAGAACAAGCCTCCAGTCCGTAGCCAGAAGAGTTTGTAGGATTGGGATTTATGAGAGGATAGATACAAAATCTGTTGAAAAGAGGTTTGGATACATTTTCCCCATAAATATTTAAATTAACTTGATGCATCAATTTTATGCATTATTTTTTACACTCATTCATTTGAATGGTACATCTGTGATATGTTTGCATGAAATGAATTCCATTTTGTTGAAAGTAATTCTGAGTTTACCTTGGAAAATATTCGCTGTAGAAATCTGATAAAAGCTCTATATTCAACCAAGTAAAATAAATTACCAGGGAATCTATAACCAATGATGTTATCCTTTCAAACACTAAAGAGCAAAATATAAGAAATAAAATAAAACTTTGTTAAACATTGTCTACTAAAGCCTATACTAGAAAAAAAATTGGAAGAAGTTCTATTCATTGAAACAGGCTGATATAAATTGTATGGCAGGCTGTCAGCAAACAACAAGAATGCTCTTTATAGCCTCCTCTAAAATACAACAGGTGTCTGGACCATATTATGGGTTCATAAGTGGACGCTGCTGCACAAAAACACTTCTGAATTTTACGTAACTGCTAGTTTGGGTTTTCCTTACCGGGACTGATCCTGAGTCTTTCAGATGCAGAACTACCGGCTTTGTCACTTAATACCAGATATCGTCATTTAATCCAGTATCTCTTTAATTGTGTTGAAGCCAGATGTGTTGCATACCTATAAACATTAAGATCCGTATTGATAAAGTACCTGGGAACTTACTCCTGTTCAAATCTCAGATTTAGTGATTCATGGCTTTTTCCAAGTATTTCTGTCCAAGGTCAGAAATGGTGACAGCTGAAGTTTCCTTGCCCTGCGTTATACCAGAGCAACAAGTTCCATATATAGCAAAATAGATTAGAGATATTTTTATAAAAATAGATTAGAGATATTTTTATAAAAAGATTTGTCTATTAGACCTGCTGTTGTAGTTTCGCTGGCGGGGTTCTGGTGGGGGAGGGGGCTGCAGATGTGGCTTCTGCAAGAAGCAGCCTGAAGCTCTCTGCAGGCCCAACAGCAAACACCAGCTGGCTCAAGGCCGGAGTCATTGCTGACCAAGGCCGAGCCCATCAGCGACGGTCACAGTGCCTCTGGGAATCACATTTAGGAGGGAAAAACCACAAGCAGCTGCTTTTTGCCACCAGAGAAGGGAGAGAGAAGATGAAAAACTCTGCAGGCACCAAGGCCAGGGATGAAGAGGGGAGGGTGAGGCACTACAGGCACCAGAGAGAGAGATTCCCCAGCAGCTGGAGGAGAAACCCATGGTGGAGCGGGTGTCCCCCTGCAGCCCATGGAAAAGGCCAAGACCCCACCTGCAGCCCATGAAGAGGCCCCACGCTGGAACAGGTGGAGACATACAGGAGATGCTGTGACCTGAGCTGGAGCAAGCCTCTGCCAGCATTT
Source organism: Zapornia atra (assembly GCA_013400835.1). Taxonomy (NCBI): domain Eukaryota; kingdom Metazoa; phylum Chordata; class Aves; order Gruiformes; family Rallidae; genus Zapornia; species Zapornia atra. The sequence goes on from VZTU01013258.1 coordinate 40,769, forward strand.
GTAGCCCATGGAGAGAGAGCGACAGAGATGAGTGAGAGACCCACACTGGAGCAGGTTTGCTGGGAGGGGGGGGAACTTGTGACCCTGTGGAGGACCAGGCTGGAGCAGTCTATGCCTGAGAGACTGAGAGACATTCTGTGATTTATGACTGCACCCTACAGAAATGACCCACACCGGGGCAGCCGGTGAAGAGCTGAAGCCCTGTGGGAAAGGACTCATGTTGGAGACAGTACTGGAGGGCTGTCTCATGTGGGTGGGACCCCACACTGGAGCAGGGGAAGGGTGTAAGGAATGCCTTCCCTGGCTAAGTCTGCTAAGAAGGGAGAGGTGGGGGGAGGGGCTTTAAGATCTGGTCACACTTCTTATTACCTGACTGGTGTCACTGGGTGTGCAGTGTAATAAATTAGAGAGTTTTCTTTCCTTTATTCTGTGTCGAGTCTGTTTTGCCCGTGACGCTGATTGCAGAATGATCTCTCCCTGTCCTTATCTCCTAAGCCTCTCAATATATATTTTCTCCCCTGTCCAGCTGAAAAGGTCAGTGATAGAGTGGCTTTGGTGGGCATCTGGCCTCCAGCCTCAAGCCACCACACCTGCTTAGTCTTCCTGCCTTGCCTGTCCTCTCTGCTTTGGTGCCTTGATGAAAGAAAATCATGTGCCTTAGGAGGCTCAGCTATCTCTGTTTGCTGACAGGCTTAGATTTTAAATGTGCTCTGAAAATACTGAAATCTTCCATGAAACGGTATTAAAACAGACTGAAGAAAGCCTTCTCAGATTCAACTGCTACCATGAACTGGTTAGTGCTTAACAGCTCCATGGTTAGAAAAGTATGATCAGTTTAAATGTCTGTGTTGGATCATACTGATGTTTTTTTGATAGGTAATCATATAACCTAAACTGCTTGACTTCGCACAAGGAAAGGAAGCTATTAACAATAAGGCCTTGACCTCAGATAAAGAATTGAAAGGAATGGGCTAAATTTGGCCTTTTTATCCTTGATCATAGATCCCTGTATTGTCTTCTACCAAGGCTGAACTTACATTCCCACCTAACAAATTCTTCTGTTTCCCTTTAATTAACAGTTTCAAAATGTTGTCTATCATTCACTGGAAAAGGATTAAAAGTGTACATACCAATGTGTCCCAACTAGAAATCATGAAAACTCAGCTATATCACGCATATAATTTCTTTTTTTGTAGTATGAGGTCCTGTGGGGCAATAATACCATTCACTACTTCTGACCTAGGATGACCAAGGTTGGGATCTATAGAAAGTAAAAGCCAGAGAACAGAATACATCAAATCTCCCAGCAGCTTCACATAAATAATCCAGAAAAGGAAATGCTAACTATGGTTGGATCAGCTTTTGGTGCATTCTAGGGATCAAAGTTAAAACTCCTTTAAAAAATAATTCCCAGAAAATCTGCAACCAATTCTTCTGAAGCAAAACTGCCAAGAGAGGTTCAAAAGGAAGATATTGTCTCCCGATTGGGAGCAAATCTACATCTCCTCTGTTGGATGCTGTCATTGATCTTTGACTAGAAGAGTCTGTATCCCAGAAAAGCAGAAGCATAACTGATGGTTAGAAGGTGAAGTCAGTCCCTGCAGCTCCTGGGATACCTGATGTTCAGCACTGTTCAGAGTGAGCAGATGCACCATGCAATCAGCAGAGAGCAGGGAAGGGTTTCCTCTTCCCCCAGTTTGCATCCATCTCATTGGAAAGGAAATAAACATAGAAAGAGATGATAAATTGGGATGAAATGTTTCTCATGATCAACACTAGAAACACAGGAATCATGACTATAAATACTGTAAGTTTCAGTAGGTGCTTGTTCCCTGCACCCAATTTCTTTTAGCAACCTTTCCACATTAGCCTGCCAAACCCCAAGAGTATCCATGGTGCTTAGCAGAGGATGTCTTGCTAAGTAAGAACAGCTATCAGGTGGTGGGAAGCCAGAATACAGTGTTGTCTGAAGAACAGAGATTGAGATGACTAGCAGGTGGGTTTTATGAAGCGGGAATTCACAAAAGAGCCTTTTATTGGCCCGTGCCTGGCCCAGAGGACTCAGGAGATGACAGTTGACTCCCTCAGGAACAGTTTTAGGCCAGTGTCTGAAGGGTTTTGACTCTCAACAAAGAGTTTAATTCAGTGGAGTCCTAAGTACAGAAACAGCCTGTTGGGCTTTATTCTTTGCTAGAGGATCACAACCAACTACAGCAGAACCAACTATAAGCACGTTTGCTGTATGAAAATGAGGAATATGACAAACTGGTGATTCTAATCACATGAACATTTTGCTCCGTAAAAGCTGGAAAAAAAACCCCTCCTAAGGGATAACAAACTTGAGATGTAAGTGAGGAGAATGCTAACTGGAAAGCAGTAGTGATAAGAGATATAAAAGAAACAGTCTAATGTAAACTGTGTGGCTAATGTATGACTTCACCACACACATTAAGCCTATTGGGATCAGCCCACATACACACCACCCCTGTCTGAAGACAGGAGCTCATGACTTCCCTAAGGTGCCCTCAGAATGCTGATATTCTCTGAATCTTATTTTTCAGACATGACCTTTTTGATATGTGAGTGTTTGGGGCTGGGGGTGGGGAGGGAGTTCTAAGGGGAAGAACCAAAATGATGCATGATTTAGAAGCCTAAAGTATACATTCAGTTTCCACTAGGAAGGTTTTGGGTGGGAGCATCTTAAAGTACCTTCAGTTATTGACAGGAACATTAGGAATGAAGAGAGAAACACTTAACTCTTAAATCCCTGCATGGACTGTTGCACCATTTATTTTGGGTGAAACGTAGTCCTGCAGGAACATTGCTAAAACAAGAGGAGCTGCTCCAGATCACGTTTTTTTTAGCTCCAGTTCTGTTTTGAAATAAAAAGGGCAGTAAATCATAAGTCCATTACTAAAATGTAAGACTGCAAATTTGCCATTCGCATCTATTATTTTTTCCCTACATTTAGGTAAGAATCAGGAACGAAGCACTTTCTCCTTTGTATCAGAATGAAAACAAAGCCTGTCTGAGACTTCTTAAAAAAAACCCACACCACCCTGAAAAGCATACACACATCAACACACACATGGGAAGTAGAAACTGACTTTCAAGACCATGGTCTAAATCTAGATGAGCAGACGGCCTGGACATGGGGCTACGTTGATGAATGTAGATTTTCACCTCCCATCTTGTCTCTGCCATGCCCATTTAAAAAAAAACACAAAAAAACAAGACCAAAGAGCTGTCTTTCAAAGTCAATGACAAGCTTTGCCAGAGCTAAAAGAATATTGTCATTTGCTCTATTGCCTCAGCACCTTCATAATCACTTTTGAGAAGGACAGAGGGCAGAGAAGTAGATAAAGTACAGTTCCTGCCGAAAGTGCTGAGATTCCCTACCTGATGCGTATCAGTATTTGAGCATGAGAGGTAAGGTAGGGACCAATTCCATCAGGATACATGTAATCATTGATATATATTACTCTGTGATATTTTAGAAATGTAGTGTTTTAAAATAGAGTTATACTTTTGTAGTTAACGCTGCTCTGTAAATATATACATACAGTGTTGTAAGAAGTCAAAATTGGGTTCACACATTGGTACAGACACTAAATGAGGTCCTGAGAATCCTGAAGCTAAATAGCTGACCAGAAGCCTGAAACTCTGAAAACAAAGTGTTCCCTGTCAATTGGTTTTTCTTGTCTTCAGAGAAGCACGACTTCTGTCATTCTTCATAAACAAACAGGATCAACGAAACATTTGATTAGGAAATTATTTTCTCCTTATCCAAAGCACACAATTAGATTTCACATTCTGATTAATTTCTAGAAGAGACCAACTGTGAAACAAGGAAGCTTGGACTTTGAAGTGACTTCCACCTGTGATCTGCAAACTTGTTCCGATCAGAGGAACATGTGCAGCGTGTGGAGCATACAGAAACACACAGTCCTCACAGGGCACCACACCAGCTCACATCAATGCAAGGGTTGCCAAGAAAGGACAACCCTCAGCGAGCACAGCAAGAAAATAATCTGCCGATGTGCTCTCTACACTCCAACACCTCATTTCGCTGTGAAAACTTCTGCCCATTGGGGCCTGTCTGTATTTTATTTCAAAAACATTGTTGGTGTTGCACCGCCAGTTCAGTACAAATATCAAGTTCTAAGACATACTTTCAGTACTTGACTGAAAAAGAGAGGTTTCTAAACTTTCAGTTACTTACATTATGTTTTCTGGAACTTTTTCTACTTAGTATAAACTCCCTGACTGTACTTATTACAAAAATCCTTGTGTTCCCTTGGCAATAGCTTGCTGCTTCCCTTTCCATTTCAGCTGCACTTACAATTTTCTGCTCCAATTCTGATCCTCCAGCATGTACTCTCCTGCTGCCAGAAACAGAATTGAATCCTACCAGCTGCCTGTTAAGGGGCTAGGCTAATGATTTCTCCAAATAGTACAGTCATCTAATTTAGCAACAATACACCATCTAACATTAAAAGTATTTTTGTTCCCAATGCATATTAGCAATGTCTTTGTTAAGTTGGTTAACTGAGAAACCACAAGCTGGGTTTTAACAAGAACACTGAAACAAAGTTATTTTTCAGTACCCTGTTCATAGGGAATTACAAATAATGCTGTGACCACGGGTCTAGAGGGTTTTTTAAAAAAAAAAACAGATCTAGGTTAATTTAACAAAGTCACATGGGTAAAACTCCCTAACAAGTGTCACTGGTTCGGAGGTCTGGGAGGTATGAAAGACACAGTGTCCTTGGATATTCCCAGTTTCTTTCCTCTAATGAGGTTAAAAAAAAAAAAAGGGAAAAATAGGGAAAAACTGAGCAACTGGGATAACTGATATCCAGTGAAACATATTCCTGGATGTTGCAAAGACTTATACATGAGAGCAAACTAAATAGAACCCGTATGCATCAGCATCTGTGCAATTTTTTCCTACTATCTCATTAGCATCACAAAGCACAGACCAATGGGATTTTGATAGCCAGCCAGCTCATGCATGTTGCAATCACCCTTCCTCTCATACAGCTCCCATGCTTTGTTCACGTATCTGTGCAAACTAGGGGAGTATCTGTGCTTTCAGATCGTTAACATCTATAAGTGATGTGATAAAAAAATAACATGCAGGTAATTTGAACTTTTCAGGGAACGTGGTATTTATTGCATGACTAAGCTAGCAAATGCAAAATTGAAAAGAAAATAGCTTCTAATCTAAGTATTCATTTGCTGATGAATTAAAAATCACCAAGTTATTCAGCACAATTCAAAATGGAAAAGCTGACATATCATTTATTGTAAAGGCCGCGGCTATAATAGGAACCTCATTGTTTCCCTTTCTGCTGGTCTCACACATTCTTTTTAATCTTGATTATTTGTCACCCTGTTAGGGGACTTCTTATGGTAATGAAATCCTGTTGTCTGTGATGTAACTGGAGCCTTTTTCTGCATTTTCCCTTCCTACATCAGTTACAGTTGGGGTTATAAACACTGTGGAGGTTTCTTCTGAATCACACAATTGCAGATTGTTCGAAGGAGACATGCGTTCCCGGCTGTTGCTAGGTGCCAAATGCTCTTAAAGATTTTGCAGGCTACAGATTTCTTCAAACCTGCTCAGCAGTAACTGAAACATCTCTGTGTTATCAACACTGTTTTCAGCACTAATCCGAAACACGGCCTCATACTGTCTACCCAGAAGAAAATTAACCCTGCCCCAGCCAAAACCAGCACATTCTCCACCCCTTAATCTGTACTGTTTAGGTCAGACCTCACCCTACCCAACACAACATCATTAACCACTGCACCCCTTCCCATTCATTGATACAATATGCAAGTATCTTTCCTTTAGTCTATGGACCACCTCTGTAAAATGTCCATAAAATGCCTAAACACGACCATTGAGGTAATTCAGCCTGTGATTTTGGGCTCCATCTGTTACAGTGGTCACTCGGGACAGGAGAGGTAATGTCTTGGGGGAAGTTACTGGGCACCAAAGCCAGCTCAGGCTGGGTCACTGCCACACTTGTACTGTTTATTGTAAGGCTTGTCCTCCATTGTTTGGGGTGGTTCCTGCTATATTTATTTTATAACCCACAGGAACGGTTAAAAAAAAATACAAAGGCTGATGGAAGATTTGAAAGATGTAAAACATCTGGCCTCAAAGTTTAATCCAATCCCTAACTACAGGTCAGTTTAAGACTTTCATGAGGGATGATTATCGTGTATGTGCATATTGGGAAGTTTCTTCTAAAACTGGTGTGCTAGCTCCTGTTTTGAAAAGGGTCCTAGACATAATTCATAAGCCTTGGTCACAGTCCTGTGAGAAATGTACCTGTATGAAAGAACTTCCCAGTTCAAGGAGAAACCCCCACAGAATCATTGCTTAGCACCTAGGAGCTCATCATTTAGGAGATGACTTTTCCTGATACATTACAGCAACGCTGGAAGTTTTGAAGAGTGTATTAATGCATTGATAAATCTATATAGTGTTAATCTGAAAAGGGTCCTGTACTCTACTGTTCCTCGGGTATGATTTTATAAAACTGCATGTTAATTCCTACTGAAGTTCAAGATGAACCTGTGTTTTTCCGATGTCCTTTTTGAAATAAGGCCAAGTTCACAGCTGAATCTAAACTGATTAAACTTTTCACCTCTAAAAGCTGTCACGCCAATGTCAGTAAGTATTAGATGCATGTCCACATACCAGTAACATTTATTAAGGGGCCATAAAAGGAAACTCTACATAAAGGACAAAATACCAGGCTTGAATGCAGAAGGCCTTCAGCTTCTACTCAGTACCTCACACGTGTGTGGATGTCACAAGTCCCCAACTGTCACACTGACAAGACTTTGTCAAGGTAGTTCCTGCAGACAGAGAACACAGAAATCTCTGAGTAACACAGTACCTGCTTCCTCCTCCATGTCTCCCTCACAGCTTGGCCCTTATTCTCACATCACTTGCTGTGCTCTCCTTCAGCCTGCCCTTTTCTCGTTTATTCTTACTCCTAGGCCCCTGTACTAGGCTCCCAAAAAATAGTCCTGCTCAATGTATGAGGAGGTTTCAGAAAATTCGTTACTCTACAAATAAATCTTCCAAATGTATTAAAAAAAGTATTCAGGAATTTATTCTTCAGCTAAGTTTAGGAAAACCATTACAGAGACTGCAAAGAGGCATTTCTCTGACTGTCCCATTCCGTTTACATACATTGTCATTAAATTTCACCTTAGTGAGCCACCCAGGCCCTTCTTAGCAAAACAAATGCAAGAATAACTTGCTTTTGATAAATGCCTTTTTTGCCCTACTCCCACTTTATTTTAGACAAAGCTATGCCATTTCTTCTGAAAAATAAAAGAACTGATCATTCAGAGGCAAATGCCTGTCAGAGAACCACGCCACAGTTTTGAAGTTCAGGATATTCATATACAACCAAAAATGTGGGTCTTACAGAGGAAAGCTTTGGGCAAGTCTTGCAGTATCCATTGGTGTAGATCTTTCCTTGCCAATAAAGTCACACGGTGTCATTAAACAAAAATATCCTAGAGGATTGGAAATTGTTCCTTGGCTCTTCCCTACCCCAGGCTTGCATCTGCCACAACTGTAGGTGGCTTGGGTAAGAAACTTCAGTGAAAAGGTAGGACACGTTCTTCAGACCCGGATTTTAATTCGGATCGACTGACTAAGGCTTCTGTGCTCTTTGCATTCAGCACGTCACAGGAAACACGTGTGTTATACCTAGATGTGTTCTCAAAGACATGCCACTTCCTGCACAAGCCTCTTGAAGGTGCGAGGATGTGTGATGCATACTGGGTCCTTACACTTCTGGGAGAACTATTCTTACATGCTCTGTAAAAGAGGCAGACAAGCCATGATGGGTCATCAATATCTGATCATCCAAAGGAGGTTCGTTATTTTCTTTGTAGTAGCCATAGGGAACACAAGTATTTTGGAGGGGTAGTACATTTGGTGGCATGGCCAAATAGTTGCTACTTGCTGAAGATTTTGACAGCTGCCACCTCATAAACTCAAAAGGAGCCACAGCTTGAAACCACGGCTTGAAATCATCTTCTGGCTGTATAGGCACTCGGGCATTCTGGATAAACATTCAGAATAACGCCAGACACTGGCTGTACTCCTTTGAATATGACTGTATGTTCTTTTTAGATCCAACTCTTCTTCATCGTTCCTGTAATAACTGTTGCAATCCCATTGTGCATCTAGTAATTCACAAAATGACAAAAATAAAACATAGTCACTGGATAGTCACAGAAAATGCTCTCCACATATAAAAAAAACCCCAACCCTAAAATTAATGTTACCTAAGTAATGTAAACTTCAGTTTACAAAGAATTAAGCATAAAAGATTGTTTGGTTTTATAAAGAAGTGTAATGTGCTTTGGAGTTAATAACCACTAATAATCAGGATTAGACATTTCAAGCAACGCTTGCCTCCCATCTTTTGACATTTCTCAAAAGCCTAAAATCTTTAGTCATCTTTAAAATTACTGATTTCACACATTGCCTGCAAAACATCCCTGCTGAAACAAAAAGAAATATGACTTTGTCGGTTTAGAGGAAACTGGAGGTAATCAAGGGAGAAGTTTAATCTTAGAGTGGATTTCTGAATTTCATCTGGAAAGATGATTGATGTGCTTTCCCCTCCCACACTGCTCTAACTTTATTCTCACCTGGAGGAAGGAGAAAAGCAGCAATCTGACACTTAGCCCACTCAGCTCTGCTTTCCACACTGCAGCTGGGAGATAAGGAAGCAATGGAGGTGCTGCTTCCTCTCACCCCTGGGTATTTGAGATGTTCTCTATGGGAGGATAAAGAGCAATTACCCGCTCTTGGAACTCATCCTCAAAGTGTTATTAATTTAGATAATTCCTAGGTCTTATCTGATTCATTACAAGCATGCATGGAAAAGCGTTCATTATCAAAACTTAGTGAAAAGCCCTCAGATCCCATCAGCTGTCCTTTACCAGCATTTCGCTGCTCTCCCTCCAGTTCCTGTTTTCTAGACCAATGGCTCTTCAAGGCCAGAAACTGTTGGGCTCCTGATCACCACACACAAGTTTGAACCCATCTCGACGGGCTGAACGGCATCTGCTGTGCTGCGTGTGCCTCAACAGCACCCAGGCAGCAACTGTAACGACCTGGTTCCTCAGGGTTGGACACGAGGTTTCTTCCAGTGGAAGAGGCTTCTGTCCTCATCACTGACCTTGTGCCTGTCAAGAAAAACCTGGTTAAGAAAGTGATACCCATCTCATTTTGCATTAAACAGACCACAGAACACACACATCTTCACTGGAAGAGCAAGTGTTAGTCCATCAAACTAAGGCTGACAGACAGCCTTCTCCAACAATCCATGGTGCAGGTAGAATAAGATGCACTCACCTATTAGTACATTTCACATTGCTCCCACCAAAGCTAAGAGGCCAGCATCCATGGACAGAAGCCTAACTATGTGTAGATTCTCAAAACAGCCAACCTTTGGAGCACTGTCACTGTCAGGGTGTGGGGGGCATTAGCTTAGAGAAAAGTCTGAGGGTTTTGGCACAGTGCTGTGCTGGATAGCAATGTTTTAACCTAAAAAAGGTGCTGAAGCACTTTTGATAGGAAGGACAATGATGAAGAGCTAGATGAGAGAAATCTGCTTTACCTTCTGTGTAAGAACCTGTCACCAGTCACAGAACCCAAGCTTTTTGGGAGATCATGGGTAGAGGAGCAAGTGTCACATCCTTGAGTGAAGTCTGGAAACAACATGAAAAGGAACAGATTGACATGTTCATAACGCTACGAGGATATGAATCACTTCCTTCCCCTTGATCACTGACAAAGTTATGAAGTTAGAAATACAGTCCATTAGGCATTACTCTTGTCCTCTATCCTTGTGTTTTACAGAAGGGTAGGGGTCGGAAAGGACCTCTGGAGATTATCTAGTCCAACACCCCTCTTCCCCCCAATACAGCAGGGTCACCTAGAGCAGGCTGCACAGGACAGCATCCAGACGGGTCTTGAATATCTCCAGGGGAGACTCCACAGACGCTCTGGGCAGCCTGTGCCAGGGCTCTGCCACCCTCACGGTAAAGAAGCTTTTTCTCTTACTGAGATGTAAGTTCCCATGTTCCAGTTTGTGCCTGTTGCCCCTTGTCCTGTCACTGGGCACCACTGAGAAGAGTCTGGTCCCAAATACCTTTCAAATGCAAGGCAGAGCTAACCAGTGGCAGCTGCCTAGAAACTGCCGCAGGCAGTGGTCCTGCTCCTGCATTAGAGGCATGAGGGGTAATTTCTTTCCTGAATCCATCACCTGGGCTGAAAATGATGGCATGCAAAATATTCTAGTGCTGTGCCTTGCAAATTTAGAGTGCTCTCTCAGAAGTATGTGTTGCCATGCCAAAGGTGTGGTTGTAATCTATCACACTGGCTCATTCAAATTGTCTTAACGTAATTAAAAAGCACAATTAAGCTCCGGGCTATCATTTTTTAAGAGCTCCTCAAGGTGTCTACAAAGATGCTAGTCTGCAGCATGCTACAGCTTTTTAGCTGTGTTAAATTAAAACCATCCCAACACCCATTCTGTTGGCCCAGCACAGAGCAGAGCACGCGGTTTCCATGTTTAAACTGGAAGCACCTGAAGAGGAGAGAAGTGGGAGAACTAGGCAGTGTTGTTCCTAGCACCACCCACAAACACCACTTCTCTAGTGAAAACAAAATAAAAGCAGGAACAGAGAGGGGGGGATTGGGAATAGGACTTCTGTCTGCAGAACAGCATCGCCAAGTTCCCACCATTTGTCCATCCTGTGTAGAAGACTCTTTTCAAGCTGCTATTTTTACTACCACCTTTCATACCAAACTTGCTTTCTTTTTCAACGTGTAGCTATAAAACTTCCAAGTTCATCACTGCCCTCTGGTAGTAGCTCTGCTGTGACTCAGCAAATGTCACCCCTGGGAAGCCCGGTCCATCCTGCATTGGAGAAGACAGGGTTTCACCTTTGAAATCAGGTGACAGAGACTTGTCTGACCACACCAAGTTATAAACCCTGTGTGCAGCCAAGCATGTGTGTGCTTCTAGTTAACTCATTATGTGAGTCGTAGGTTCGTATCTGTAGATGTTGATGATGTAGCCAGTGCATGTCATGGCAATGTTCATGAAACAGCCAATGAATGGGAATTTAAAATTCCAAAGGAGGAAACTTAACTTTAAGCAGAAGGGGGCAAAGGGGAGAGGGCAAATGAATGCACTTCCTCTCTCTCTCTCTGGTATTACCAACTCTTCTGGTGTTACCAACTTCAGCTCATATGATCCAGCGGTCTCCTTGTACCAGCATAGAATCCTGGGGAGGCCACAACCACACCGAACCTCGGTACTCTGCCAAAAGGTAAAGTAAACCAACATTTTTTTCCCAAAGCTTTAGAAAATGGTTACTGAGAAGTAAAGGGAAAACAAATGACCTGAACAAGAATGAAAGATACTGTAAAAAAATGAAAATTTGAGAAGGAATAAACCCCCCAAGAAATCTCAGGTGTACTCCATACCGCTTTGCTAAAGCATGACTAGCATTTATTTCAAGTCCACACCATCTTTTAGATGCTTTTCTGCCATGGCAGATTTAAGCTTTCAGTTTTCTCCTGTAACACTTGATGTTATACAAGATGTCATTTTAGAAAATATGAGACCATGTTGGAAAGCAATTTCCTGAAGAGCTAGGAATAGGATCATATTGTTATCTAGGGTTATACTTGCAGTTTTGGCAATTTTCTTTTTTAATAAATATGGATAACTCCATAGGACTCCAAAGGACAACAAATGCTGTCCTTTATCTTATATCTAGGTTTCAAAGGACAACAAATGCTGTTCTTTATCTTATATCTAGGTTTAAAATTTGTGCAAAAGACACTTTGTGCAGAAGAGGTCAGAAATCTTTCTGAAGACAGAAAATCATACAACGTCCTTGATCTAACAACGTAAAAAAACCCTCCAAAGACACGTTTCCAGAGCTGTGTTGTCCGAGAGCTGAGCAGTCAAACACAAATCATCGGTTCTGACCAGGAAACTAAGCAGTTATGCCAGAGCAGTTTACCAGCCTAGACCCTAGAAAGGGCTTGTTGGCTCATGCACAGCCCTGTGCCGAGTTACCCCAGTTCTGGACTAGGGCTGCTCTGCACCTTGGTGGTTTGGTTCACGGCCAGAAGGGCTCTGTTCTGTCTCCACAGTTTTAATTTGACAAATCTGTAGAAGAGTCAGCCATACCCAGTACATACAGCCACATTAGATGTGCCATCCAGAGAAGTGTCCAGAGAAGGGCAACCAAGGTGGTGAAGGGTGTGGAGCACAAGTCCTGTGAGGAACAGCTGAGGAATCTGGGGCTTTTTAGTCATGAGAAAAGGAGGCTGAAGGGAGACTCTATTGCTCTCTACAACTACCTGCAAGAAATGTTGGGGTTGGTCTCTTCTCTCCAGTGACAAGTGATAGGGAGAGAGGGAATGGCTTAAAATTGCACCAGGGGAGATATAGGTTAGATACCAGGAAGAATTTCGTAACAGAAAGGGTTGTCAAGCATTAAAACAGGCTGCCCAGGGAGGTGGTGGAGTCACCATCCCTGGAGATATTTAAAAGGTGTGTGGATGAAGTGCTTAAGGACATGATCTAGAGGTGGACTAGGCAGGGTTAGGCTGTGGTGGGATTCAATGACCTTAAGGGTCTCTTCCAACCCGGGTGATTCTGTGCTTCTCTAACATAGGTTACAAACATGGGGAAGTAAATTTAGCTCGTTCAAAGCCAGAACAATTTAAAAAAAATAAACAAAAAACTCTTTAGCACTTCTTTTGAAATTACTTTTGCCTTCCCCTTGCTAGATGGTAGCATCATAGACGGCCTGCTTTAGCACCAAGGCTGGGCAGAGCCAGGCGGACACGGCAGCCGTTCCCTGGAAGCAGCCAGCGTGGCAGATACAGCACACAGATCGCCGAAAGGCAGGAGGAACCTTTCCTTCCCCTTCGCTGGGAGGCTGCTGAGAGGAAAGCCGGGGGAGTTTAGTTTGAGGGACCTCACCGGTCCTCCCAGGTGCTACGAAGTTACGCGAACCGTGATTTCAACACTCCGCAAGGCGAGAGCAGCCCCCCGGTCGTCTCTGCCTTGCCCCGCACCGCCGGCCCCGCTGAAGCCCAAGGCCGGTTACCGGCCCGGACGCCTATCCACTTGCGAGACACCCAAGCCCTTCAGCCACCGCCTGGTCCGGCTTCCCCACCCAGGCAGGGACCCTCCGGCCGCCCGCGCTCTCGCGC
>VZTU01013258.1:54780-71560 GCA_013400835.1 Zapornia atra
CCAGGTGCGGCGCGGAGGCGGTATCCCGCTGCCGGAGCGGAGTTGGTGGCGGGGGGGGATGGGGAAGGTGCTCGGACGTCCCTCCTCGAGAAAGACCCCGAAATTCCCCGCAAGGTCGCGGTGCCGTTGCGTAACGCCCGTGGCGCGGAGGCGCCGCGGTGCCGTCCGCGCTGCGAGCCCCGGGATGCCGCGGTCGGAAGCGGAGCGGCTGCTTGGGCGGCGGGAACGGCTGCCCGAGTTCCACCCTCCCACATCCCCCCACCCCCCTTTCATCCCCGGCTTCCCGAGTCTGTGGCCTGATGGATTTCCGCATGGGAGCGCTCCCCTTTGCTCGCCGCCGGGCGCTGGTGAGAGCGGTCGGCTTCAGGGGGCTCGGCGGAGCCCCGCGTGTTCGCGGTCTGGCCTGAGCGTGGCGGCGATGGGAGCGCGCCTCGCACCCCAGGGTGTTTTAAGAAGTTAAATACTACGCGAACTGTGTCTCGGTGACCTCTTAACGTGTCCCGCACGGTGCTAAATGAGCTTAAAAAAATGAAAAATCGGGCTGTAGAGCCGCCTTCTAAGCAGCTGCCTGTCGGTAACTTCGGTGCGATGTTTTCGGTGGGGCTTTATTCTTTTCAGATCTTCGCTCACACAACCGGTGCTTGACATGCACCATAACATTTTCCGTTCTTGAAAAATAAAGCGCAGCGTTTGCTCTGCAGCATTTTTAGACTTCGAACACCGGTTACTAAAGCGATCGAGTCGTAGCCGATCTGCGCATCTGTAAGAAAAAGCTTTGAGCAATGTTTCACAACTATACAAAACCAGCTAGTCCTGGTGAGGTCCGCTTAGCTCTCTTTGTATCTTCATCGCCCATCTGGGAAAAAAAAACACCACTGTTTTAAGCCTTGCTTTGCATTTGTACAGCTGGGCTGCAGGGAAGGTTTGTGATGGGAGGTCGTGGTTCAGTACCTACCACAGTAATTCGGCTTTTTCTGAAGGAATCACAGTTCAGAGAAGTCCATCGCAGGGATTAAACCCCTTGTTTCATGGCAAAGTCAAATTGAAGATAAAGTTCGATGAATCTTATACCCCTGAAGCAATTGAGAGAGGTAGAACGTGGAGACCACTTTTAGGAAGCTTAAGCACAAACAGAAACCCCTCTAATTGCAAGGGCTGAACTTCGTTGGATGGGTTAAACTCTTTGTTCTAACAGATTTCTGTGAAGAACTGTGCATTCCTATTCCTTTGGAATACCCTTTAAGAACAGTGGTCTTTATTTCTCTGTGGATTTATCACACATGTGATGTGCCATGTATGTTTTTTCAGTGACCACAAAACCTATGACTGTGTCTTCCAGAAGTGCTAAGCATCTCTCACCTTTCCTGTATACAGTGTAAGGTGTCCCAGCACTTCTGAATGCTCAGAGCTAACTGTTCTCCTGCTAAAGCTCCAGAGCTGCTAGTTCCAGTGAAGCTGAGCCCTGAGCTCTGTTCAGATTCAGGCTGAAGTTACTGATGGTATCAGCAGTAGCTCCCTACGCCTACCTGATAAAACCCCGCTTACTGTACTGGTTTATCAGCTCTGCCTGTGCTGTTTCATCTGGATTGTTCAGCAGAGGTCTCACCAGCTGGCTTTGTCTGGGTATTTATGCAGAAAGGGTGTTTATAGATTACTTAATCTCACAGAATTTGTTTTTATACTCAGCATAAGCTGTGTATCAGCAGTAATGCTCAGGACTTTGTGTTTCTGCTTGGTACGAAATACATTTGCAAAGGGATTTGTACTCGCTGTGGAGTTAGCTTCACAGCTTACCCGTCTGTTAAAAGCAGAGAAGGGGGGTGTGATGCTTCTGTGCTACTGAAAAAAAAAATAGTCATCATGGAGCTGCTGCTTTTCACCACTTATTTTAAGCAGAGAGGAAACAAAAAATGCCGACAAACTCACTTTCAATCTCTCTTGCAGAGCTAAATCTATTTTAAGAAAAAAAAAATCCCAAACAACTGAATTAATACTTAGTTAAATTAATGTACCGTAGAGGAGTGGTACATTGTCCTAATTGATGTGTAATACTGTAACTGTGTGTTTGACTGTCTGCTCTTACTCAGCAAACATGGGGGTCGTTTTTGTTTGTTGGGGTTTTTTCAGTTGCACTGTGCAGGCTCATTTTTCTTACAGACTATATGGTATCTGAATGTATTTGCTGCCAGCGGTGGTATGAGAGTCCTGTTTTTTTGGCAGGGGAAATTATCCTTAGTGTCATTACTGGATACATTCACTAATAACTTATTTTTGAAGCTTACTGTTTACAGAGTTGAACTACATCTTCATTTTCCACGGGTCTGTTCAGACCCCGATGTGGCCTAAAGGACAAAAGAAGACTGCAGAGATAAGCTGAGTTACTAAGCCTAGCTGCTAACACTTCTGTACCGCGATCTGCATATCTGAATCACTCTACAGCCTTGTGGGAAGTCTGTGGCATGGGGTTCACAAAATAGGGCTTTTGGAGTCAATCCCCCCCCCCAGATCTCATCAGAACAACTAGAATTGTCTTCTCCTGGCTAGGTGTCTTTAGTTCAGTGTTTCACATGTAAACAGTACAGCATTCTTTAAATTCTAGACATCTCCTTCGCTGCTGCTGCCCCTTTCCAGTCTAATTATGTTGGGCTCTATTTTCTTTTTTATGGAACGTTTTTGGCAGCACAAGTCAGGAAGGGTGTTTGAAGTGGTCAGTGCTGACTCATTTAATAACAAGCCATTTAAACAGTTGAGGAAAGGCAAAGATGGGGAAAAAGTTCTTTCCAGGATGTGGCTCCACCAGCAACTTCCTCAGCTGCCATTATGTGCCCATGTGCTAGTCTTGCAGCAGTTGGGTATCTTCTGTTCTAAGCAACCAGCACCCTGAGAAACTGCAGAATGGGTTTATGTCAACCTTCATGGCCAGGCACTTGGGAATCATTCACAGAGAGGGAACTTTGAGCTTGGTCTGTGTATGTACCTGAAAAAGCAAAGTTAGTTTTCCTAGTTGAAGGTGACCTAGCCTCAGGCACCTTGAGTGTAGACCTGTGTGATCACAGCTTGCTGCTCAGCCTGCAGAAAGCCCATTTTGTCACGGACACTTTGGAGAACGATTGTGTTCCTATATGCTTTTTCAACTTTCTTCTTAGAGGAGATCCCATCAGAGGTTTTGAAATTGACTTGACCTATGTAATTAAGATAAAAGGTTAAATAACTACAGAAAGCCCATGATACCAATGTTTTTGAGTTTTGTTACTGTCAGTCTTAGATTCTAATTTAACACCTTGAGGTGTGTAAACCAAGCCCGTTCTTTACTATGGTACTGTTCCTTGTTTTCTCTGAAGCTAGTTAAAATAATTCCTATTTCAGTAAATGTTATAATGTTCTGCTAGTATTCTGTCTTTCCAGAAGTTTCTGGAGTTACATATTAGAGTACCCAAAGAAGAGCCAACAGCTGATGTTTTCCCATATATCTGTAAAACTCACAGACAGTTTTCAGACTGAAGGTATGATCTGAGAATAACCATACTGGAGCAAGCCAGAGGTCCGTAGATAAGCAGTGACCTTTTCACCACCTTTTTTTTTTTTTTATAGTCAGGTACCAGTGGCATCCCTCAGGCACTGATACAGGGGCCAGTATTGTTTAATGTCTTTAATAAAGGTGTTGGGGCAGCCTGTTCAACAGGCATGTGAACTCCCCAGCAAGTGGAGAGCAAATTGGAGAGTGTCTGACACACTGGAGGACAGGACTGCTAGACAGAGGGACAGGCTGGAAAGATGAGCTGGAAGGAAGTTAGTTAATGATACCAAGTCCTGCACCTGGGCTAGGGTAACACCAGGCAGCAGTATGGGCTGGGGTCAGCTGACTGCAGAGAGTCTTGTCAGAGAAGGATATGGGGGTCCCTGTGGACAAGGAGTTGAACAGAGGTCAGCAACAATGGCCCACTGCACACTGGGCTGTTAGAAGAAGTGTAACCACCAGGCTGCAGAAATGGGTTGCACTTGTGAGATAGCATCTGGAGTACCATGTCTGGTTGGGGGTTCCTCAGGACAGGGGAAGCACTGACATAGTGGAGCACGTGACATAAGGGGAGAGGCTGACGGAAGCAGGTTTGTTCCATCTCAAGAAGAGATGCATAATGGTCTTCTAGGACCTGACTTTCATGTAGGAAGCTTGGATGGGTCTTTCCCGTCTGTATCACTTGAATCTGCAGTGAATTTTTTTGTCTGACATTTTGTTGTTGGTGTTGGAAGATGTTTCTGCAGTTCTGTAGTCAGATTTCATCTTTACTGTCCTGTATAATTTAGGATCACTAGCAAATTTTCGTATTTTTATTACCTGCTTATCTCCTTTTCCTCTTTATGATTACGTAGTATAATCCATATCCCAGGTTTCTGTGAAGCTCCATTGGCCATCTCCCTCTATTAAAGTAAGGAATCATTTACTTCCTGCCTTTCTTCTTCATCCTTGTCATCATTCTGGTTTTTAATCAGTTAAATATTCATGCAAAGGGCCTTCTTTTTTTTTTTTTCCAGACTTGCTTGGTGCCTGCCCTTTGAAACTTTTGGTATGGACTTTGTTTCCTAGTTTTCTTCCAGCAGAATGCCTCCTCCATGTAATCACTGATCTCTACGGAGAAATCTGGTGGCTTTGTGAGATGGGGATTCCTTGAACAAACATTTATTTTCTCCTTCCTAAGAACTGCTTCCTTTCTTCCTAATTTTTTTATTGATTTGTTATGTGTGAGTGCCAGGCAACCTCCCTGTCTCAACTGTCAATCTAGTTTTACGTTGGGGATTGTATCTGAAAGTTTATATAACCTGCTGCATGTTTGAGTCCCTTGAAGTCTTTGTGAATAACACCTGATGTCAGCAAGTTATTCTGGTTCATTTTATCTAATATTTTCATAGCCTCTTAGGCACCCCCGTTGACTCCACACAGATTCTCCATGTACATCCCTTATTCTGGAGTAGGGGTCACCTCACCTTCTTTTGTAGCTGATCACAGAAGAGAACAGCTGCTCTGTTACTACTTTACATTAAAGGGATGGGGCAAAGCAGTGTTAAGGAAGTAACTGGCTGTATCAGAGTTAGTAACTCCTGAAAAAATGGAATGTAATAGCTGGTAAGTTACTGTATCTTTAGTGGAACAGGCAACCGAACAAGCATGTTCCATCAGAGATCTAAGGGAAGTGTTAAACTGTAGACATGGAGTTTAGCATGCTGCTGGTCCGTGACACTGTTTTTTGAATTTTGTCTATAGGCTAGAAGAATCTTTGGGCAGGATGTTTTGTGATTTCATGGCTTGAAGTCCTCAGGTGACTGGCAACTACAAGTTGCTCATGTTGTACGCAGGAGCAGCAGAACACCAAACAGGAATTGTCGTTCAGTTCAATATACTTAGAATCACAGAAAGGTTTGGGTTGGAAGGGGCCTCAGAGATCATCTAGTTCCAACCCCCCTGCCATGCTTGTAGATGTGGACCTTAGTATGTCACTTTACTGGAGGGTATTTCCTCTGGGTGCAGCAAAGGAGCTTTGTAGGACTTATTTTTGGGGGAATGTTTGCATGTGTGGCACGGACACTGGCTAAAACCTCTGTAAGAGGTTTATGTAAGTGACATACATACACATGACACCTTTCAACAAGTGTTAATTTCTTCTAAACTTAATAGCTGCAAACTAGTAATCTTGAGAAGTATTCAGTCATGGATTTTTCCTAATTGGGTTTTTTTTACTTACAGCTTTGAAGCAGAGAATCCTATATGAAGACCGCTGTTAGACTTACAACTTGATATCCCTGTCTTTTTATTCTTTGAAGTCTATAAAAACTGGAGGGGGGGAACACTTTTTCCTTATCTGTTTTTCCTCCACATAATGCATCAGTCTTGTATATAAGCTGAGATATTTGACTGTCTGTAGTGGTAGAACTGCATTACAGTGCAGGCTCACTCCGTGCATACTGCTGAACTTTTTACAGATCAAATGTGTCCTCTCTTTCTCCTTTAGAGCCTAAATAGAAGTGTCTCATATAATCCCTGGACAACATTAAGGACTGTGTGTAGTCTCAATCCCTTCCCAAGCTTCAGCATTGGGTCCAAGCTCTTACCCGTTAGAATTTATTTGCTGCACGGGGAGATTTGTTCCAGCAGGTCTCTTGGCTGCCTTGTTTAACTAGGCATTTTTTGGTACCTCTAGGTATTTCCCTTTCCCACCTCTAAGGCGCTAAAGGGTTCTTCTGTTGTTGGCTGTTAGTGCTCCAGTTTGGTGCCAGGGCTTGTGCTTTCCTCTTTTTAAAGGATGGAAAAATTCCTTTTTGGAAAAAGTAGGGTAATCCATATTTGTCCTAAACTTACTGCTTTCTTCAGTGAAAAAAAATCTGCGTGTTCCCCTTCTAAAATACTTCTTGGGTACTAGTTTTTATCCTTTAGCACTTTAAAAAATCAGGTTATTTGCAAGCTTTGAGAAGCCCTTTCTCCCCTTTTCCAGGATCTTTTTTTTGTGTGTGTGTGAATTAATTTGGTACTCACTTCAGACTTGGCAGTGCTTTTGAGTAATAAAGTTATGAATTATGGTGCAGAGGCTTGCGTTGTAACTTGCACTGAGTGCAGCAAACCTCCTGCTAAACTTCTTTAGTTTACATCCTGTGCCACAGAGGAACTGTGCCACGGGTGCCGAGTCATACGCCTTAACACTGCTGTCTAGTCTGGAAGCATATGGTGTGCTGCCTGTGTACAGTTGCACCTCCTTAGCTGCAATTAGTCACTAACTCCTTGATTCTTCTCCCTCCTTTGGTTCAGTAGGTATCGTGGGTTAAGTTGTGAGCTTGTGTTTTGTGTTAGGAATCTTCCACACGATACAAATTATTTTCTTCTGGGAAAATAAACCTTGCAGAAGCTCAACTGTTGCTCAGCCTGCATGAGGAACTCTCTGCCCCTAAAGGAGCCTGATTCTTTCTCTTTGATTTCTGCAGGAAAGTTAATCTGAGGAGCTTGTCGCCTGGCTGTAGATACTGTGATTACTTCAGTCACGGTATCAGTTGTATTTTTGAGCTAATGTGGCTGCAGGTATCCCTTTACTGAGGCAGTTTTTAATTGACAGCTCTTTAGTCACTGAAGCTAGGTTGTTACGAGATGGAAATAACTAATCATTTGCAGTTGTGATTTCTTAAGGTATGCTGGGCAGCACAGGAGTACCTTAGGCTATTCTAAATGGGCAGATGAAAGGATTTGTTATATTAAAAATGAATGATGGTCACATCACTGATTATATTCTGCGTTGTGAGAGAAATTACACTTGGACATCTTATCACATGAGCACTGCCATGAAACAGCTGTGATTTTAGGTGGCTTTTCCTGTAAACTCTTGGATGGTGAAACTGGCTTTCAGTTAAGCTTGGCTCCTGCTTTATGAGAGTCGGTACTTTAGTCTTTGATGTGATAAATGAGTCAGAGTAACATTTCAAGAAGCTGGAATAAGATGCTTCTTACTGACACAGCTGAAAATCAATTGCTTTTTCAATGGAATCTTATCTTTCAAATTTGAGATCTGACTAATGCCTTTTCCATAGATTAAACACATTTTTGTAGTTCTCCAGCAGACTGAGTACTAAATCAGAACTGCCTCACAGTGATCCTGCACAAAAAGAATTAGAGCAGCTTTCTTGCTATTCAGCATTGTAACAGATTGTTTTAGGCAGATTAGGCAGGGAAATCCCTAAAGGGTGGATTATGAATTAATGATTACAAACAACTCTGATTGTAGTTCAGTAAAACTGCTGCATGGTAATACGAGCCTATGGCTTTCTGTGTGGAGTTACTTTATGTTTATTCATTAACAAAGCATAATCCTTGCTAGGTGGAAACTTCAGTGATAATTCTTACCCACTGAGTTGTATTGCATTCCATTAATAGCCTTGTTTAAAACTAGTCGGGTAAATGAGTAGTGATAAAAACTCTAGTGCCAACTTGTACCTGTTCAGTCTACTCTAGATACTGAAGGGGACTGTTTCTTGGTTTTAAACATAAACATTTATAAACACACAAGTCATGTGTTTTCAAATAACAATAAAGGGAAATTTTGCTGTAGTACCGTAATGTTGTAAATGTGTGTTTTGGAGTTGAGTTTTTTATTTTTTTTTTTAATTCACAGATGTCAAAATTGTTTAGAAGGGTGATACTGTCCAAAATTTCAAGTGCTTAACATGTAGGAGTTAACCAATGTCTGAAATGTTCCCTTCAAGGTACAATACAGAATCTAATATTGTACAGAATCTGTGTTGTACCTCAATGTTACATTTAAATATTCTTAAATTTTTCCAACAGAACAAGTTTTTGTTGTCCATGAGCTCTCCAGGGAAGCAATGAGAAGACTATACAGGGTCTTTGACACAAATAAGATAATGATTCCAGTATTATATGAAATTTTTGTTTTGGTTTACGCTCCCCTAGGTGGATGGCAGTTGGATTTGCATAGCCCTTTCCAGAGCACTCTGTACTTCTCTATTAGTCCCTAGGGCAAGTATGTGCTTTTCGAGATGAAACACCAGGTGTTGCTCTGAATTGGAGTGGTATGTTAAAATGCTGCCTTCTCTAAAAAAGCCTTCTCTAAAAAAGGCTGGAGGAATCCTCCTGCCTGCAAAACGCTGTGCAAGACAAGTCTGAGTGGCTGGCATTTGTGCCAGGGAAGCTGCCTGTTCATGGGACTAACGAGCAACAACTTCTGCACCTGCAGGAGCCAGTTCAGATTTGAATAGAACAGAAAGAATTGCAGGTGGTATCAGTGTGCTGTCCCTGTTACATCCTTTATTACTACATCTGAAACTTTAGTTCTACAGCAATGGCACATTTTTTTTAGTAAGCAGCCCAGAGATGCCTCAGGCATTGTTTGCACGAGCAGTAGAAGGTTAGGTACATTAACAAAGGCAAGTTGGAGAGGAAAGCCACAATAATAATTTGCTATTCAGTCTCTGGTTTTGAGGTTATCTGATCATGTTAGTAAATTGAGTTATTTCTGAGACTTGCTTCTCTCTGGTGCTGAGAACATGTCTGCATCTGTTTTGACCACATCTGACAATATGCTTTAAACAATGAACTTCCTTCTGAGAGTTGGCTTTGTTTACTTGGGCTTGGTCATGCCCAGGACTTCTGTGTGCAGAATGAAAAAGGGTAATAGCTGTGTTTATGAAATCTACCAGTTTGGGTAAGAAGATACTGAACTGGAGTGCAACAGGAGGGAAGGAAAATGTACTGGCTTGTACAGCCCTAAACCAAATTATTTGGTCTTTTAGCTTATGTTTGCTCTTTCTAGTGAGGTAGTTGTGCCTTTGGCACCTTTGAGACACCAGTTGAGTTAAAGGATGATGCAGGAAAGGCCATTTTATTTTTGGATGCATTTTATGATAAGTAAACACATTTTTCTGATGTTCAGTATACTTCTTGATGCATGTATCTCATAATCAGAAGATGTTAAATTGGATTTTCAGTTTGAAAAATAATTCTTGCCAACTCACGTCAAGTTAGGCAAAGGTGCAAATTTAAGTCTGTAAAAGTCCATATATCTTTCCTACAAGAGAAGGAAGCTGGAACTGGGGTTATCCTTAAATTAAGATCTCTATCATTGTCATTAATTTCTACAGAAATTCTGAAGACATCTTTTTGGAAGTGAAGATAGGGCGATCTTCCAACTTGTAAGGCATGTAGCAATGAAAGGTAGCTTTGATCATCAAGCCACACTGAGTGTTCTCCAGTGATCCTTCCCCTCCCCTTCCCTGTGTGGAGAAAAGAAGGGATGGCAGGAGAGCAGGTCAGTTTTTGTGTACTTTTCTGCTTCATATCTGCAGATTACTGGGGATACCAGGGGTGTGTGAAAGTTAAACAGTAAAAGTGTATATCTTCTATACCGTAGTGTTACCATATTAACATTATTACAGTGATTCAAACCTCCATATAACATCTAAAAGTCTACAGGTTGCAAGAACTATTCAGCCCTGTCAATTTATTTTTGTTTATTTATCTGGAGTTCATTATCACAACAACTTTTAAAATAAAGAAGTGGAAATAATTTAATCCTGATGAAAAAGATTTTCTGAAGTTTCCAGAGTTTCCACTGCATTGAAAAAGCCCTCACAAATCCCCAAATCTTCAAAAAAAACCCCACACTGGAGGAAATACAATTGGTATCATCAAAGTACTGTATCTCAATTGAGCAAGTTAATGTGTATCACCTTTTGGATAATCATTTTCTTGATGGTGTTTGGTTTGGATCTTGAAATTTAAAGGGCCCTTAGTTTTCTAGGAATGCATTCACCACAAAGCAAGGGTATTCACTGCTGTAGTACAGGCTTGCTTTGAGCTGAATCTTCTCTTTTGATCTCTTAACAATTCCAAGAATGTGTAACAAGTACATAGCAGTGGTACTAATAATCTGAGGTGTGTATTCGAACTTGAAGTTGTGTGCTCTTGCTCTCCTGGCAAACTTTACAAAGAGGTCTGAAGTAGGTTTTGAAGCCTAGATCTGAAGGAGGTGAAGAGGACTTTTCTCAGCCCTACCAAACGGTATTTTCTACCTGCTGAAACTGTTATGCTTGTGAGAAGCGCATGATTAAATGTGGTCATGTTTTAAAATTAAATGTACGCTTTCCATTTAATAAAGCACTTGTTTACAACTGCAGAGTGTCTCATTTGGTTGTTTTATGGTCTCTTCTATGCACCCATGTTTGGGCACTACAGGAGAGAGGATACTAGGTTAGCTATACCAAAGATCTGATTTGGTAGGGCTATTCTTGCATTGCTTGTCAGCTTCTACCTGTCACTGCAGGTCCTGGATTGTTCCTTCTTCCTTTCAGAGGTTGCTTATCATCTCCTTAGACACTGCATGTGAAAGATTGCCTGGGGCTCCTCTAAGCATGTCAGCGTTTGCCCACGTATAAGAGAACCAGCTTACAGGTTGTTAAAGTAGTTTATTTGCTTCCCTGAAGGCCTTTATGAAAGATGTGTATAAAAGCAATGAGAAGATACTTTTAAAAAGCCTTCAGGTAGGGATACAACTGTATCAGTCTCAGTGGCAGAAGTGTAGCAGAATTCAGCAGCCTTGGACATGCAGCGTGTTTGTACTGCCCATCTAGACACCAGTGCATCGGCAGCGTGAGGAAAATATGTAAATATGGGGTAACAGGATCATACCACTTCTTGGAAACTCCTCTCTTACAGAAGTAGTGATTCAGGGTCCTAAATGATGTGTTGAGGGAGGTCTGTGCAACCTCAGGAAGAAGGGGTTGGCTGCCCCTTTTGAATAATAACGTGTAGCGGAAACTGTTCTGGTTCAAGTGTCCATAAGGCAGAGGAGGTTGTCTCAAATAACATTTTCAG
Source organism: Zapornia atra (assembly GCA_013400835.1). Classification (NCBI taxonomy): domain Eukaryota; kingdom Metazoa; phylum Chordata; class Aves; order Gruiformes; family Rallidae; genus Zapornia; species Zapornia atra. The sequence goes on from VZTU01013258.1 coordinate 66,146, forward strand.
GATAAGCAGAAAGTGAGTTCTTACAGTTAACCATGGCATTAGTAGTTAATGCAGCTGCATTTCACTTTATTGAATCTTTTCCAGCCTTTGGAAACCTTTAAAAATTGAGTTTATTTGTTGAATATCTCTGAAAACTGAGTTGGAAGATAAGGCTTTGCAGTTCTAAAATTACTGCACATTAGCCAGACTTCTATATAAAAAAAACTGTAGTGAATTGTAGAAAATATTTAGTAAGACTTTCATTAATGCCTGAAACAGGCATCTCATCTTAGAAGACTTTTGTTTTTTAGAACAGGTAAGCAGATAGTCCTCCTTCACTTCCCAAGATCCCTGAGGCTCGTCTTTTGTGATGAGAAGTCTATGTGACAGCTCTGCTTGTAGCTCTTATGGAATGGATATCAAATAGCAGCTGCCGCTTCCATGCTCTCACATGTGTGGTTGTGTTCTGTGGCAGATGTGGGTGTGGGAACAACGTGTGCTGCTGGCTGGTTAAATGAGTCTGAAGATCTGTTTGTCCTTAAGTAGTACACAAGACTTAATGGGAGACAGTACTCAAAATATAGTACTAGAGGTTCTCCACCTTTGAACTCACGATGAACTAATAAAACAGACCAGCTTAGGAAGGGCCCTTTTGACCAAGTTTTCTACACGTTGTACCAAATGCAACTTCCATTTGTAGCTTCTCCCCTAGTATGTAGTGCTATTGCATTTTCTTAGCAATATCTTTCAGTTCCTGGTATTACTTTTTTTTTCAGGAAGGAATTTTCTACCATTATGAAATTACTGGAAGGTAGAAAGCAGAAAATGCACATAAGGGAAGAGGAGCTGTTACTCTAAGGATGCTCTAGGATGGTAGCTAATCCTATCTCGTAAAGAAAACATCTCGAATGTATTTGTTTTAGGAGGAAAGGTGTGAGGCTATAACAAATACTACTCTTGAGAATCTCTATCGTATGTACAGCCTGGGTACTTACCCTATCTGCCGCCTTCCCTGGGCATCTTCCAACATGACTTCTCAGCTTAACTCTTCTGTTTGTATCAGTGACTGTGAAATAGCTCCATTTCCCCTTGTTTTATTTATAGTTGTCTATAAATACTTCCTGAAACCCAATCTCTTAAGTATCACTTAATTCTGTCATGCAAGACTTAATTACGCTGATAATAAATAGACATTAGAATATTTTTAGCTAAGCATGCTGTCGTGATGCTTCCTGTGCATGAAGCATATAACGACTTAAGTGGCACTATCTGAAGGCCCTCAAAAGGCTCTGAAAACAGCTGCTTGAAAACTGCCACAATTGAGCTTGTTTCAGTAAATAAGTATGACTTGATGCACGATGGCTGTACAGGATAGTTTCCTTAAAGTACTTGGAGAAAAAGCTGTTTTGCTGGCTGTAACAAGTGACAAAAGCTTGTAGCTGACAATTTCTTGAGGCTGCACACTCCTTAAACTGATTGTCTCAAATCCCAGATAAGCATTCCATGGAAATAGTGTAAGAGCCCACATTAAACAGAGCATGAGTACCATCAAAAGGACTGTTTCCTTTCTAGGACCTGATCAGTAAATCCTTAAGTAAACAGCACGTAACATACTTTTCTTGTTCAAAGAAGCTTGCAGGTAATCTCAGCTGTTAACTCCTGCCCAAACACCACAAATGTTAGTAACTGGGTGATATGTGATCAGAATACAAGAGATTAAATATTTGGGAGGCGTTAAAGGAGAGCTTAGATAATGTTCTTGGAGTCACGGAGGTTTCCTACTTTAAAGTAAAGAAAAAAACATGCAGAGCACATAGTTCTGGTCTGATTGTAACTGGATGGGCTGCAGGGGAGAAGGATTTCTCTAATCTGAAATACCCGTAAATGCTGCAAGTTTTCACTAATCCAGTTTTAAATAGGCTCTTAGGGTATCTTTGGAGGCAGGTGGTTGTTTGCTGGGGAGGGAGTAACTCGTTGGGTTTCTTATGGGTCGTTGGTTTTCTCTAATTAACTTGTCCAATTTTATAACTTTGTTATAAATGTTGCTTAAATGTCAGGCGCAAACCCTTTGCTTGTTCTTTATTTTAGATGCCTAGCTTGTTGGCCTTTTAATGCTCGTTGCTTTATTTGTACCCTGAAGCAAATGATACTGTATGCCTGTCCCCAGGACCCCTCCAAGTGTGCTGCTTAGGAATGTTTTGATTTTAATTTTTTTACTATGATCTGAACCAGTTGAATAATCATTGTGCCATTGGCATCACAGCTTCCTTCAGTTTGTCAGTTAACATACATGTGAAATTCCTCTCCGTGCTCGGTTAAGATCTTGTTTGGTTTATTTTTAAAAGAACTTGTTAATTATGAGTTTGATTAAATCTTGAAAAGAATCTGAAACTGTAGTTGCTATTACCTCTGCTTTTCCATAACTTTAATTTAAATGGAGAATATACCTGAGTGTATACCTGTTGCCCTTAATACCTCACAAAGGAAGGAATTATACATTCTCCTTGTTTGCACAGCAGTGTTTTCTGCAGATGGCAGGTTGTGAGAAGGTCTGAGGTCTGTATCTCAAGAACTTTTCCTCTGACCTTTGACATTATTAATCATTATACATTTGGTATATGTCAGTGTCATGTTTAGAATGAAAGACAGCCCTTTTTCCTTTAGCTGATATATATTTCATATCTTCTTTCCTTTGTCATGACTTACCTATTCCAGGGCTGTTTGTTGCTTGTGTTTTTACAACAAGCATCCCATGAAAATTTTACTGTATTTGTACAGACTGCATTTGGTACATCTAAGGCTGTAATATTGATCACACTTGAAATAGGTGGTACGTAGAAACTTTGACTTGATCTGTTTCAAACTTCTTGACCAATTTCTGGTTTAGTTCTTTCACCACGTTTGTTTTAACTGGCAATCCAAATGTTTTTTGACTTCTGTGGAAAAAAAAAATTATGCAGCCCAACAAACTTCCCTTCATCCTAATGTTAAAGTAGTTACTGTTGTGGCCCTAAGGTAGCCAGTCTGAGAAGAAATTATATTGCCCAGCTACGAGGTCATTACTCCGGGAGGTAATTTGCAAAGCCTCAGCTGCTGTGTATAACCATAGGTTTCCAAACTGAGTCTTACCTGCTTATACAAGCTACTCAAGGGGGTACATACGTAGAATGGTTTGGGTTGGAAGGGACCTTCAAAGACTGTGTTTCTTCTTTTTTTATAAGCCCCCTTTATATATCGAAAACTAGTAATCAGGTCTCCCTGGAGCCTTTTCCAGGCTGAACAACCCCAACTCTTTCAGGCTTTCCTTTTAGGACTCTGATCATCTTTGTGGCATTCCCATGGATCTGCTTGAACAGGTCCATGTCTTTCCTGTGCTGACACCACAGATCTAGGCACAGTACTCCAAGTGGGGTCTCACCAGAGTGGAGGGAAAGAATCATCTCCCTCAACCTGCTGGTCATGCTTCTTTTCATGCAGCCCAGGATAGGGTTGGCTTTCTGGGCTGTGAGCACACATTGCTGGCTCATATCCGACATTTCATCAACCAGTACCCCCAAGTCATTTTTGGCAGGGCTGCTCAGAATCCCTTCATCCTCTTAGCTGCCTTTATACTGGTCTCAACCCATGTGCAGGACCTTGTGTTTGGCCTTGTTGAACTTCATGAGGTTGAAATGATACCGGTGATACCATCAGGTTAGATGACACTGGTGATGGACATGCCAAACCAACTGGTCATTCTTGCTTGAACTTATGGGGGGGGGAGGGTGTAGGTGTGTGTTTTCCTGCAAATTGATGATCCCCTCTGAAGAGAGTGCTAAAAAAGTGATAGAATTGTCAACTTCACCCATGTCTCAAATTACAGTGTTCTTAAAATATTTTTTGTAAGACTTAGTAAAGTCACTTCAACTGTGACATCTTTGTGATTTTTATCGTTTGCATATCTCTACAGTAACATGGGATTAAAATGCCCTTGATGATTTGTAAGAGACAGTGGGAGTGTTAGTTGCACAAGCTTTTTTTTCAGGGTTATGCAGAACACATTTAAACTTCTGCTGGTATAAAATGCTCTGGGAGGTAAATTGTAGCCAGGACACGCATACAACTAATACTCTATTTGTCTTAGGCTGATGTTATTTTAGGTATACTTTTGAGAAGTGAGTAACTTTGCAGATAGAATATTAGCCCTTTGCTAATAGTTGTGGCTCTCCATCAGATTGGTTTTCTTCAGCATTTGGTCTAATGCTGTCTGTAGACTTCCTGTCTGTGACTAGTCAAGAAGTCCCCAGCTGGGATTGTTATGCTTGGATCTGATGTCAGCATTACATGCACAGCTTCTATGCTCTTGACCTACCATAGGCTTTGATAGGAGAATATAGTTGGGTATACCTGAAGCACCTGCAGTGCCACAATTCAGGAGAGTGCATAGTGCAGCGGTTTTTAATATCCATTTGATATTAATCAGAATTTCCACTGAGGTAATGGTAATTGTGTGTTTGGGGAATATCATTCCTTCTCAGGAATGAACCTGAAGGTGTTGTTTCTTGCTTTGCTTTTTAGTCAGACTCACTGTAAGTTTTCATCGTTAAGACATTTTCACTGAATGGGCATTGGGTTCAAAGGCTCTGGGGTTGAGGTTTGGTGAACTGGGGGACTCTTACAGAAACAGATTGGTTGTATGAGGTGTAGAAAGTAACCTGCCTTTGGAGCTTGTGGCTTAGGTATAAACGGGAGAAGTAGGGCACATACAAGAAGGTAGTAGATGACAATGCATTACTGTAGTGATGTTTTGGACAAAATATTCTTCCCTTCCCATAGCAGCTATTCAATAAGGCAGCACTGTTTGTTGGGATAGTTATTAGCATGTTTTTTGTTGTGGTTTTGCATGGCTGGGTTCTGGTGGAGGAGGGGGGCTGCTGGGGTGGGTTCTGCAAGAAGCAGCCAGAAGCTCTCTGCAGGCCCCACAGAGCAAACACCAGCCGGCTCAAGGCCGGAGTCGCTGCTGACCAAGGCCGAGCCCATCAGCGACGGTCACAGTGCCTCTGGGAATCACATTTAGGAGAAAAAAACCACAAGCAGACACTCTTGCCACCAGAGGAGGGAGTGAGAAGATGAAAAACTCTGCAGGCACCAAGGCCGGGGAAGAAGACAGGGAAGAAGCGCCCCAGGTGCTGGAGAAAAAGATTCCCCTGCAGCCTGTGGAGAAACCCATGGTGGAGCGGGTGTCCCCTTGCAGTCTATGGAAGATGATGGGGAGCAAAGATCCCACCTGCAGCCTGTAGAGGACTCCATGCTGGAGCAGGTGTGGACACATGAAGGATGCTGTGTGGACACATGAAGGATGCTGTGACCCTGTGGGAATCCTGCGTTGGAGCAAGATCATGGCAGGACCTGCAGCCCGTGGAGAAAGAGGCCCACGCTGGAGAAGGTTTGCTGGGG
>VZTU01013258.1:71689-85782 GCA_013400835.1 Zapornia atra
AAGGAAGACAACTTGTGAGGAACTGACCAAAACCCCCACTCCCTGCCCCACCTTCCCCCGGCCCCCATACCACCCTGGGCATGAAGAAGGGAGAGAAATCATGAATAATGCAGAGTCCGTGAAGAAGGGAGGGGTAGGGGGAGATGTTTTAAGTTTTGGTTTTATTTCTCATTATCCTATTCTGGTTCCACTGTATGTGTGTAATAAATTAGATGGGTTTTTTTTATTCTGTGTTGAGTCTGTTTTGCCCGTGATGATGATTGCAGAATGATCTCTCCTTGTCCTTATCTCAACTCCTGAGCCTCTCAATATATATGATCTCCTCTGTCCAACAGAAAAGAGCAGTGATAGAGTGGCTTTGGTGGACATCTGGCCTCCAGCCATGGCTAAACCACCACAAAGGTGGTTGACTAAACCAGCTCCTGGCATACAAAACCAGCCCCAGTAAGGGGTTAAAAAACACCAGCTGTTTGTTTCTGCTCAGAAACATGACTCAGTGATATCTGAAGGGTAAGCACTGGGCATTGATCACATTATGAAATGGAACAGTTCCTACACTGCTTCCTGCTCTTCTCCTTGGATACGATGTGTGCAGTACGGGTACAGCTTCTATGCTCCTGTCCTTCCATAAGCTTGAGTGGTAGGAGAATATACAAGTGAATGATGACTTTTTTAAGGAAAGAGCAAAGACACCTGTGATTAAGCTGATACAGCTGAGATGTTCAAACACTTAAGTAATTCATGTAATTCTGAGATTCCCTGAGCACACATCTTTGAGCTCTTGGGGATGTAGTGCTGTTCTGTGGGTGTTTTCAAACACACTGCTGCTGAAAGCATCACTTTTTTTCCCCATCCTTCTCTCCAATCTGTACCTTTTTCCTTTTGCTACCAAAAGTATTTATACAGCTGTGCAGTGCACTGGACTGGGCAACTGATTACGAGGGAAACTAAACTAATACCTTTGCAACTTAGGTGTGACTCGCATCAGATAAATTCATTGCAAAAATGGGAGAGGAAGGCAAGGCCTGGAAGGACTATCTTTGGAAACAGTAATGGATTTTATACTGATTTAGGATGTTGAAAACTAGAGTCCTGCATCACACTAGAAAATGATGTCTTACCACAAATGTAGAGCGCTTGTACTGTTTGTAATGCAGCTCGTGGTTAGTAGATTCTGAGTGGGAAGCTTGCATGCTGTTCTCATGTTTGCTTGCCTGGGTCAAGAAGCTGCTTCTGCATTATCTTTCTCTTTGGGTGGGAGAGGGATTTCTTTGTTTCCTCGTGTTTGGTGTTTGGAGCAAATCTTTAGTGTCCTGCAGTCTGCATGAATCGGAAGGCAGTCTCTGGTTCTCTTGTCTAAACTCTAGAAAAGACACATAAATTTGGATGTTTGAGTACAGCAGATATTTTAATGGAGGGAGGGCTGGATTAGTTCAGGATATTTCTAAAAGGTGATTTTTTTTGGTGCGTAAAGACTGTGCCGCTACTTGTTCTTAAAGCCTGTCTTAATCAATTGAATAAAACATCACTTAAAAGGGCTTATTTCAGTAAAAACAGCCAAAGCTCCCAAAATATAATTAATGAGTGTGTTTAGTTATCTGGCAGCACAAAAACTTTGTAAGATTTCCAATGCTGGCAAACCCAGAGTGGTGTTGATATGTCTGCTGTTGGACTTCCAACTTTTACTGTGCCCGTAGTGTGAAAGCCTGTTGGGAGAGACCTGGGGCAGCTTATTTTAATAATGCAAATGGGAGGGAAAAAGAATAATCCCTCAATTCATTTGAGATGCAAGATAAGCCTGAGATCACAGCAGATGAGCAAACTTAATTATGCTCCAAGCTTTTTTTTTTCTTCATTCTCAGAGAAGTTAAATGATACTTCATGACTCAACATTAAATTTTATTAGTGAAGTATGGTAAAAATCTATTAGTGAGTTCAGTTCAAAACTTGTCTTTAATACCAAAGTTAAAATGCCTTCTTGGAAGCAGTTCTAATAATTAACTCTTCTTGTTCACAGATAACTACTCTTATTAATCACAAGGATAAACCAAAGCGTTCAGACAAGACTCTGCAAGCGATTCAGCGAGTGGGCCAAGCAGTTAACCTGGCAGTTGGAAGATTTGTTACAGTAGGTGAAGCTATAGCCAACGAAAATCATGAGCTGAAAGAGGAGATGAGTATTGCTTGCATCGAGGCAAGGAGAGCGGGTACGTAGTTACTCGTGAAACTGATAACCTGTTGTGCTTGTGCCATTTTGACATCCTATTTTTAGCATTGGGAATAATGTAAGAACTTTATTATTTCATTGCTTATCCCTCTTTTGCTGGTTTGTTCAAGGCCTGATCTGTTCCCTGATTTTGTTGCTTACTTGAATTGCTGTCATCTTATGAACAGGGAATGGAATTGTGTGTTGGTTTTGATCTTTATAGGATCTTTTTTTGCCACAAGGAATTACCCAATTGCTTTTGTTTTATGATGTTACTACAAATAATGTCTTGAGAATACAACTTTAGAGCTAAAACAGTGGGGCGCCTAAAGTAATTTGAATGTTATGCTATTGAGGTCACTGTGTTCTAAATCTGAATGAATGAAGGTCAGTGCAACCCAAATTTTATCAAGACACAGTAAGATGACTCACATCAGTCATCTGATGATTCCCCTCAGTAGAATGTAAATCATGCTGTATTTGTCTTTCTGCTGGATTCAAACTTGCTGTGTGTGTGTATTGAATGTGAAGTATGGATAACTGATTAAGGTGCTTGCTGTCACCCTCCTCTTTCCCCCAAAAGGCTCTGTCTAGGCAAATAGCTGGTTAGATCCTCTGATACTCTAAGAGAACGTCGGTGCCATGCTAGAAACTACTTTCTTAGGTAATAAATACTGCTCCTTGCATGATATTTCAGTGGTTCGTAGTAAAGGCTTATTCTCATCTGCAGTGCAGTCTTCAAGAAGAACACATCTAGAACATTCCTTTTGTTCTTGGTGGTAGTTGGTTTTTGGTTTATCTTCCAAATACATTTGAATCCTGGGAAATTCTGCTTGAAGCTTTTCCTCTTTGAGCAGGTGGAGGTACCTACGGGTGCGTACTGTGGCTTCAGTCAGACAATCTTGAGCTTCCAGATTTGGAGGCAAATAAATGACCCTTTAAACACTAGCATCTTGATAACTGCAGGAAGGAGTAGTACTCTTAAGCCATGACACGGAATACTGTACTTAAAGTTGATATGTTGAGATAAACAGTGACTTGTGGGTAAGTGTTTGTTACCTTTTAAATAACCTCAGAAGCCTGAGACACTTGCCTTTTGGTATCCTAGCCAGCGTATTTCTTTCTTACTGAGTCGCTGTGCTCACATCAGACTTTGGGAATGCTGTTCGTACTATTCCGTGATTTTAAAAAAAAACAAACCTAAAAAAAGAGCAAGCTTAGAAATTGGCATTGGTACTGTAAGAAATCCTCTGAATATCCTTCAACTTTGAGTTATGGTATCTAGAGACAGGCTACTGATGAATGACTCTTTTTTTTTGTGTGTTGTGAAGGACTACTCTAGATAAACTTCAGACTGAAAATTCCTAGTCGCTCCAGTAAACTTGACTGCAAACAGAAACGTCCTAATTTGAAAACATTCCATTTGTTATGTGAAGCATGTGTTTTCTCTTCAGAGATCCAAGTAAAATGCTGACAAGCCCAAATTGCCAAAGTTGAAGTCTATAATCTTAGCTGCTAGAAGAGCAATGCAGCCTAGATTTCTATTTCTTGATTTTCCAGTTAATGGTGGGGTGTCCTGGGCTGACCCTGGCTGGAGACCAGGTGCCCACCAAGCTGCTGTATCACTTCCCTCCTCAGCTGGACAGGATGTAATGAAAGGCTCGCGGATCCAGATAAGGACAGGGAGAGCAGTTGCCAATTAATGTCATGGGCAAAATGGACTTGACTTAGGGAAAATAATTTTATTTACTCCCAATAAAATCAGAGTAGGATAATGAGAAATAAAACAAAATCTTAAAAACACCTTGCCCCCACCCCTTCCTTCTTCCTAGGCTTAACTTTACTCTCGACTGCTCTACCTCCTCCCTGCCAGCAGCACAGGGATAGGAATGGGGGTTGTGGTCAGTTCATCACACACTGTCTCTGACGCTCTTTCCTCCTGAGGGGGAGGACTCCTCACATGCTTCCCCTGCTCCAGTGTGGGGTTCCTCCCACAGGAGACAGTCCTCCACGGACTTCTCCAACATGAGCCCTTCCCATGGGCTGCAGTTCTTCACAAACTGCTGTAACATGGGTCCCTTCCATGGGGTGCAGACCTTCAGGACCAGACTGCTCCAGCCTGGGTACGCCACAGAGTGACAAGTCTAGCCAGCAATCCTGCTCCAGCATGGGTCCCTCTCTCCCTGGGACCACAGGTCCTGCCAGGAGCCTGCTTGAGTGCGGGCTTCCCACTGGGTCACAGCTTCCTTCAGGTGCATCTGCCTCATCTAGTGCTGGGTCCTCCATGGGCTGCAGAGGCACAGCCTGGTTCACCATGGTCTTCTCCAGGGGCTACAGGGTAACACCTGCTCTGGCACTTGGAACACCTCGTCCCCCTCCTTCTTCATTGACCTTGCTGCCTGCAGGGTGGTTTCACATATTCTCACTCCTCTCTCCAGCTGCAATTGCACAGTTGTTTCCCTCCACCCTTCTTAACTATGTTATCCCAGAGGCACTGCCACCATCACTCATGGGCTTGGACTTGGCCGGCGGTGGGTCTGTCTTAAGAGTCAGAGCCAGCCAGCTCCATCAGACATGAGGGAAACTTCTAGCAGCTTCTTGCAGAAAACACCCCTGGAGCACCACCAGTACCAAAATCTTGCCATGCAAACCTAACACATGTGGCCAAGTATTTTTTCCCCCATCACTGTATCCAGGAGGAGCTCAGCATCTAAAATTAATCTGCAGTATGTTCTCTCACCAAATGGTTGTACTTCTTTTACATTGTAAGGTTTATTTCCTGTCATGCAGTAATACGCCTCAGTCAAGCGGAGTGGAGATAAAGACTGTTTACTTTCCTGTTAAGCCTTACGTTTACCTTGGCAGGGGTCTGGTGTTCTCTCTCTGAGCTATTTGAGATCTACCTGAAGGCTTACATGGGAAATTCAGTGTATCAAACATGTTTGCTGCTGGTTTTTTGTTTGGTGGGGCTTTTTGTGCCGGTATTATCTCTGGACTGTTAGGTGTTGCACAAGGTTGGACTTGATCTCTGAGGGTCCCTTCCAACCCCTACAATTCTGTGAATCTGTGAAGGTTAGAGGGTACTTTGTGCAGAGAAATTCTTATGGGCAACTGTCTTAGGAATTTGGTCTCTGAATACAGTTGCTCAGGTGCTCTTTTTGAGCAACTTTGGTATTCCCAAGGAGGCGGTAAAATCTCTTGGTCAATTTTAGTCAAGAATATTGACTTGTCGAAAAGAATCTGTTGGCCTGGGCAGCAGAAAGCTCTTGTTGTTTAGGACAGGGGATGTCGTAGAGCTGTTTTTGGTTTTAGCTGATACACTAGTTGATCCCTCAAAATAAAGGGACACATTTTTCAGTACAGAAGATAGATTTCACCACTAAAGGATTTAGAACATTGTCTCAGTTGCTAAGAAAAGTAGGGAGCCTTTAAATCAATTGCATATCCTACAGAGGCTTTGAAAGATGACAGATGTTGTATCTGTCTCTTGTGAGGGGTATAATCAGTGATCTGAAGTGTTTCAAGCTTGTTATGACTATTTCCTTGTAATAACTTGGTAATTTGATTGACTCAAAATAGAATCATAAAACACTGTAGAGGGTCACGTAGCAGATTTTGCCTAACATTAGTCTTGCACTATGTCAGTGTTTACAGTGACAGTATAGTAGTAGAATGTAACTCAAAGCAGCACGTTTTCAGATGCCCATCTGTGATTTCTTTTTTCCTCCAAAACTGGGAAAGACTGGTTAAATTAAAAGAGAAAACACATGTCAAGAATGAGTTAGTGTCATAACATTTCCAGTATTCTCTGCCAGTTGAGTGGATAGCCCATAAATGAAGAGATAAAGTAAAATGGAAGCAATAAATAGTGCTCTCCTAGTTTTGCATTGTCTTTTAGTGTAGAGAAGGACCATAAATTAAGAAGGTTGAAAACTAACAATTTTAAATGTTAGACAGAATCACAGAGTAAGTTGGAAGGGACGCTTAACTCCAAGAATGGAGACTGTGTGATTTCTTGCATACCTCTTACAGTGTGTGTGACCACACTTAAGAGTGCGAAAGTATTTTCTTCTATCTCATCCATTCCTTTCTTTCTTATCACCTCTGAGATCAGTCTGTCTGGCTTCTCCATACCTGCCCAATACATACGTAGTTGTATATTGCAGTTAACCTCTGCCACTGGCCTTTTCTTGAGATGGAACAAACCTACTTCAGCCTCTTCCCTTATGCACCATGTCAGTGCTTCCCCTGTCCTGAGGAACCCCCAACCAGACATGGTACTCCAGATGCTGTCTCACAAGTGCAACCCATTTCTGCAGCCTGGTGGTTACACTTCTTCTAACAGCCCAGTGTGCAGTGGGCCATTGTTGCTGACCTCTGTTCAACTCCTTGTCCACAGGGACCCCCATATCCTTCTCTGACAAGACTCTCTGCAGTCAGCTGACCCCAGCCCATACTGCTGCCTGGTGTTACCCTAGCCCAGGTGCAGGACTTGGTATCATTAACTAACTTCCTTCCAGCTCATCTTTCCAGCCTGTCCCTCTGTCTAGCAGTTCTGTCCTTCAGCGTGTCAGATGCTCCCCCAGTTTGGTATTGTTCACATAATTGCTGACTGTGTTGGCCCATCATCCAGGAAACAGTGTTGATGCCTTGTATCAGTGCCTGAGCGATGCCACTGGTAATTGACCACCCCTTGGATGTTGTACCACTGACCATCATCCCTGAGCCCAAGAGTCAGTTCCATTTTCTACCCACCTTAGTGTTCACTTGCCCAGTTCAGGTCTCATGACTCATTTATAAGGACATTATGGGAGGTCACATTGGAGGCCTTGCTAAAGTTGAGTTATACAACATCCATTGTTTTCTTTTCTGAAGATGGTGTCATCTCATCCTAGAAGCCATTCAGGTTGATAAGGGACTGTTCACCCTTGCAGGTCTCTGCTAGCTCTTACCGATTGCCTTTTTCCAGTTCATGGAAAGTGGAAAAACAACATGGTAGTAGCTTCCAGGGGGATTTTAATAATATGCCTGGAGACTGATGTGAGACAGATTAACCCATAATTACCTGAATTGTTCTTGTTCCCATTCTTGAAGATGGGTGTGGTGGTTGCCTTTCTATCATTGGAAATCTGTCCTGATTATCACAATCTTTCAGACATGGTAGCAGAATTACAGTGACACTGAACTGCTCCTTTGACCCTCTTGGATGTGTCCCGTGGACTTGCGTATGCCCCACTGTCTTAAATATTCCCTAGCTCAGTTCCTCAGCTTATTATCCTACTGGGTTTTACTCCTTAGCTTAGTCCCAAGGTACCATTCTTGTTCCTGTAGTTGCAGATCCACAGGTAGTAAAGGAAGCCTTTGTTCTCTTGTCAGTCTCAAGTTTCTGGAGCTGTCTGGAGCTTTGACAGGCAGATGTTGCAGTTCTTTCTGCATTCCCTCATTACCCTTTGTATGATTAGATGTTTCATCTATGACTTGATAACTCATCTTCAAGAAGGTGAGTCCCACACACAGCACAAGAAACGGGATAATGATATTGTGAATCCTTCCTTGGTTACTGAAAGCCAGGTTTTTACAGCATTTACTGTTGTCACATATATTTTGACATCAGATGAAGAGATTGAGGTTATTTGTTAATGAAATTGAACAGTTCCAACTAGAGAATGGCTTGAACTGAAATGAATTTCACTGTGGAGAAGGAATTACCAATCTGTTATGCTGTTAAATGATCTCCTTCCCTCACAGTTTCACTATTAGTGTACCTGTCTGCCCTCAGTGTTTGGATAATAGCTATACTTTTATAATTCTCCTTGCTTCTTTTTCAGGCCCTTAGGTGTGGAACTCACCAGTTCAGATTATACTGTTGTTTATCATGTTTGCATACCTATACTAGAGGAATCCTCTGATTATTCATACCATTGATTTTGTGACCTGGCCTGGTCCTAGCAAAAGTACTGGAAGTTCCTTGCTGTAATGCAACACCTCTTCAAGGGACTTTAGGAGCTTAAGGGATTGCAGGAGTTGGAGCAGAGAAATCTACACATAAAAATTATGAAGCGTGGAGCTCTGTGGTTTGAGGGACCTGTTGGGCCTTCCTTGTTTCATAGTGCTTGCCTGTAGTAGTACTGGGAGTAATGATGTGCCATTAGGTTCTTTATATGGGGACCTCTGGCTTTATCAGGCTTATTAAATGAGTATCTTGTCTGCTTAGGTGAATTACCTTAGTTGAGGTTTTGAAGGTGAGTCATAGGGGATTTGATCAAATGTCCTAGATTTTATCTTCAAGGATGATCTGCAGGTTAGTTGTGGGTTGATGACCTCGTCTTACGTGCTAACAGAAGACATGTCTTGGAGCTGGCCTTAGCTCAGTCTCCCAGCAGTCCTCCAGAGGTTGTGGAATAAGAAACTACTCTATGCCTTCCCTCTATTGCACTGTTACCTATTGCACTTCAGAAGATTTAATAGAATAGGAGCCTGTGATTTTTCTCAGACAAGGCGATCCATTGATGGCATTAGATTGTAGAATTTTAAACCACATAGGAAATGAAAGTGGTCAAATAGTTCTATTTCTTACCATATTAAATGGTAGTTGAATAAAAATATGCTTATGAACTCAAGGTCAGTGCTGCTTTGCCTTTTCTCTCTCTGTTTTTTTATCATCAATCTCTGAAAACATATGTTTGGTCCTCCTTTGAACACGAAGTCTCACTATAACATTTCAGTCCTCAAAGTTATACAGTTACTCTTTGGAATCTTTATTCTTCGTGCCTGAAATCTCCTACAGGAATAGGAAAAACATAAGTTACAGGAATACTAACTGAAATTTGGAAAGTGGAATTTGTAGTTCTTTCCTTGCAGCAGGTTGATGCTGCAGGAGTCGACACTCACTTGACTTTTGGTATTGAAATTGAAAAAATATCTCCCATTTAATGTTTTCTCCCTCCACGCTCCCCAGCTCCTCTCCCTCCACCTCAAATATCTGTAGACTGCTGTGAGAAAACTAGTGCATGTTACAGATGGAAGAATGAGACGGTATTAGTAGTCCAAACTTAAATATGGAGAGGGTGCCACCAACAGTTAGTAGGAGGAAGTGAAGCGGAATAGGAGAAGGTGGCTGGAATTGCTGGTTTATCTTTCAAAGGTAAAAGTTAAGAATGCTTAACGGCCCTGAATCTTTTCTGTTATTATGAAAATTTAATTATTTATTTCCCCCCCCCCCCTCTTCCCCAGGTGAAACAATCGCACAGCTTACGGACGTGGCCAGCTTGGATCATCCGGAATCCGACAGCCACATAACAATCTTTACAGACAAAACGGGTGTGGTAAAAGCTGCAAGGCTGTTGCTTTCTTCTGTCACAAAGGTGCTGGTGTTAGCAGACAGAATCGTTATTAAGCAAATTATAACTTCCAGAAACAAGGTACTGCTTTTGTTTTGTTCTATTTTCCTGATACTTGGAGTCAGTGCAAAAGTCGTTTAAATGAAGCGGTATTTTCATTTTATCTCTAGGGGAAGTGGAAAATAAAGACATAAAAATTAATGTCTTTGACATGTTGACATACTAGATCTCTGGAACGGGGTGGCTGTAAGTCAGAAGGAATAAAACAATAGTTTTCTGTGACTTTCTGCATTTTATGTGACCTGTATTGATCTGTTGACTTAGTAAGCTGGAAAAGACGTTATGTTGCTGTTTATTTAAGATTGTTGCAAGGTAGAAGGGGTGTCTGTCAGTAAAATGGGCAATACAGGATGTTTGTACTGTCAGGATCATGATGAAGACAGCATTGTAAATATATATAGGCAAAAAGCTGTAAGGAATGTGGGTAAAAGTCTGTTCTAGTGAAATGAGGCTTACAGATGAGAAGTTTTCTTGTGACATTTAACTTATGTCTTGAAACTTAGCTTGAAACTACTTAGTTTTTATAAATAATATATGAAGATTCATTTAACCTCAAATGTAATCTATTTCGTGTACCTCCCTCTCTTGACTTTAGAATATTCTTCCTTTTTTTTTTCTTCTCCTGATGTGCTAAAACAAAAATAGAAAAACCTCATGTTTGAAAAATGAGAGCCTGATAAGGCTTGGATTTTTCCATTAATTTTCAACTCATACTCCAGAGTAGAGCCCATCTTTCCTCTTTCCAGTCCTCATACTGTCTATCGCCTTTTGTCCCGGTTTGCTTTCCAGACATGTTGATCTCTGTTTTGCAGCTTCTAGATCCAAGACACTTAGTTAACTGAGTCTGGGTTTCAAAAGCTATGACAATGCTTGCTTCAGTCTGATTTCAGACTTTGCAGCACTCACTTGCTGTCTCAGTGCTCTTCTCCAGTGGTCAGTGACGGTGGCAGCAGTTTTGTCAATGTTAACTTTCTGAAGTTACTTGCAGCTTTGGGTTTTTTCTTGCACTGGAGACCAGAACGGTGCATTTGATGACTTTTGTTGACTTTCATGAGCTTTTCTTCTGGCCTTGTCTGCAGCCATGCAGTAACAGTTCACCAAAATAATTTGTCACCCAAAATAATTTCCCTTTCCAAGAGTGGCTGGTGTTAGTGCAGGTTTAGGCCACAGAGTGACTACCATGAAGCAGTAAGGAGGGAAATATCTCTGCAGCAGCAGGCCATGGTTTACGATAGTCTTAAATATATATGAAACTATTGTCACATATACAGTGATATGAATAGAGTAAGCCTAGGTGCAGGGTATAATTTTGAAGGTATTTTAAAGTGAGATTCATTTTCTGCAGAAAGAGTATCTGAGACTGATTGCCATAGTCGCCCTAGTCTTTGCTGTCTTTTGGGTTTTACTGCTTTCTCCTTTCTATGCATAGCCTACATGTGTTTGAGAATGTTGACGTTCTGTTTATAGTACAGGTAGAACAAGTCACATCTCTAGGACCAGATTAAATAATGATGGTGTCTTGTGCAGTGATACCCTGATACTTCCAGAGTGTGCCCTGAAAAGTGTGTCAGTCAGCGGTGTGATGGATACCAAAGCAGTTCTTCCTTTCCTCCTGTGAGAAATACTGTGCTGGCGGGGCGATGTGGGCAGGGACACAAAATTGCTTAGAGACAGTGTGGTATAATACAGTGTAGAGAATGGAAAGGCAGGAGCAGGATCATTGGTACTGCCAACTGGAGCAGATGCTGGTTTTTTGGAATGGGTCACTGTTGCGCTGATCTCAGCTGCATTTTCCTCTTTGTCTTCATCAGGGACCAAATGTCCAATGTTAAACTTTCAGTGCCAATTTTCTGCCTCTTTCTGAATGCTGTAATTTTCACTGTCATCATCATCTTCATCATATTAATCAAGAGTAGCTAAGTCAGCCAAGGGCAAAGGACAGAAAAACAGCTTAGTGGTTGGATGCCCAATTTCATAGGCTGATAAAGTGATTGAGATCTTCTGGTAAGGTCATCTGTTCCAGAACCCAGCCTCAGGTTGATGACCCTGATGAAGCTGTTTCTGCTTCTGCATCCTCTGCACCATACGTTCTGACCCTGTGTTCTTTGGCTGTGTGCATTTCTCTAGTCCCTGCCCACATCCTTCCTACCTTACAAAATTTGCTTCAACTGTCCATCCCATTTAGTCACTGCATCAGTGAGCTTCAAATCTTGCTCCGCTTACTGTCAGCAGTCAGGTTAGGAATGCCAGAACAATGGATGGGGAAGTGACAGATAGTGGGGGGAGTGTTGCTGCACTATGCAGATTGGATCAAAATGTGGATGTGCCCTGAAGTGATGTCAGCCTACGACAGATATCTGAAAGGTGACATTCACAGTGCAGCAGTAGCTGTGCGATGCTAAGTGCTAGTTGAGATATTAATAGGAACTTAGTCTTTTTTGATGCATATTTTTAACCTTGTATTTTTAAAGGTGTGTTTCAATTTCTCTGTGTTTCATGTTGAAGAAAGTTTTTAAAATGAAAAATTTTGAAGACATCACAAATACTTTGCATTTTAACAGCTTCCTGAATAAGCTTTAGACAAATTTGGAGCTGTCCATGCTGTTTCTCCCTGTATGTAGCTTCTTAGGATGTCAGCCCTGCCTGGGATGTCTAGAATTGTTAGCTGTGATGGAAGTGCATGTGCTTTCACTAAAATTTTCATTTGATGAGATCTGTCATGACAGAAACACTTGCTCTAGCATAACTGAGAGGCTGCTTGCAACCAAGACCATACTCATGGCCTGTATTTGCTTAAACCAAGAATTATTGAGCATAATTACTCTTAGTTTTTTAATCCGTTTGTAGAAAAGAAAATTGGAGAAAACATACAGGTGAAGCCCTTTTCCCACATTCACTCTTCTACATAGTCACCTTCCCAGTCCTGTGGGGACTGCTATTTTTGCACCTTCATCTTTTATGCCGCTTCCTTCCAAGTCCTTCACACCCCCCCAGCCCTGCTCACGTATCAACACCTGATTCACAGGGTTTCCTGTTTCTACAGCCTTTGTGGAACTGGTTGCATAACGTAAGATACTCAGACTGATACTGTGGTCTAGTATTGCATGATAAAACAGTCAGTTCCACTGAACTCACAGGATTTAGTGGGACACTTGCTTTACATAGATTAGATCTGAGATTAAGGAGTTGCTCTTGCTACAAAAGAAAGTGTGCCTCTGGGAGGGTTTACCTGGGTTATGAGGAGGGGGTAGTTTGTCATAATCTGGTATGTAGAATGCTTTTTCAGTTGGGGAGAAGAGCCTTCTGGCATAGGAAAAGAACAATAAGGGGACACTTCTCCCTTTCAAGCACAGTTTCTCAAGTTTTCATGTGGTATTTTATCTCCAGTCTGAAACATGGTACAGAACTGCTTTGACTGTCTTCCCTTATGAAGACATTCCATGGATTTGAAAGAACACATTGGGATTAGCGATGATTATTAATTTAGACTTGATTTGAATTATGCTTATGTAGTCAAAAAATACATACAAATTTTAAGCAGCACGGTTCACAAGTGTCAGTAAATAATAATACTGCTAATAATGTCTTCTGTTTAGTATCTTGATAGTACACAGTTTTCCCTTATCTTGCAGGTTCTTGCAACAATGGAACAACTAGAAAAAGTCAGTAGTTTCCAGGAGTTTGTACAAATATTCAGCCAGTTTGGAAATGAAATGGTAGAGTTTGCCCATTTAACTGGAGATCGGCAAAATGTAAGTATTCATAAAAAGAATGTAAGTATTAATAAAAAGCAAATTCACCTCCTTATGTTGAGGGCTCCAGAGTTGGACACAGCCTTCTAGGTGGGGTCTCAAGAGAGTGGAGTAGAGGGGCAGAATGACCTCCCTCCACCTGCTGGCCACGCTGGTTTTGATGCAGCTCAGGAGAGGGTTGGCTTTCTGGGCTGCAAGTGCACATTGCCAGCTCATGTTGAGTTCTCATCAACCAACACTGAGCTGAGTACGTGCTCTGTGCCAAAAAATCTCTTCTAGAAAAGCTGCATATAATGAAATAAAATACCTGCTTAGAAATGAACTGTGTATATTTTTCCTTGAAACATCCATAGCAGTTGTTCTTTGGAAAGAGAAAGGGGTGTCGCTAGTGGTAGTCTTCTCAACTCATGTTTCAGTGTTAAGTGGTCTTTGGCTCTCCTCTCCTGGTTTACTTGACTCTTCTGGAAAGAGCGCTTCATTAGTACTTCTTGGATTGTGCCACCTTCTTGATATGTTGTCTTGATACACTGACTTTACAGTGTGTAGGCTGCTATGTGGCTCTGTTAGTTTTATTGGGAATTAACATCCTTCCAAGTATTTTTCCTTAGCATAATTATAAGAAGTGTGCCAGAAACTCTTGAGTGTGGTCAGATTCATCAGAATGCGATGTCAGAATTTCAGAAATGAGCTGTTGGTTTGGGGGGGGGGGGGGGTTTCTCTGTGTTTTTTTTTTTT
>VZTU01013258.1:85791-144508 GCA_013400835.1 Zapornia atra
TGTCTTTGACTTTTTTTTTTAACGTGATTTTGATCTTAAAGATTTTCTGCAGCTGCTAAATAAGTTTTTTTATAAAAATGTCCAAACAGACTGTTGCTGTGGTTTATCCGGGTTTTTTTAGTAGTCTAGGATAAATAAGGTTTAATTCCATCCTGTAAACTGTTCACTATTCATCTGGTCTCATTCAGTTGCCTTCCTAATACTCAGATAGCACTCAGCTATCTTTGCAAGCACTGAAGAACTTAATTACAGCTTTGTAAGTCCTTCCTCTTGCTAGATCCTCTCACGTGTTGAGAGATTCATGTCTTGCCCTCTTCCTTCCTTCCCACGCCGATCTAAATTTGAATTCAGAATTCTTCCCTTTTGATGAACTTTTCTGGGAGTCTAATTTGGTTTTGCACATAGATCCCTCTCTCCTGGAGAGTTTAAAAGTTCCTGTACTCAATGCCTTTCTACAGAGGAATTGGGGTTTTTTTAACCTGTTAAAACTTTATTACTGATACATAGTAAATAGAACACTCAAGTAGAGAGAAGATTTACTTTGCATTTCCTTCACTGCAGTACAATGAAGAACCGGTGTTCTCTGTCTCTGCCTTACCCTCGCCCCCATTTCAGACAATTTTTTTTAGCCAGGTATATTTTTTCCCTTCCTTTTCCTGATTTATGAATAATGCTATATGATAAAGATAGCAAAATTAGTGACAGTTTACATAACACGCTCTATCTCTGAGATCTTCCTTCTTTGAAATCTGAATTGAAGAGAGCCAAGAATAAATGCATAAATTAAAATCTGTCAGAAAAGCAAGTTCTAGATCATGAGTCAGACTGAAAATAGCAGTTGTCAGACATAAAGAAGCTTTCTCACAACCCAACCATCTGCAGGAGAGTTTCCTTCTTCCGGTCTCACAAGCACTACTGTGTTATATTCAGGTCATTTTTTTCTTTTGGTGCTTAGGACTTGAAGGATGAGAAGAAAAAGGCTAGAATGGCAGCTTCTAGGGCTGTTCTTGAGAAGTGCACCATGATGCTCCTAACTGCTTCAAAGGTGAGTTATGTGCGCTCGAGCACAACTTGGATAAATCACCAAGTGTATCAGCATAGCTGACTCTTCCTTCTCAGCCCCCTTGTAAATTTCACCCTAGAAAAGGGGGTAAGAATAAAGAAGGAGTTAAGGAAACTCTTTGTATTCTGAGTAACAGCATGAATTCTGCTTAACACGATAGCAGTTTAACAAAAGTAATTTATCGTATTCCAACGCACTCTTTAGATTTGCCTTGGCAGAAAGTGTTCATTTCGCTCTGCTGCCTGTGTACCCTTTCCTAATACTTACTCTGCTTTCTTTAAAAAGACTTGCCTGAGGCACCCAGACTGTGAATCTGCTCGGATAAACAAAGATGGGGTTTTTCATCGGATGAGATTAGCTTTGGAACAGGTCATAGAAATTGTAACTGACTCTAGACCAAACGGAGAAAGTGAGATGGCCCCCATCAGCATATATTCTGGCATCAAAGAGTTCAAGGTAAGAGTAGAAATAGTGCTGTTTTCTACAGCCCAGTAAATTGGTGGGCAATGGTCTCTTCAGCCAAGTAACAGGAGATGGGACAAGGGGAAATGGCACAAAGCTGCACCAGGGCAGGTTCAGATGTTAGGAAAAAGTTCTTCACTGAAGGAGTTGTCAGGACCTGGAACAGGCTGCCCAGGGAGGGGTTTGAGTCACCGTCCCTGGATGTGTTTAAAAAAGGGTAGATGAGGTACGTAAGGATATGGTTTGACATAGGACAGGAACGGTTGGACTTGATGATCTTGAAGGTCTTTTCAAACCTTGTGATTCTGTAAATTACCTCAAAACTAGAACTTTGAATAAAAATAGTTACTGTTTTTTAAAAATTACAAATGGTGAAGCTGAATCTTTTCAGCAGCATTAAATAACTGCTGGAGAATCTGACAAGAGGTGGTAATTTCATAGTTGTTGCCAAAATACACCTTCTGATACTTGCCATCTCCTCCTGAATCAGAATGCCCTCAGAAGTCTGATGTTCTGTTGAGGCGATGCCTTGGACCTTAAATCAACTTAAGCATCAGGGTACTGATCAGAACTTCATTTAAATAGTCATTGAAGAATTATTGCTTTCTGATTGGAAGTACTTTTAAAACTGCATGCAAAAATATTCATCCAAACATTTAAAAGAGAAAACTGGCATCCGAAGGGATTAGTTTGAATATAAGTTGAATAATAAAAGCATTGAAAGGAAAATGAAGTGTAAAATGATGCATCTGCTTTCTGTACTTGCATCAGTATTGTGTATCCAGAAAAATTCTCAAGGAACTGATATGCTTCTTTTTCAGAATAAGGTGGAGGGTCTTCGTGAGAATCTTTATTTTCTCTCAAAAGAGAACCTTTCTACAATGCTGGAAGTTATCCTGGAACATACAGAGGACTTCACAGACTCTGCCTATACCAGTCATGAGCACAGAGAGCACATTTTGGAGCTGTCTAAACAGGCAAAAATGGAACTAGAGCAGCTGGTTTCAGTGTGGATGCAAGCTGTAAGAGCTTTTTAGCAAAGTAAATCTTTTCACCTCTACTTTGGAAAGAAATTTTGAATGCAGTGTTTCTTCTGGTCTAGGAATAGAGAACAGTGTGTATTCCTCACAGTGAGAGCTGATCGTGGAAGCCAGAGTTTGTTCTGTGCTTCTGCAGCTTCAGTATGTTCTGTCCTCCCCGGCCCCCAGTGATATTCCTTCATTGATTCTTTGATAGCTGAATTAGGCTGCTAGGGGCATTAGCCTAATCTTAAGAAAACTGTAAGTAGAAACAAGAAGGTGAATGGAAGGGTTGTTGCAGAGTCTTGAACAGGTCTTTTGGTTGAGTAGTTCAGAGACTTCAGTTGTCTTGAACCCATGGCAGTGGCCACAGTCTGTTTCTTGTTTCAACAGAATACTGAAAGCACTTAAACCATTGAAAAGCAAAATATTCTAAAGAACGGAATGGTTTTTGTTTTTTTTTTTTTTAAAGTTAAGTGGAGAGAAGAGAGAGGAAAGACACACTAAGAGGGAATTTTGGTTTGCACTCTTTACAAGATTTGAATGTTTGAATGATGGTAGTTTTGCTTTTTAGAGAAAGCAGCACATTAAGCCTCCCGCTGTCATTTGTCTTATCTTGTGCCTTGAAGATGATACAGCTTGAAGAGCATATAAATCTTACTGATAATACAGACTGTTGTTATTACAAAGGTGACACACATAGAATATTAATTGCATAGGATCCCACAACTATAAGAAACTAAATCTGTGGTTAGCTTGGTGTTGGGTGTTTGGCTCTGCTAGGCAGCTGTGTAAACACTGCTCAGCAATAGAAACACTGTTTTTATCACAAATCCAAGGGGTAGAAATGAGAGCTGAGTACAAGACTACATACACATGATCCATGAAAATACTTGGGCGTGCACATGTGTGCCTGTGCAGTTTTTTCATTAATAAATAACCCAACTGAGCTGTGAGTGATATCACAGTCAGCAGATGAAATGCCATCAGCTCAATTAGGTGGCTTTTTAGTTTCAACTCAGCAGCTTCTTTGGAGAATGAATATTTTCTGAGCCATGTATGTAATTCATACATAAATTGTTGATTAAAAAAAAATTTAAAATTGTGCCTTGAGGATGCATGAACTGAGAGATACATAGAGCTCTTAGGGTACCAAATTACTTCCCTTTCCACTCACTATATCTTCTTTTTAGCAAGCTAAGTGAGTCTTCAGTGAAGAGTGTATGTTAAAACAGAAGTGTGTTGTAACCTAGGTTAAGTCTAAATTAGACTGACATCAGTGATTTGCTCTTGTGTTATTGTAGGGTAATGAAAACCAGCTGGAGAACAACAGATAATCTAATGCCATTAATTGAATTTTAAATGTTTCTGAAATGATCCCTATGTATGTTTGAGCTCATAAGATTGCAAGCTACTGTCCTGTTATAGGCTTTCCTGTAACCTTATTTTGGCTAGGCAATTCCTTCACTTGGGTTTAAAAGTATATATATATGTAGTTGTACATACAAGGAGGAAAAATGTGCACGTTAAATAAGTAAAAGAAATGAAAAAGAACGCACTAGTGAGTGTAAAGCATCGTGTTCCTTGTGTTAAAAGTGATTTTGTGATGTTAGGATGTTGTGCTTTTACACAATGTACTTAAAAGCATTAGGTTTGAGGTGCAGGTAGCTTTGAGACTTAGAACAGATAAGAATATCTGAGAAAATGATCATATGGGCTTGGGTGTTGTTTTTTTGGCTTTTTTCCTTTAAACAAAGTGGAGGGTGCCTGTGTCTCTACCTACATTTTGTGTGTGTGTGCTTATGTTAATTTAGACTGAGGGGCTAATGCTTTTGCAGCCATGGCCATGTTAATGGTCCCACTTAGGATAATTGTTTCCAATATATTTTGGAGGAGAATGCAAAATCCTGGCAATGTACCTCTTTTCCCAGTGTTCTGTCTCGACATGTGGGTAGTTCCATAGATAGGTAGGTGCTATTTGCAGAAGTGGGAGCTCTGTCTTGACGCTACCTCAACCAAATGTTCTTAGCTACTGTCCTTGTTTAAATTAGGCAATGATCTAACGACTTACAAGGAAACTTTAAGTAATCTTCTGTAATTCAATATAGAACATTTGGTATAACATTTTAGGTACCAGTTTTATTTTAAAAGGGTACTTACATTAAAAAAAACCTCGAACCGAACAGCCTTTAAACTGTTGCTCTACTTCAGGTTGTTTAGACAGAAGGTTTTGGGAAGTTGAAAAGCTTAAGGAAACTGAAAAAAAGCTCAGTGAGATTTAGAAATAAATTGAACAGAAACAGTCAATTAGTTTGCATCACTGTTATTTCTAGATCTGACTTGGTGATGTATGTTTCTATAAGGGAATTTTTCAAGTAAAATTTACACAGGATGTACAAATGAAAACTCTACATAGAAATAGCTTTCTTCTAAAGTAACTTGAAGTAATGACAGATGATGTGAAGGTGGGATTTGTTGAGTTTTTTTGTCTAATGTTTTGTTGGTTGCTTTTTTTGGCTTGTAGCAAAACCAGAAGACAAAGGATCTCATGGAAGACTTGGAAGTAGCCATTTTAAAAACATGCCAGTGCATGAATGAACTTAAGAGAGAAGTAAGTCTAGTTTAAGCAAGCATTAACTGCATAAAAGATTGAATTTCTTACTTCTTATATGTGAAGCTGTAAAATAGGATCCTGTACCCAAAAAGGCTAGTATCTCTTTATAGACAAGAGTGGCTAAATCAGAATTACATCAGGGAGCTAGTATGCAGTCATCTGCATCCACCCTCGCAACTGATTAGAAATCTCTTGGGTACATAAACTCTTTGTTAACTTGGAGAACAATGTGAAAAAGAGAAGTGTTTAGAAATAAATACTGCCTTAGATGGTCATTACTTTAAACATGAAGGATAAACTTTGCTTTGCATCACTGTTTTAAATACTTTTAAGTGTGTGCTTAAGTGAGTGAATTACATTCACTGTTTGTACTTGCCCTGTCCTACTGCTTTCTGTAGCAGAAAGGTGGTATGACAGTGCTTTATACTCCAGTGTTTTCCTACACAGCTGGCAGCTGTGTATGTGCTCGTTGTAAATCATTTTGTTCCTAAATGCAGGCGTGCTGTGTGTCCACTTACATACATGTAGATAGCTGCCTCATGTGGTAGATGGGATGGAACTGCAATTGCTCATCAGAGTCCTTCCCCCCCTCCACTTTTAACAGGTAGCATCAGCACCTTGTCTGTTCTACAGATTTCTGGCAGCTTGCGAAGTATTTGCAAAGCATTCAGATCTCTGTTCAACCACTTCCCTTTAGACAGATGGAAAAGTGAAGACTAAGGTTGGTGAAGGTTTCCATAATAGGCTGCAGCAGAGCAGTGCGAAGACGCTGGAGAAGTACGGTGAACTTCCTCAGACTGAGCACTCAGCTGCTGTTACCAGAAAAACCTCAAGTGCTCAAAAAATCATGCTGCTTTTTTCTTTTTTTTTTCTTAATTAGAGGCAAAATCAGAAATTTCATCTTCTACATTATAATTCCTGCAGCTGTCCCAAAGATCTGAGCAGTGCTTCTGATCTATTTTGGCTGCAGTTAAGCACTGTGTGCTTCTGCCATCAGGCAGTGTCTTGAACCCCCAGAAAATGGAGGATACTCAATTTTTGCACTTTGATTAATAGCTGTTTCCTCTTTGTGACATTCAGCTGCTTTAACTGTAAGGTCATGCTTTTTGAGTAACATTGCTCCAGTGTGCTGAATTGTGGAGCAAGGCTTCCCAGTCAAAACTGTATGTGACTGTGGAGTTGCACGGATCATAAAGTCAAAGGGAGCTTATGAAATATAGTATGTGGAAAAAATCCTTGTATTTTCTTGCAGCTCCATAAATGTAAAACTTCCCATGTTGCCCTGCCCACAGGTTTCTATTTATGAAAATGTCATGTAACAAAGACTACACACTTGCCACACTCACCAACTAACGGATGTAGCATAAAACACAAAATAGTGGGCTACCCATGCCCTGCAATGTAGCTCCATATTTAAAAGCCATGCAGGTTGAAAAAGCTGTTACAGAAATTGTGGAACAAATTGAGTGGGTTTGGATCCCAAGATCTGTATGACTTGTTTTGGTGACCTGCAAAGCACGACATCTTAGTAAGAGCTTTTTTTAAAATGCACAGGGTTAATGCTACTCTTACAGGTAAATTCAGAGTATTCTGTAATTTTCCTTGTTTTCTATGTAGTGACTGGATTGATCTCAGGATAGCTATGCTTCTGTGCATAGCTGAAAAGGAACTGTCTTGCAGTCTGACTCAGGGTGCTGCAGTATAGCAGTCAGCAATCAGACTCTGTTAGTGAAACTTAACTATTGTGACTCTAATTAAAATGTTTTTGAGCGCCTGGGTGGCTGAGAACCCAAGACACCCATATTAAAAGTAGTTCTTTCCCATCTCTATCACTTTGTGGAAGAAACGAAAGGTATTTTCCTTCCTTGAGATGATTATCCTGCTAATGATCAGACAGCATTAAGTAGAAATCAATTTCAGGTTTAGATCAGGATGAAAAGAGTCTCTAATGAAAAGGTAAATCTCTGTGTAGCCTATATATAAATGAGAGTTGCCAGTTCTAACTACCTTTACAAACCTGGCAAATAATCCTTTCTTCTGACCTGACTTCATGTCTGATGCTAATGCTTTGTCCTAATTTGAATGGCATGCCAGCAATGGTATATAGTTTGTAACAGGTTGTCATAGCTTTTTTTAGCTACTCTCTACAAAACAGCCACAACAGGTTTTGAGACCACAATTCAGGTTTCTCGCATGGAATTAAAACCAAACAACAATTTGCCCAAAAAACCTTAATTCTGGACTGCACAGGAAGTACTGTCAGGGGAAAGAGGGTGCAAATATATAGAGTCCAGTGGAATAAAATACCCAACATATACTGTTCTAGTAAACAGTCTCTACAGAGTCAAGGCCCACCAGTGCCACAATTTCAAGCTTGTTGCATTCGTAACAACTTGAAAAATAACCTTCTTGAACAGCTGAGCTTGTTGTATATCCAGTGTAGTCCAGCAAAGTGAGTGTAATTATTGCAAGGCTCATAATACCCTTATGAGCATAAGAACACTCTGCTTTTTTCTAAAGAGGTTGCTATTTTGGTTTTACCTTTGTTTTTAAAAAGGGGGTTGATTACAGGGCTTAGGTAAAGCTACTATGGGTCGTCACTAGAATGAGCAGCAGATGTTGCTGAAAGCTGTTGTCAAGCAGAGTCCTTCACAGCTGGATTTCAGCAGATCCGGGGGTCTACAAGTGTGTCTGGATTTAGGGATGTGTTTCAAGGGGAAGAGTCTCCTTGCTTGTTGGGAGACTGGAGAGAGTGCTTCAGAATTCTCCAAGACCCATCTCTGGCTTCAGTCTCCTAGCAGAAAATACGTTTCTTTAGTTTTCTAAGACTGTGTCACAAGCTGATTATCTTCAAACTTCTCTTTGTGTCCCTGAGAATTCAATTATTCACAGGAACTTAATTCTAATATATTATAAACTTGGATACTGTGTGGTTTTGGTCTGGTTCATGTGTTGTGCCAGGCTTGGTGCCCTGAAATCTGCACCTGTGATTTTTCCCAGCTGTAATATTATCAGAAAGCAGCAGTGTGATAACTTCATGTCCTGGTTTTTACCCAGCTGCTCTTTTGTTTCTCTCCCTCTGTATTTGGTTGTGGGTGGGTTGTTGTGGTCTGGTTTTGTGGGGAGTTTTTTTGTACAGTGGATTTTGTCTTTGTTCTTTAAATAGTAACTGAAGAATTAAAACTCTAGATAATACACAGGCTGTGTATGAGCTTTTGTGGCAGTAAATTTTTTTACTTGGAAAAATCAATCTGTCTTTTAAGTTTATTTGATTTGGTACTGGATGAAGGTTTTATTTCCTTCTAAGGTTTATTTCTTCTTCTTTCTTTTGCTATTCAAGGTCCACAGCGCAGCAACATCTTTGGCAGCAGATCTGCTGAAGTACCATACGGATCATATGGTTCTCAAAGCATTAAAAATCACAGGAGTGGAAGGAAATCTTGAAGCTGTAGCAGAATATACTTGCAAGCTCTCAGAGCAGAAGGAACAACTTGTTGAGGTGAGTTCATGGCTGCTTTCATTTTGTAAAGCACTTTGAAAATGAGTGGCCGTATTTGTCTTAACCTGTTATTCAAGAAAGCCTTAGTGGGGTTTTTTTGTAATTTTTATTTTATTTTCCTCATACAGTGTTGAATTTTGGTATGACTTAAGCCAGAGGAGTCACTGTGGCACACAGTTGTTGTAGAAGGGATGTACCATCGTACCTAATTCACCTCCTGGACCTAGATTCAAACTCATTGTTTAACTCTGTATTATTATCTGTATGCACATACTGGGGCTAAAATATTCATTAAAATATACCTATCTAGATCCAAGTAGAGATGATAGACTTCTTATTCTTTAAAGTGGTAGTCATTCAGCAGCAGCTGAATCCAAAGACACGTTCTAAGAAAGCTGGGAATGTAAGTCTCTTAATTCACCAAACTTGGCTGTTTTAAAGACCTTGTGTCATTTTTGTCAGTCAACAGAGGGCCACTGAAAATCTTTTCTCCTTCATGAATAGCAGTGTGTATGTTTCGTGTACTAATACATGCGTGGTTTCGTAGGGTAGTAGCCACACATGTGAACAAATAATGCTTCCAGGACTACTTCCAGGACTACTTCCAAGCCACATGAGATCGTGGCTCTTACCAGTACCTGTGGAGAGGTTGTCTACCATTCCTTGTTCTCTCTTGCCTGACAAACAGAGAAAACTCTCTGTGAGTAGGTGAAGGTTCAGACTGTATGGCTCAGAATGAGCATGAGTTGGCAGCTTTGGAGAGATATTGTTGCATTTATGAGCATTCCTTGCTGACAACCCACAGTGTGAGATAGCACAGAGAATGCTACCTCGGGGCCAGGATTTCCCAGAGACCTTTGCGGTCTCTTTTTGGTGATGACATTAACAGTATGGCCTCTTTTTTTTCTCTGTTGCTCTCCAAGATGATGAGGGTTGCCTTCCAGCCTGCCATCTTTGTGACACATGGTGTTAAGCAGAGGTATTGAGTTGCATGAAGAAGGGCGTGCTGTGAGAGCAAGGCTTGCTCAAGTGGTGTTGGAGCACTGAGCTAGGTGGAGTGAGAAAGATCTGAGCTTCCTAATTTTGCATTTATGTTTTCTCTGTGCCAGAACTGTTGAAGGCATTTTAGCATTGAACTTCTCAGAGCATAGATTGTAGTATCTACTCAAATAGAACTTCCCAGTTCCCTTTGGTTTTTGGGCATATGTGGAGAAAGAATCTATTTATTTATATTACATTGTTCAAGTGTGTGTCCATATGTGTTTATGCTTTACTTCTCCAAATTCTGTCACATACTGTGGTCTTAAGTTGGAGCAGAATTAATGGAACCAAGTGGGAGACATACAAAGGTACATTGTCTTGATCTGGAGTGTGGTGATGCCAGAAGCTATGCTTGCATGGCATCTAATACTCATTCTTACTAAAAAATACTGATTTCACATGGGACTTGAATAGTCATCCCAGAAGTCTGAATATGCAGAAGAAACACCCTTGAACTTCTGGGACTAGGAAATCAATGCTGTGGATTTTTAATTTTGGCTTTAACATCCCTTTTTTCTGTGAGAAGAAATTAACAAGTCACTGATTTTTCTTTAAATTTTTATTTACCATGCATAACTATAAGGTTATAGAGTGCATGTGAGGCCTTGTAGCATTTCAGATGATGGACACTGCAGCTGGTGTCATACGTGCTCTCTGTCTTAAATTCTCCTTTTGACCTGAAAACTTCAATGTTCCTTCTTAGCCCAAAGTTGACAATTAATTTGATGATGGTTTGCTCAAAGATAATTCAGTCCCCTGGATGATGAAAGCCTAGATTTTTGACATGGTTGTTAATGGCTGATCCAGCCTGTTTTGGTGAAGTCACTTATGCTACAATTTTTCCAAGTTCCATAGGTGTCTGATTATTTTAAGGTTTATTCAATCATATATATGTGAAATTCGTGTTCTATTTTTGGGTTTTTTTTACTTACAACCTAGGGTTTGGGGTTTTTCTTGTGGGGTGGGGTGTTGAGGTTTAGTTTGTTTCTTTTCTGGTTTTCTGGTTTTGGTTTTTTTACACACTCCAAGTCAGGATTGAGCCATGTTTTTATTGTAAATGCTCCCTGTGAAACATCCATCTGTGTGATCTCCAGTAACTTTGTGAAAGGACTGCCAATAACTTTGTGTGTGTATTTGTGCAAGTGCACCTCTTCTCACTACTAACAGAAGCCTGTCTTTTACTGTTTTTCTCTTTGTATTTATAAAAAATATTTAGATGTGTCGCTTACTGAGGCATGTTTCTGGAACTGAGCCCCTTGAGATTACTTGCATACATGCAGAAGACACCTTTCAGGTCACTGGCCCACAGGTAGGCTTAGCTTTTATCTGGCCACTTCTAGTGGGCATAAATAATAATTACATTTATGATTTTTTTTGAGACCTAATATTGAACTGTTCAAAGCAGTTCTAAGAGAGTTTTACTTTAATATCGGGCACTAGGTAAAAGAATGCGTGAGAAAGATCATGAAAACTGCAAATGTCAGATGAATACACTACAAGGACTTAAATAGTGACAGTTTAATTTTCTGTTTGTCTGTGAAGGTATTTGTGAATTCATGGGCACACTATTTCCAAGGACTAACAATTATAAGCACTTCATTCTTTGTTCAGATCATTTCTGCTGCAGAAACGTTGGCATTACACCCATCTAGCAAGATTGCAAAAGAAAATCTTGAGGTGTTCTGTGAGGCCTGGGAGTCTCAACTGAGTGACATGTCTATGCTGTTAAGAGAAATCAATGACGTGTTTGAAGGCAGAAGAGGTAAGAATGCTATGTACAAATAGAAAAATACAGTTCTTAAAGCATCCAAGAATTTTAAAGGTGATTTAGAAAACGCTGTTTTCTTAAGAACACAATAAACAGTCTGGCATCCTGCCTAGCAGTGTGGAATCTAGGTGACTCTACACAACTATTTTGTGTAGATGTTGAATTGGGATGCTTATTGGATTTTTTTTTTTTTCAAAGAAAGGAGCCAAAATTGTAGAGGCCTGATTTGTGTAAAACTAGGTATGTTTAGCTTTCTGCACTGTGACTGAGTTCCAGAAAAATCAAATGAAACTGTTCAAAGGACACCAGTGTATTTGAAGGCAGCCCTTTGCCATCTGTGTCCAAATATTAGGGGAGTAAGGGCATTGACCAACCTTTTGGTTTGTCTAGGACATAGCAGTTTATGACTGACTTGGGGATTGTGGTGGATGAGAAACTTAACATGAGCCAGCAGTGGCTCTTGCAGCTCGCAAGGCCAATGGGATCCTGGGCTCCATTAGAAGAGGGGTGGCCAGCAGGGACAGGGAGGTGATTGTCCCTCTCTACTCTGCCCTCGTGAGGCCCCATCTGGAGTACTGTGTCCAGATCTGGGGCCCCCAATACAAGAGAGATGTGGAACTGTTGGAGAGGGTTCAGAGGAGGGCCACAAGGATGATTAGAGGGCTGGAGCACCTGCCCTACAAAGAGAGGCTGAGGGAGCTGGGCTTGTTCAGCCTGGAGAAGAGAAGGCTGTGGGGGGACCTCATTGCAGCCTTCCAGTACCTGAAGGGAGCTTATAAGCAGGAGGGGATTCAACTTTTTAAAAGAGCAGATAATGGCAGGACAAGGGGGAATGGATTAAAGCTAAAGGAGGGAAGGGTTAGATTAGATCTTAGGGGGAAGTTTTTTACAGAAAGAGTGGTGAGGTGCTGGAACAGGCTGCCCAGAGAAGTAGTGGATGCCCCATCCCTGGAAGTGTTCAAGGCCAGGTTGGATGGGGCCCTGGGCAACCTTGTGTAGATCCAGACCTGGAGGTTGGTGGCCCTGCCTGTGGCAGGGGGGTTGGAGCTCTATGATCCTTGGGGTCCCTTCCAACCCAGACCATTCTATGATTCTATGACAAGCAAGATACAGCTTTGTGTGAAGTGTTTGTTCAGTTTCCTGTATTTCTGGAAAACCTATATACCTGTATATATTCTGTGCTGTCAGCTTGCCTTGTATTCACTTCATAACGTAGTGAATGTAGTTATTTGATTTTTAAACTGCTGTCCTTTCTCCTGGATGGAATCTCTGACGACTCTGCACTATCTTGGGATATTTTCTCTGGTTGGTAAGTTTATTGGTATTTGTACAACATGTAGAAGAGAATCTTGGAATCTTAAGAAAAGCATTCTGTGTTTACTTTTAGCATAGGGCAATTTACCTTAAAAATGAAAGCCTTTATTATTATTATTATTTTTCTCTAACAATTTTTTTTCAGATGTCTTTAGTGTAGCCCCTCACACTACTTTGTGGCTACGTGTTTGTCTCAGTCTTTAAGGTATAATTGCATACAGCTAGAATGTAATATACAACAATACTGAATGTCTTGTACTTTTAAGGATCTCACTCAGGTTTAAAAGTTTAGGTTTAGTTAAATATAGTGGCTTCACTTTTTTTTTCTTCCTTTTAATCTAAGAGAAAAAGTAAATCCATATTCAGGTTAGATGACTGTCAGTGATACAATACTTCATCTTGCTATTAACATGAGACTCTTTTAATTTTGAGATTTTATTTTGTCAGTTTATAACTTTCTGTGCTTGATCAGGGTTTTGTGTGAGCAGTTCTCTTCTGCCAGCTTTGTTGTGAGGACAGCAAACAGCCAAACACAGGGCAGTGATATCTGAAATTGTTGCTGCTGGTTGCTAGATGGTGTGTCTGAGCCTGAGGACTTGTAAAAGGAAAACATCTATAGAAATTCTGAGTGGGTTTACAATAATTTTATGTAGTGCAGGTTACTGGGAATTGGTGGTGATTGCTGCCCTACTTGTTCTTCCACCTTGATCTGGAAATGCCATTTAAAGATGTGTAGCAATGCATTACAGCAGAGAACCCATTTATGGGCCTTTTAACGTTCAGGGGTTTTTCTTGTTTGTTTTGGGAGCCAATAATATATTGACTTTTTTAAACATAGCATTACATTTTATATAATGCAATTGAATGACGATATTATGCCAGCATTAATTTTTTACAATAAACTTGGAATTTGTGGGGCTGATCCTAAAATCACAGAATGAATTATTGGAATGGACCTTTAAAGCTCATCTAGTCCAACCCCTCTGCAGTGAGCAGGCACACCTTTAATTAGATCAAGTTGCTCAGAACCCCATCAAACCTGACCTTGAATGTCTCCAGGGATGGGGCCTCCACCACCTCTCTGGGCAACCTGTTCCAGTGTCTCACTGCCCTCATATCATCCAGATACATGATGGTTTTTCATATTCATACAATGGTCTCTATATATTTTATGGTTATGTATTTATAGATGTGTGCACACGTTGTTTTTAAACAAATATATGCAGTATTATATATAGTAATACTGTATATATGTACTGTGTATATATATATTCTGTATATATATAACCGCATTAAAAAACAATAGGATGAGAATCATGCAGACACAGCAAAGCTTTCACTTGGCTCTCCAAACAAATAGCTCTGAAGTGTTGCAGCAAACTCCCAGCCTCTCCTGTAACTTTTTCTTTGGTGGCTGTTGACTTCTCCACAAACGGTACCTTTCCAGTTTCACAAGGGATCCCCAGTGTCGTTGCTTGAAGGAGAGAGAAGAGGATGGCTAGGTGCTGCTGAGCATGTTGGAGGCATGGGTGCCATGGAGATGAGAACATCTCCTGCTTGGCATGGCCAAATAAGTCTGTTCTCTTTTAGCATCACTCCTTTCCTTAAGTCTTTCCTTCAGCACAAAGTGTTCCAGCACCACCACTGGTAGGTAATGAGCGTAGCTGGTATTCTTTCTATGGCCTTGGGTGCATCAGGTCTCCTAGTGCCAAAGAGATGTTTGAGAAACCGTGTCTCGGTTCCCCTTGTCTCGTGGCCCAGCCTAGTGAGGGACTTCTCTCTGAGGCTGGATTGTTACACGCTGTCAGTCACCTCCTTAGAAATAATTTGACCTCCTGTATCTTCTACAAAGTTTTTCACTGTGTTGTAGGTGAATCTTTCCTTTTCATTTGCGTGTTTTATCTTGTTGAACTTCAAAGTTGCTTTCATCAGAGAGGGAAAAAAAAAGTCAAAAACTCTCACCCAAATACCCCCACATTTTTCCTTCCAGGAACACTAAAGTTACCTTGCCACTTCCCAACATTTTTGTTCCCCTGAAAACACTGCTGATGTCCCAGTAAATAAATCAAACTAAAATGTTTGTTTTCTAAGAGGTTACAAGAGTGGCATTCGCAAAACTTTTGCCTTCAAAACCAATGAAGCTTCACAATACTTTCTAAGATTTTATTCTTCTTGTAATTGATGATACTTGTCTTAATGTTGAGGTTGGTAAAAGTATCTTTATTTTACACACTAAAATGTAACAAGTGCTTTATTCCCAGTAGAATTGTGGTTGTGTGTAACAAAGATAGAATTACAGGAAGAAGGTATATATTTTTTTCTCTTCTCAGTTTAAAAACTTGTATTTTTGTACTACCAATTTAGATGTTTGGCTTTGTTAGAGAGTTCAGAATATGGCTTAAGAGGTACAAATTGAATGGTGACTAAATGTGCTGGACACATCTAATAAAATAAGCATTTTTCCGATTATACTTAGATTCACATTATTTATACTCATTTTCTTAATGAGCATAACTCCTTATCTGGTGTTTCTTTCCTGTCAGTAAATTGGCTGTTTCTCATACTGAGGTTCAACACTCACATGAAAAGACCACCAAATTAAGCTTGGAAATGAAGCAGTATTTTACGCAATTTTAATGGAATGACACCAGTCATGCCAAAATTGAAACAGGCTTTTGTTGGGGGGTGTGTGTGTGTGTGTGCACATAGGGGTGGGTGTGGTTGGTGAGCACACCACAGCACAGTAACCCTCACATACGTTTTGAAGACATCTCTGCTACACAGAACCATCCCGTGAGGTACAGTTGGCCAAAGCTCGGTTACAGCTGAGGATGGCCAGTACTGTTGGAGACAATAAAAAGGGATTTCTCAAGTACATTAACAACAAGAGGAGGACCAGAGAGAACACTAGTCCATTACTTGATGAGAATGGTCACCTTACTGCCAGGGACATAGACAAAGAGACGTTTAACACCGCCTTTGGCTCTGTCTTCAACACAGTCGATGGGCTCTGTGACTCCACACACCTCAAGTTGGAGGACCATGACTGTGGGAATAATAAACTCCTAGTGAACCCTGAACTTGTGGGTGATTTGCTGCTCCACCTGGATCCATATAAGTCCATGGGCACCGATGGGATTCATCCCAGGGTACTCAGGGAGCTGGCTGATGTCATCGTGAGACCTCTCTCAATTATTTTTCAACAGTCTCGGGAATGTGGAGAGTTCCCAGTTGACTGGAAGCTGGCAAACACTGTCCCAGTTTTCAAGCAGGGTAAGAAAGAAGACCCTGGTAATTGCAGACCTGTCAGTCTCAGCTCAGTGCCTGGCAAAATTATGGAGAAAATAATACTGGGAGTTACTGAAAAACACCAAAAGGACAACACAGCTGCTGGTCACAGCCAACATGGGTTCAGAAGAGGAAGGTCCTGTCTTTCCAATCTGATTTCCTTTTATGCCAAGGTCACCCAGCTGGTTGACCAAGGGAAAACAGTTGATGTCATTTCTTTGCATTTCAGTAAGGCTTTCGATACTGTGTCTCACGGTGCCTTGACAGACAAAATGTCTAGTGCACAACTAGACAAAGCCATAACGCGTTGGGTGGGCAATTGGCTGAAGGGTCAGGCCCAGAGGGCGATAGTAAATGGGGTTACATCTGGCTGGCAGCCTGTCACTAGTGGGGTTCCCCAGGGTTCCATTTTAGGTCCAGTTCTTTTTTAACAGTTTCATAAATGAAGTTTTTCCTCATATTGATGGAACTTCCTGTGTAACGGTTTGTGCCCTTTGTCCTATCAATGAGGCACCGTTGAGAAGAGTCTGGTCCCATCCTCTTGGCACCTGCCCTTCATATATTTCTAAGTGTTGATGAGATCCCCTCTTGGTCTTCTCCAGACTAAACAGCCCCAGCCCTCTCAGCCTTTCTTCATACCAGAGATGCTCCAGTCCCCTCGTCGTCTTCATAGCCCTCCTCTGAACTCTGTCAGTTAGCTTGCTCTCTTTCTGGAACCAGGAGAGCCTAGAACTGGGCACAGAACTCCCGATGTGGCCTCGCCAGGGCAGTGTAGAGGGAGAGAATAACCTCCCTTGACCTGCTGGCCACGCTCTTCTTAATGCACCCTGGGGTACCATTAGCCTTCTTGGCCATGACGGCACATTGCTGGCTCATGGAGAGACTGTTGCCCACCAGGACTCCTGGGTCCTTCTCTGCAGAGCTGCTTCCCATCAGGCCAACCCCTAACCTATGCTGCTGCCTGGGGCTGTTCCTCCCTAGTTGCAGGACACCACACACTTGCCCTTGTTGAATTTCATTAGGTTTCTCTCTGCCCAACTCTCCAGTCTGTACGGGTCTTGCTGAATGGCAGGGTGGTCTTTTAGTGTATTGGCCACTCCCAGCTTTGTATCCTCAGCAGACTTGCCGAGGGTGCACTCTGTCCCCTCCTCCAGGTCATTGGTGAATGAATATATTGAATAAGATGGGACCAAGCACTGACACTGGGGCACACCACTGGCTACAGGCCTCCAACTAGACTCTGCACCACTTCTCACAGCCCTCTGAGCCCTGGCATTCAGACAGTTCAGTCCCCCTCACAAAAGGAGGTTTGGGTTGGCCAAGGGATGGGTGGGTTTGCTCTCATCTGGCAGCACAGAGAGCCGATAATGAAGAGTTTCAGTAAGATACTTGACTCTGGCTTTTTTGCTTTGTGAGAATGACCCAACAATGCTACCTGTCATTGACCCAGTCTGCCAGGGGTCAGCCAGTCTCTTTTTTTCCCTTCTAACATTTTGATGTCAGCAGGTTGGGGAAAGAATGTGAATAATCCTGCAATGACTCCCTTGTAACTCGGTCAGGAGCAAGAGGAAGATTTATGAAGATCAGACTTCCTTTTCTGCCATCTTTTGTTTTGCTCTCTTGATTTGAGAGGAGTTATGGCTGCGAGGATTTGGGAGGGCTGTACTTGCTGAATAGGGAACGCAGGTCAGAATTTCAGAGCTTAGAAATTAGAGTTCTGGCAAGAAGGGCGAAGCAGGGATGCAGGCATCCTATTTTAAGGTAAGAAGTGAGATCAAAAGCAAGATTTACAGGTTGAAATAGAGACATTTTGGAGGGAAAATCAGGGCTGGAACTACTAGAGAGCAGAAAATTGGAAGACAAAGGAGAAGAAAACTATTCAAAATGAATTTGAAGTTAAAAATACACATTAGAGAAAACACATTAGGAGAAACAAAGGCAGACTGGAATAAACAGAAGGAAGTTCATAATACAGTAAAAAGTCTTGGGCTATTGTAGCAGAGATCTGACTTACAAACTAAGGAAATAAAATTCCTGAAAAAACAGGTATGTGTATTCTGTTAATGGAATCAAATAGAAACTGTGTGATCGTGCTCATGTAATTAAGTGTTTTCCGATGAAGTAGGATTGTCCCTGCCCTGAATTGATCTGTGCTTTTGAAAGGTCTGGTATCTGTGGGTCCCATGAGATGTTTTGGGGGTGTGGGGGGGTATGTGTGTGCATGTGTTTGGGTTTTGTAGTGGTTTGTTTGCTTGCTTGCTTGTTGTTTTTAAATGTCCCAATAAATAAATAGTGAGATCCTTCTTCTTTCTGAGTATGGTGAGGAACTAAAGCCTGCGAAGCTGGATGATGGGAATTGCTTGAAGAGCTGTTCACCCCCTCTTTCCACTTGGTTCCCACAGTTCTGAATGCCCACCTTGTCTGTGCAAGTAGTGTGTTACCTCAGGGTGTATTTGTACTCCATTTGTTATGTCAAACAAAGCTTTCTGTGTCTGATTTTTTTTTTAACCATGGTACATCAGGTTTTTACGTATCACCACAGAGATCTTTCATGCAGAAGCATTTTCAACTTAGAAGTTAGTTAGCTTTTGTTCTTGTTACATTTTACATGCTTTCTTACATGCCCTTTAGCTGATGTGTTGATATGTAGGATGTTGTAAATCACTTCTCATACCGGTCTTTAGTGAGAAACCTTGCTTGGATGCATGTTTGGGCAATTCATGTTCTGAAAAAAAAATAGTTGTTAGGCAGCTTGATAGTGTGTTTTATCTCTTGCAAAACTGGGGTGGGGGAGGAAGGAGTGATCTTAGAAAGGAAGAATTCAATTTTTCATACTTGGCAAGAGAGTTGAGGGATGCTTGTCAACTTAGTGAAATCTGTTTTCTAGGAGTCAGATGCGTAGACATGGAACTCAGGATCTTTCTGCTGTGTCAGGAGATAAGAAGGCTTTCAAAAACTCAGGAATGCACAGGAGAACTGTCTTCTGAGGACTCTGAATGGAATTTCTCTAGGAGTTGTTAAAAGATGAGGAAATAGCAACTGTAGGGGGGTTTGTTGCTTGCCATTTGTCTGTCAAGATGCATGATTTCTATGCAAACCCAGGAGTAATATCCATTATAGTAGCCCTTTGTTTTATTTCTTCAGGTAAAATCTGTTTCTCACAAGCTTTTATGGTTTTTATTTCATTTTACATAGCAGACTTCCCTTTCCTGAACCCATACAATAAAGATCATAAGTCTTCAGAGATAGTTAAGTCTTGTGGTAACTGGAGCTCTAATCCTAGGCTGTTAGCCCAGGTACTGTTTCCTCTTGCTGATAAACCTTTCTTACCCACTTTTAGGTAACTCTCAGGTAAACTTTTTTGTCTCCATTTGTTTTGCTCAGAGATGGAATATCTGAGGCTCCTGGAGATACGAGTCCTGTGTAAAATGCTATCAAACATTTTTCTTTATATTGTATAGTGCACACAAGAAATGTATAGTATCAGGATTTAATTGGAATTACTTAGGAAAAACTGCCTAGGTTGTTTCTAACTAGTGGCATGGGCTACTCCAAGTTCTACATCATCCATCCTATGCCAAGAAAAGCCTTACATGGAACTACCACTCTATGTTCTCCACCCTGCAACACAACGAGGGCATCATGTAGCAGTAGCTCCTCGGTCAGGGGGGAGTTTCCTTACTTGCTTGTGGATTGCACACAGGGGAGTAAGGTCTGACTGAGGGAAACTGTTCAGAGGAGGGTTTTTAACTTCCTGAGAGCCAGGTCTGAGCAGTACAGAGCTCCTGGCTTGTCTCTCTCTGGAAGCACGGGGCGGAGAGGCAATGCTCCGCACTATTTGGTGAGGAGGAATTGCAGGTGAGTAACTTGCTTTTACAGTCCTGCAGCTTAAGGAAGGCTGAAGTCAGGCATGTGGTCCCACTGATGAAAGTCTGCATACAAATTTTCGTGTAAATATGTGTGTTCTTCATAGGAGAGAAGCGTGTCTACCTATCGCTGCCCAGACCAGGGGTAAGTTGCTTTTGGGATTGTTGTGTTTACATTAGATCTGCTCTTAATTAATTGACTTCTTTTCATGTTACACCTTGATGAGGACGTAGCAGTGTCTTGGTAACATGCATCCTGGATAGCTGACTGTAAAACATCAATGGCAAGTTATTAAATAAATAACAAACATACTTAAAACTAGGGTTACTACTTACCTAACACTTTGACTGTATGTTTTTTGCCATGTACTCAACTGTCATGCTATGTAATAAAAAAATGCATTGTTACTATTAGAACAGTAAGAAAATGCTGCAACACACTGAAAATGTCTTGCAAATCTTATATAAAAGATATAGATATATATATTGATATATAGAGATATGTTTTTTTTACATTGTTGCCTGAGTTGACCTATTTAGAATAAATGGACATGTTCAAGCCTATTGCAGGTTCTTCAAATAATGGGTTCTGGTTTTCTTCTATGATCTGAAATGTTTTCAATGTAAAGAAAAAAGCTACACCACATGTTCAGGCTTAAGTTGTGAGGTAATCAATATCCCTAGCTGATTATAATGGACATTACATTGTTTCTGAGAGCATCTGTGCATTAGGAAACCTCCTAAACCTTGTTAGTGTCATGTAATCAGTCATTTGATCCACTTGCTATATACTGAATCTGTTGATGGGTAATAAGGAGGGGAAGAGTGCTCTCACAAGGTACAGTGAGTTGTAGCTTGTTTGTCTCTCCTTGATTTCTTTCCTACAACCTGTCGTATTGAGGAATTTGGGTGTGAAATGATTGCCTGTCTCCATGTCTTCTCTTCTGCAGCTCTTTCAAACACAAGGTGTTAGTTCTGTCTCTTAATGAAAAGGGAAAGAGGGAAGGTCATACCTTATAACTCCAGTCTGCAGATTTAAATAGAATATAATGCAAGGCTGACTGAGCATGGGTGGATTTTCACAGTTATGGAACTAAATACTAAGGCTGGAGAATAGATTGATTCAGTGGCTTTTCATAGGGGGTTTTCAGCCTCACTGGTTTGACTGAGCTACTTCGGGACTTAATCTAAAATGTAAAGAAGAGATGTTTGAAGTCAGATTCCCACTTGCTGATTCTTCTGCCTTTTAGGAAGACTTTCAGTAACAACTTTGTTGTTCAAGTTTAAACAGTTCTGCTTGGTTGCTTGAGAGGTTGCTGCTGCCTTTTCAGTTTTGCAAGATCCATAGATTTGGGGGAGGTATGATTAATAGACAGCTGGGGAGTAGACAGAAAACCTTGATTATGTCCATAAGACAACAGAGTTTCCACAAGAGTGGTTTCTTTGCCTAACTGAGGCACTGACCTTTGGAACTGCCACCCTTCCTGGTGCTGTGACTCTCGGTACTGCCTCTTCTCTCCCTACAGCCGGCACACAGGTCTGCTGTGCCTGGCTGATGCCCACGCTGCCCCTGTGCAGAAGCCACGCTCTTCCTGTTGAGATTAGATTACAGATTTTGTTACCTCTGATTAATTGGGACTGTGCTGTTTGCTGGTAAGTCCTAGACCATACCACAGTTGAGTGCTGATTCATGAATGTGCTGACTGCACAGGTACATTGTTCTCTGGAGCGTAAGGCATCAAATTCTGTTTTAAAAGCAGAGCAGCTGCTTGCCTGATCTTTACCAGTTCTCCCATTTGAATAGTGTGACTGTTCCACCAGAATGGAGAAAACCACCGATCTGACAGGCATTCTGAGTTTTAGTTATTTGTGGATCGAAAAGCTTTCCCCCACCCCCACCCTCCAGGTATTGCTGAGGTTCATTTGCCCAAGTACTCCCACTAAGGAATAGCAGCTCTTTTCATATTCTCAGAGGAGGTTCTCAGTCCTGCCCTGCTACCATCAACCTCCTCCAGCAGCTCACACCTCTGCAAGTTACAGCACAAACTTTGTTCTTCCTGTTCCCCCACGCTCCGGTGCAGTTCCCAAATGTGGGCTGTTACTTTTTGCTGTCCTTGCACAGTGACAGCACCCAGGAGTTGCTGCTCTCTGCATGCAGCTTGACTGGAAACACACGGGGGCGGGGGGGGTGATGCTGCAGGCAAGCTCTACCTTATCAGGTGTCCCGCTCACCAGTACCACTGATGGTTGGCCAATACTTGGCTTGCAGCCGGACTGGTATTTTGGATCAGCTTGCTACTAGCTCGGTCAGCTTCCAAGCCCCTGTCAGATCAGCATCATCTTTGATGGAAAAATCAGGGCAGTAGCATCTAATTAAGACTGTTTATTTCATCCTGAGTATGTAGAAGGTAAGGGGAAGCAATAGTACTAGGTGAGGAAGTGGAGGGTGAGACCTGTGGAAGACAGTTTTTCTTTGAAACTTTTGGGTACCTGTAGGCACAAGACCCTGCTTGGACATGCCATTCCAGGAAGTCAGACAGATCAGAACAAGTTCTCCCAGGCTTTTACTAAGAAGTTTGTCTGAACCTCTGGAACTCTGCAAAGTCTACCTCTGAGTATACAGCCACCTCTTACGATTTGTTAGCAAGATTATTACTAATCCCTTTTATTTAAAAAATACTATTTTTTGTTTGAAACAGAAGCATAATGCAAACCTGAAAGCATTAAAGCCGGTCAAACTAGATACGGAGGTAAGATGCCATTGTTCTAGTAAAAAAAAAGTCTTTTTTCCCCCCTTTTGTCTGAAGAATGTATTTAAGTGCCCTAACCACAGTTACTGTTTACAGGAACAGGCAAAAATTGCCAAACTTGGGTTAGAATTGCATCTGCTCACGTCCAGTGTGGATTCTGAGACAGAGAAATGGGAAGATCAGGAGAACGAGATCGTGCAACATGGACAAGGCATGTCAAGTATGGCCTACTCCATGTATTTATTTACCAGGTAACTCCTCTGCCTGCAGCGTGTTCTGGTGGGAAGAAGTGCATTAACAGTGCATGTAAGAAATAAGATAATTTTAATTTTCAGAGTATACTAATTGGGACACGTTCAGAAAAGACTGATGCTTTTATCAATTCTTGTAAATTTCTAAGCTGATTAATAATAAAAATAGTGCTAGACATGTTCTGTTGCAGAACAGCTATTTTATGTATGGAAAACATTTAAAGAAGCATGTTCATAAGCACTTTTAAAGTTAAGGGAATTAAAGCAGAGGTATATAACTAGATTAAAATTGGTGATCTTTACTGTAGTGAAAGGTATTCTTCTGAAACTTGCCTATGCAATGATGTCAGCTTTCTTATTTGAAGAATTTAGGGCTTTTTTAATACAAGTTGAGACTTTTCTTACCTAGTCGTCCAGTAATACTTGGTTTGCCAGAGACATGGATTTCTGCCCTTGTCCAGTTGGTAATGGAACCGTTGCTAATTTCCCAATAGCGCTGTAGTTACTGAGGTGTTCATGTAACACTTGAAATGCAGTTACTGTTGTGCACAGTATGTTTTTATAAAACTGACATTTTGTAGTTCAGTGGCATGAAAGGGTGTGAGAGATTTGCTCGAAGTTGTGCAAGTAGCTGGCAAAATAACCTGCAGCCTGGACGCAGCATATATTCTGTTTTCATTATTTCCCACAGAGGAGAAGGACTTCTGAAAACTACTCAAGATTTATTTCATCAGGCAGAGGTAACTCTTGTTTAACAAAATAGGAATAACCCACTGTATCAGTACAGGCTGGGGGATGACCTGTTGGAAAAGAGCTCTGTGGAGAAGGACCTGGGGGTCCTGGTTGATGACAGGTTGGCTATGAGCCAGCAGTGTGCCCTGGTGGCTAAGAGAGCCAATGGGATCCTGGGATGCATCAGGAAGAGTGTGTCCAGCAGGTCAAAGGATGTGATCCTCCCCCTCTACTCTGCCTTGGTCAGGCCCCACCTGGAGTACTGTGTCCAGTTCTGGGCTCACTGGGATAAAAAAGACAGGGACCTCCTGGAGAGAGTCCAGAGAAGGGCGACAAAGTTGATTAGGGGTCTGGAACATCTCCCCTATGAGGAAAGGCTGAGAGAGCTGGGTCTGTTCAGCCTGGAAAAAAGAAGACTTAGGGGGGACCTAATTAGTGTTTATAAATATCTTAGACATGGGATGCAGGGGGAATTGGCCAGCCCCTTTTCAGTGGTCTATGGGGACAGGACAAGGGGCAATGGCTGTAAGCTGGAGCATAGGAAGTTCCGCACCAACATGCGGCAGAACTTTTTCCCAGTGAGGGTGACAGAGCCCTGGCACAGGCTGCCCAGGGAGGTGGTGGAGTCTCCTCTGGAGATATTCAAGTCTCGTCTGGATGCCTATCTATGTGATATGAGATAGGGAGCTGCTTTGGCAGGGGGGTTGGACCCGATGATCTCTTGAGGTCCCTTCCAACCCCTAAGATTCTGTGATTCTGTGAATTAGGAACTCTGAGCGAAACACAAATTGGAAATGAAACTCTTTGGTTCTTACACATAAGTACAGTGTGCTCTGACTTGGCACCTGTCGTTTACAGGCAGGGTAGTTCCGGTATGTGCTTTTGGAAAGGTAGCATTCAGTGCTCCTATAGCAGCCTGAGACAGCATTCCTTGAACTGATAGGCCCCAATTAGGAGTTGGGATTGCAAACTGGCATTAATTACAGCACAGTGCATTAGAAGTATT
This sequence comes from Zapornia atra, assembly GCA_013400835.1. NCBI lineage: Eukaryota > Metazoa > Chordata > Aves > Gruiformes > Rallidae > Zapornia > Zapornia atra. The sequence goes on from VZTU01013258.1 coordinate 110,465, forward strand.
CATTGCATCACTTAGCTCAAGTCTATACCTTATTATTCCAGAAGTCACTCCAAACTGCTGGCTTATAAATGTATGTAACTACCACAAATATTTCCTGCTTACTTTATAGCACACTATTTATTGAAACCACAAGGAAAAGGCTGAGAGAGTTGGGCTTGTTCGGCCTAGAGAAGAGAAGGCCCCAGTGAGACCTTAGAGTGGCCTTCTGGTATCTGAAAGGCCCTACAGGAAAGTTGGGGAGCGGCTGTTTGTAAGGGCATGGAGTGACAGAACAACAGATAATGGGTTTAAGCTAAAAGAGAGTAGATGTAGATTAGACACAAGAAGAAATTCTTCCCTGTGAGGGTGGTGAGGCTGCCCAGAGAAGCTGTTACTGCCCCCTCCCTGGCAGTGTTCAAGGCCGGGTTGGATGGGGCTTTGGGCAACCTGGTCTAGGGGAGGGTGTCCCTGCCCATGGCAGAGGGTTGGAACTAGATAGGCTTTGAGGTCCATTCCATCCTGAACCAGTCAGTGGTTCTATGAAGAGTCGTCTTATCTTTCCTTGTGGTTCATGTTGTTGCTTTCTCCCCCTTTCAGATTTTTGCTACAGAGGGCACAAAGCTTGCCTCAGCTCTTCATGCCTTTTCTCATCAGGTGATGTATGACCTCTGAAACAACCATTCAGCTTATGACACTAGTGATACTGCTTTAGTGATACTGCTTTAAAGCTGGTTGTCTTACCTTCTCCAGTAACTTCTTATCAGTCTTTAACATGGAATGGTTTTGTCTTCCTGAAACACATTTCAGGTACATGATGATGACAAGCCTTTGCTTCTGTTGGAGGCTGAAAAACTGATCTCTATGTGCAAGCAGCTTCAGATAACAGCTAAAGCTTCTGTTCAGGGTAAAAGTGCTACATTTAGCAAGGTAAGGTGAAAAGTTGTATGTATTCCTGAAAGTAGTATCTAACTTGTTTTGAAATACAGTAACTTCCTAACTTACAGTCCTGTTTAAATATGAAACAGTTCGTGACAGCTGAAGTACTTGGATTGGCAGAGGACTATAAAAATTACTAAGCACAAAATTTTATGTGGTAGTGTGAGCATTTTTCTGCTATGCAATATGGTGTTGTTGCTGTTTCTTATACAGAAGAGGAATTTACTTCAAATACGTTTTAGCTCTTTAACTTGTTTGGAGAAGCTGATTTATAGAGGAAGAACAGCAAGAACTGCTCCTCTTGCTGAAAATATTTGGTCTGTTGGGACATCCCTCACTGGTAACTGTAACCCTATTACTGCACTGTCTTGTGGCCAGAAGGGACCTTCTTCAGCAGGCATGCTGCTGTGTCCTAGACATCTCCCCCCACCCACCCCCAGCAGAGAAGGGCTTCCTGAAGTTTATCCTCACCCCTTCATTCACACTTGAGGGTTTGACCGGAGGCAAAGTACGTTACCCTGGCACCCAGCATACATGGAAGCCTGGTGGTGGATAGCTTGGGAGTATTGTTCCATAGGCTTATATGAATGTTTCCATTAGGGAGCACGGATGGCCAAGATATCATTGGTATTGGTGTTTTAAGGAACAGTTTCCTACCTTATCAATCAACTTTACTTATTTTAGCGGTTCTTAAACTGTTGGTTTTTTTTTAATCCTTCCTCTTACTACAAATACTGAAATTATCATTTGGATCTTGGATTTCACTGTTGGAGGAGGAGTTTGCAGAATGTTTCCTGAGACAATCACTGCTCTTAAAGAAAAACAAAGTTGTCAAGGTGTCCACAGGCTTTCCACTACTTAATAATGCTTTCTGCTGCCAAGATCTTTTTTCAAGGAACTTCTGTCAACACCTCCCTCAACTTACACACTAGACAGAGAGAGGTACTGGAATTCTATCATGCTGCAACTGAAGAATTCTCAGCTGAATAATACGAGGCAGAGCAATGCTGTATATAACAACACTGTAATCCACTAGAGCCTCATTCAGAGACATTGGAACTGTAATTAAGCATACCTCACTAAAAAAGGACTTCAGTGATCAAAATATTAATGAAGGCAACTTGCATTTCCACTGCTGTAAAAATTATTATTGTTACTCTGTTCTTTGATGCTTAACGTAAACTGAAAATTCTGAAGCCCCTATTGCTGCACCTCAGGGGTACCACTTGGTTTGTTTTACCCTCTCTAGCCAAACTAAACGGGAACTCCAGCTTCTCTATACAGTGATGTATTGCCATAGTGACAAAAGCCTATCAAATCAGTGTTTCTCGAGGGCTCAGGGTTGCGAGCTGCGCTGAGTGTTAGCATATGCTCAGATGCTTTCAGGATTGGCTATCGAGAGTGTAGGATGCACAGCTCTAAATCACTGTCGTGGTTTTGCCCCACCTGAGAGCCAAGCACCACGTACCTGCTTGTTCTTTAAGAGGAGGAGGGAGTGGGGGGGGCAGGGGGAGTTGAGGGAGGAAGGCAAAAGGGAAGAAGAAAACCCAAGGAACCTAAACCTCACGGGTTGGGATGAGGATAGTTTACTGGGATAGCAGAAAAATAGATACAGTAACAGGGCTTTATAGCAAAATACATGAAACTGGTGATACACAATGCAGTTCCTCACCGAACTGCACAAACTCAGGCTGTAGAGCTCAGAGCCGTCCCGAAACCAGACCTCCCCCCATAACCATGCATCCTGGAGCTGCCTGCTCCTCCTTCCACTAGCTCCCCTTTTATGCTGAGCATGACATAATTGGCATTGAATACCCCCTTTGGACAGTTTGGGTCACCTGTCCTGGCTATGCCCCCACCCCCCTTCTCATTAGCAGGGAAATATGAACAACTGAAAAGTCCTTGACTGCTTGGCAACAACCGGAAACATCTGTGTGTTATCAGCACTGCTTCTATCCTAACTCCCAAACAGGGCATTACACTGGCTGCTAGAAAAGAAATTAACTCTTATCCTAGCCAAAAGCAGGACAATCATTCTGACAGGATATTCACCAAAAGGAAAACCATGAAGAATTGTGACGAGTCATACTTCGACGGTAAAAGCTCCTTTCAAAGCCACTCATAGTGTTTATTAGTTCCTTGTCCTGGGATGCGTGTCATTCCCTTCAGCTTCCTAACTCAAGTCTCAGGTTAACAGAAAGGATGCTGTTCCTTTACACGTCCTGTATAGAGGAATTAAAAAAAAAAAAAAGCTAGGCAAAACCTTTTGATTAGAAAGCATTTATCAAAGAAAAATATTACCTATTCAAGCTGGAAACAGATTAACATCTCATGCATTAAACAATTCCCTAACAAAAGTAATCAGCGGTCTTGTTCTACTCTAATTGCCTCATTTAGGTTGATGCATGCATCCTAAAAACAAGGAACGTGATGACCCTGTTAGGCCAGCTTCTTCCACTTTGCTGCAAGTTGCTGAGAAAGGCGAGTACTGGGTTGATCTGTAGTACTTCAGAGGTTTTTCGGGAGGGCTTTTGTTTCTTTGGGGGTTTTGGTCCCATTTTAAGAAATCCTTTTATCTTTTTTTAACTACAGAATAAAGGAGGAAATTGCTGCCTCAAGCCTGCTCCGCCGTGGAGGGAAGGCAGAGTATGGACTGGTACAAATGCACACAGTGCTGAAAGGAGAGCTGAGGAGTTGGGCATCAAGTCTTTAGAAAACCATGTAACAAACATGACATTTTTAGAGAGCAAGTAATTATGGCATTTAGAAATGCAGAAACTCCTGTCTGAATATAACACTTGCTGAGTCCTCGATACTGCTTTCGTTTGTGGAAAGTCAGACCAGGTTAATTTGAATTAAAACTGTTGGCCTCTGTCACATCTAATAGATGTCCCACTACTTAGCAGTTACAGTGCCAACCTGTCTAATCGTTATGTATTTTTATAATGTGAAAGCCTCTCCTGCGCTCGCTGTCGATACCGGGTTTGTAATTAATGCTTACCAATGTCTTAATGGATGTCTCAACCCAAAGATGCTGCTAATAGACGTTTGGTATCAACACCCTTGTGCCGCGCACGCTCCCTGTAACGCTACTGCTGAAGTCTGTACACTCCTCTCTGGCCTGTTTCAGTCCATGTTTATTCAGTTTATTTTGAGAAGGCAGAGTCAGGAATATGGTCTGAAGGGCTGCGGCCCGGAGCACTGAAACGTTTCCTTAGTTACAAGTTACACCTGCAGTGAAGTAGTTCTAGGAAGAAACCCCCTCTTGCAGTAGCTGCGCCACCGAATTCTGATCTTGCTGACACGATTCCTATTCCCAAAAGTGTATTTCTAAGCGATTAGGACTCCTGATTCAAACCCTTTCCCTTTCACTGTCGATATTTTGTAGATGGCAGCTGTTGCTTCTTTTTTTTTTTTCCTTTCATTAAAACTTACTGAGCAGAATCTGAATTATGTGTAGAGCCACTCAAGTATTAGGGAGACTTTACGTCACGCCATTTAAAGCTTAAGAAAACAGATACCAGTTACGACAAACTTCTGTACAAAGGGCTTTCTTTGACTTCAGGATGCTCTGAAAATATAACCCAGTGCAAAATACGTATTTTCAGGTTGATCTGCTCTTTGTATGCAGAGGCGTCCACTACATCTTTATTTTCAATTCACCCCTGTCAAACTCTGCATTCTATTAGCTTCACTAAGTTGAGTGGTAGCTAATTCACGTGCTGTGCTTGCACTGAGCAGAAGCAAAGCTGCCTGTGGAGCACAAATACTCTCCCACATACCATTCTGTGCCTCTTTTAAAAACCTGTAGTGCTAGAACTGAGAGAAGAGAGAGAGAGAGCAAACTGTAATACACAAACCATTTGAAGTGTTGGGCTCTTGTAAAACAAGAGTTGGGCTCTTGTAAAACAAACAAGAGTTTGAGTTGCACTTACAGCAGCTGGCACTGTGCCTTTCCATACCCTGACGGCTGCAGTGCACACAGAAGGGGTAGCTGGCTTAGTATCAACTACACATGATACCTGGATACAGATGAGACCTGGAGAATGAGCTTCACGATGAAGAATTAAGACGTTTCAACAAAACTTCGTCGTACTCCTTCTGCGTCAGGAGTCCTTGAGTTACACTCTTGCTTTCTTCAAATTTGGGGAGAACCACCGCGATGTATCCCTCGGTCGATGGCTAAAAGGCAAGACTGGAGTTAGTAGTGAAATAAAAGCTAGAAAACTTCTAAAATAAAAAGAAAAGGCGAAAAAGTTTCTTACTTTTTCTTGCAGAATTGCTGGATTGCTGAGAATGTTTTCATTCACTTCTATCAGGCGCCCTCGTATGCAACTGCAAACGTGTTCAGCTTTGGTACAAGTATGGGGCATGTCACAGTAAGAAGAAAAAGGGAAGAACCTTACCTATAAATGGTGTATTCCTCTCCATCTGATGAAGATATCCTGCACAGGGGGGCCAGCTCTGTTAAAAACTGAGCTCCCTGCAGTTGGGGAAAAAAAAATAAACAAATGACCCCATATGTATAATATACATACACACACCTGATTACACACTTCTGATTACACAGGGCTTTTAGAAGCACTGCCATCAGCAACTCAAAATGTTTGTAAGCTTCAGAGCAAAGCAAAGCAGCGTGATAGTAGCAGGTCCTTGCAAGTGATGTAGCTGTGCTTCCCTACAGCCAGGGATACAACAGGAACGTGGTTCTGTGTGCAAATGGATTAGAAGCTTGTAAGAGCTTCCAAATTTAGGCCTAGTTAAGTTTCTTGTAGAATAACAGACTTGCAGTTTGAGCAGATAAGAGAGGAGACAAAACAGCACAGTTGACTCTGACCAGGTCAGATCACTGTATTAAAACACACCACACACCCACCATGGAACACACGGAGCTAGTCCATCTGCTACCCAGGGCAGTTTGACAAAACCAATGGTCTCCAAACCCTGGGCAGCTTGGTGGAGACATTTTTATCTGTGAATGTATGTTTAAGTCCCTCTAGCTTCTATGAGAAAGCTGACTAAAAGCGACTGCAAGCCTTGGCCTGAGCAACACTGGAAACCACCAGTGCTGCAAGAGTCTGGCTGGGACAGTTACAGAAACGTCCCAAGTTCTTTGGCTGTGGAGGGGGCGGTGCAAAATAAAACACAGAGGTAACCTGCTGATTTTCTGTCCCAGAAAGGACAGAGAGAGACACAGAGAGAGACAGAGAGGGAGAGTGTGTCTCAGGCACTGAGATAAAAATGTATCACAAAGCTGTACGTACCCTTTTTGACTTCCCAGAGACCTTATTCTGGAGTCTGCTACAGTTGGCACTGATCTGGTAATTAATGCTTGTAATGGTTTTCCCGTTTTGAAGAAGAGGATGGGCTTCTGCCAAGGTGATCACACAGATTCTGCAAGACGAGACGTAATTCTTAGCAGTGTAGCTGTGAGCAGTCGTGCTCTCGCGTGCTCCAAGCAACTCCATGACCTTCTCTGCCTCTACCGGAAGGATTTAGAACCAATGCTGCTTCATTTGGGCTCCTAGTCTAAAAATGCTCTTAGGACTGCTGGTGATGTAAAAGCTGTTCTTTACTTCCCATCTGAGAGCATGGGCTGGCAGCTGGGCTGACAGCTCAGCATGAGTCAGGGAATGGGCACCTACTACAGAGCCCAGGGAGAAATCACCAGCAGATGGGTCTGGGTGACAGCGAGGAGCCAAGTAGGGCAAACCAGAACATGATTTACCTGAGCTAATGAAGAACAATGGAGGCCAAGTGTTGGCTCCTCATCAGAGACAAATTTTAGTTTCCAACTTAGAACACTGTCAGATGCAGGATTGAATTGGACTCATCTTTTGAGTGAAAACTGTATTCTGACCTAAAGAAGCCCCCAGGTGTTTTGTTTGGAGATACTAGACTGGCTCATCAAAAGCAGTACTCTTCTTCGTTCAACAGGCTTTTAAATCAGCTTAGAGCTCTCCTATCTGTTGTTGTGCTCCATGCAAGCACATTCGGCTTGTTTGTCTTCTGACAGCTGAAGCAGACCCTTGCTTCAGAGGATCCAGTGAAGCACGGGAGGCTTTCGTCGGGAAACATGACCCAAGGAGGAGCTGAAGGCGCTGGGTGGTGAACAGCTATAGAGATGAATCCTTCTGTGATCAGCAGTTAACCTGAGCCAAGCCCAGCTGGGGAGACCAGGCCTACCTTCAGCCCCTGTTTAGATTCAGGCTTAAGGCACAAACATGGTGAGCCCAAAACTGGCTGATAAATGAGCAGAGACAAACCTATCCCTCTGTGCAAGAAGCGCTTAAAACCTAGAGCGAGGGCCAGACTTAACAGAAGGGTAACTGGAGAGGACACGGTGGCTCCGAACCAGCTTTCCCTGCGGGTGCTGCATCCGTCCCCGCAAGAGGGAGCCGGATCCCGGGGAATGCTTTCCACGTGCCCCAGCAGCTCAGGGTCACCAGTAAAGAGACCTCCTCCCCAGCCCGGGCTCGGAAGGGGATTTGGGGCTGACATGTACCTGTCGGAGCTGAGACCTGGCAAAACAAAACCAAGTGACAGAGAATTCAGCGCGGCTTTAGAAATACCAAACTGATCTACAGCCCCACACACAGTGATGACACAACACTGAGCACTTGGCTAAGCTGCTGCAGAAACCAAGGGCCCTGATACCAGAATTTAAAATAGCAAAGTAATTTTTACAGTTATTTGAACTAGTGTTTTATTTTTTATTTCCTTCTCCCCATATCAACAGGACTTAGACTGTTGTCAATAGGAAGGTTTTTATATTAGACAACCAAGACTAATAACTACGTATTCAGGGTGTCCTTTCTTGCTGCTGCTGTCATACCTGTCACTCCCAGGGACTCGGATTAGAATGAGAAAATGAACCGCATGAAGCAGCTGGAGATGCCCCAGTTGGAGCAAGGTGATGGTTCTGCCCTGCACCAACACCGCCTTCCTCTTACCCCAAATTCTTATCAGGAGCGGGCAACCCACTGGCCACAACAAACAACTCTTCATCTTCCCTCCAAACCTGAGAAACTGGCGCTGCCAATTTTTTTCAAGTTTAGCTAAGCTGCCACCAAGCCACCCTTACCCTGCAGGCAGGCTGCAGCAGTGGGGCAGGAGCTGGGGGAAGTACAGGGTCAGTATTTAGTCCAAATGACTGGGTATGCAGCTACACCAAAGTAAAAACACACATCAGTTTATTTCCTATCTCTCATTTGCTGTCTGTAGTACACAAAAGTACAATTAAAACCAGTTAAGCTGTATGTAGAAAGGTCTGTACGTTTATTCGGATCGAGCCAGCTCATTCCCTAGAAAGCAAGCTCGGCGGGCTACTTCTAAACCTCCCTGCGGAAACGTCCTATCAAGCGTTGCCCTTCTACTGCGGGCAATGCTGTAAAGGGCCCTTTCAGCAGGGGAGGGCGCGGGGACGGGGACGGGGGAGCACCGCACTCGCTAAAAGGAGCCTTTTAAAACCTGCTGCCCAGCACAGGAGGGGGAAGAGTTTTGGCTCCGTTATTCTTCCTGGAGTGGTAATTAAAGAGGGACAAGGGGGGGCGGCCAAGGATGTGTCACTCCCCCAGAGAAATCCTGGCTGGCCTGGTCCGTCCCGCCTGCCCCACTCCAAGCGCTTCTGCAGGAGCGGTGCCGGGGAGCTCCGCACCCAGCTGCGAGGGAGCCGCAGCAAGGGCCGCTCCGCTCCAAGCGCCAGGGAAAGGGGCGGCGGGCGAGGTGGAGGCTGATGGGCCGCGGCCCCTCAGTGCGCTGCCCGCATGGGTCACGGCGGCGGGGCGGATGCGGAGGCTCCCCCAGAGCCAGGGTCCGGCGGGTCCGGGCTGACCGCAAGCACCTGCCCGCGGGAGAGGGGGGAGGCGGCCCCTCAAGCGCCCCTACCGCACCCCGTCCCCGGGCGCAGCACTCACCTGTTGGAGTGCTGGAGCACGCAGAAGTCCTCGCACGGCCGCCCCTTCACGTCTGCAACAGGGCACAAACATCAGGCACCGCCCCGCCGCTGCCGAACCGGCCCCGGCCCGGTCCCGCGGTACCTGGCTTGTACCAACGCGTGAAGTACCGCTCCGCGCCGCCCGCCGCCGCCGCCATGCCGCCCGCCTCAGCTCAGCTCAGCTCACAGGCGCGCCGTGATGACGGACGTGCGAGCCCACAGCCCCGCCCCAGCTGTTCCGGGGGGAGGCGGCCACGGCTCCGCACCGCTGCCGCGTCACCGCTGCCCCGCCCGGCGGGAAGGGCCGTACAGCGAAACGCGGTCCGAGGGCGCGGGGAAGCGGTCACGAAATCGTTGGGGTTGGAAAAGATCTCCCAGATCATCCAGTCCAACCGTCCCCCCCTCACCTGTATTACTCACTAGCGCGTGTCCCTAAACGCCTCATCCAACCTTTCTCTGAACAGCCCGAGGGACGGTGACTCCACCACATCCCTGACCACTCCTTCTGAGCAATTTCTCCTCATTTCTTACCTGAACCTCCCCTGGCACAACTTGCAGCCACTCCCCCTTGTCCTATCACTACTTATCTGTGAGAAGAGGCTGACCCCCAGCTCACCACAACCTCCTTTCAGGTAGTTGTAGAGAGCAGGAAGGTTTAGCCTCCTCCAGGCTGCACAGTCCCAGCTCACTCAGCCTCTCCTTGTACCACTTGTGTTCCAGCCCCTTCACCAGCCTGGCTGCCCTTCTCAGGACACGCTCCAGGGCCTCAATGTCTTTCTTGCAGTGATGCGCCCAGAACTGAACACAGTATTCAAGGTGTAGCCTCACCAGAGCTGAGTACAGGGGAGAATCACATCGCTGGTCCTGCAGGCTATGTTCTTCCTGACACAAGCCAGGATGCTGTTGGCCTTCTTGGCCACCTGGGCACACTGCTGGCTCCTGTTCAGGCAAGTGTCAACCAACACCCCCAGCTCCTTTTCCTCTGTGCAGCTTCCCAGCCACCCTGCCCCAAGCCTGTAGCATTGCCTGGGGTGTTGAACTTCATCCCACTGGCCTCTGCAAACCTGTCCAGGTCCCTCTGAAGGGCCTTCCTACCCTCCAGTAGATCAACACTTCACCCCAACTCAGCATCATCTGCAAACTTACCAAGGGTGCACTCAATTCCCTCATCCCAATCATCAATAAAGATATTGAAGAGGATGGTCACGAATACTGACCCCCTGGGGAATGCCACTTGTGACCAGGTCATGGGGGCAGCTGTAAGCATACGGGAACTCAATTCTACTTCCCCTGCCTGAGAAAGGGCATGAACAGTGTAATAGGCCAAACTCACACCTGTGAGGAACACATTCAAAATCCAATGTTTGGTTCAGTGGTTTATTTTCTCTAGCACACAGCAACACAGCATTAGGTAACAGCAATCCATGTAAGCACACAAAAAAAAGTCTCTTAAATAAAAACACATTTCATGAAAACATGTTATTTGCTTGTGGAAAACAGACTAACCTAGGTTCTCCACAGAAGAAATTCCACTGTGAATTACATTTTAGGCTTGGCTGTTCTGTAAACAAACACAATTCAGCTGTTTTCCCACCACCCATTGGGCCACAAAGGAGCAGAGGCACCTGGGGCCCAGGGGACAGGCTGGCCAGAACTTCCACACCTTCCTTTGGACTCCAACCCACACAGTAACTTCACACCAAACCTCTTCTGTACAAGTACGGGCCAAAGCCATGAGAAAACCCATTAAAATAACTCCAATTCCAGCATTGCTTGCTGGTTCTGTTTTACCTGTGCAGGCACTAAATAAGGCAGGTGTAACAGCACAGAAAATCAAGGTCTGTACCATAATTAAGGTAGAGATACACAACACAGACACGCTTCCATATATCAGTTGGAACAGCCAGGCGCGTTACAACTGCTGCAAAGAAATATATGCAGGAAAATAAAGGGCCTGCTCAGAGGCTCTGCCCCATCAAGTCTGCCAAACCAGGAGTACCTTCAATGCAAGTACACCACAACAGATGCAGGTTCTACTTTGTAAGGCTGAGATACAAACCCAAAACTGAACAAAAATAACCCAAACCAAACCCCCACAGCCTGTTGTTGTCTTGCTGGTACAAACCTACAGGAGATTTCACTCTATTGTCTCCTCATTGCCTAGTTAGGACAGCTGCCTGCTCAGACATTGCTCCAGCAAAGACTTCAGAGCCCTGAACAGGGGGGATATGCTTTTGGCTGGCTTACTGAGCCATTCCTGCCCACAGGCTCTAAAGGCAATTCATATTTCACTTTGTCACACCAGCAACGTGTCTTGATATGCAGATATTTTTATGTCAGTTGATTACATCAAAAGCCAGCCAAGAACTGACTGAAACTTGAAGATTTACCTATGTAAATAGGGAAGCCCAGCTGAACCAGCAGCTGTGAAGTAATATAGGTGCTAAGCAGACAGCTAGACTAGATGATCTCACAGGTCTTTTCCAACCTTAACAATTCTATGACTCTCTGAAGGTTGCAGGCCAAAAGAAACCACTAGCAAATTTAAAGACAACCAAGCTGGGTCCCATGCAAGCCTGAAATTCCTCATGACCAAAGAGATGGAGACCACCAGATTCCTCTAAGGGCTGAGGATGGGGGCCAGAAGGTGCAAGAGAGATGGGCTAAAGCCGACCAAGTTTAAAACAGCTTAGCAGACTGCTGCCAAGCACAGTGCCCAAGCCTGACAAAATTCACTAGCATGCAACGAGGTTGCACCTCAGCAGAAGAGAGCTGTAATTAGAGGTTTGGAGTGAAGGGGCAGGGGGGTGTGAAGCCACACTGAAGTTTTTTGCCCAGGAATGCACCTTGATTCCCAGGACCAATGCAGGAGCACAAACTGAGACACTTCAGATCCAGGCGTGACGAGCACCATTACCCCCAGCAAAGGCAAGACTCATTTAAACTGGACAGAGTCAAGTCAGACCCACACCAAAGCTTGGCATGTTCAACTGCAGCGGAGGGACAGCAGGAAGAGGCTTCCAGAGCAAAAACAGCTGCATTCTGAGATCTGGAATGACGTGAAACAGCCAAGATGGGACATCAGAATGGGAAAAATTCAGTAGTCAAGGCATGAAAATGTTGGTTTTGACATGTTGTGTGTGTGTCTATGTGGGGGTGGGGGGTTTTCTCCTAAAGAAAGCAGCAACATGCACACACTGGCAACTTAAAAGCTTCTGGTGAGTCCAGAATTCTGGTATTCAAATAAAGAGGAACATCAGCAGCTGGGATTTACTGACAGTAAAGTCAAGAAATGGTCACAGCACTAGTAAGGGCAGATGAGCCATAAGAACTTGGATAATTTGAAATTATAAATAGGAATTACTGTTAAGAGACCTTTCAAAGGAACTAAGTTTAAAAGCTTAGAAGATACAGAGGCAAGGTGTGTATATATATCTATATATAGATATATATCAATTTTTCACCATACAGCTACTACTAACTCAAGCTTAGGAACGTTAGGAAAAAAGAGCATGGGATGGATGATCAAGGAGATGCTACTGAAAACACAGCAGATGGCTCTTGTACCGTGACATGACTCTTCTGCACCCCAAGCTGAAGAACTCCCCCGGCAGACAACATCTCTGCCCTTTGTTCAGAGGTGTGCTTCTAGCAAAAGGCCAGAGGCTTAATTAGAATGTGACAGAGTAAAAGAAACACAAAATGTAAAGTGCCTGATGAAGGGATGTACCTACCAATATTTTGTCACTGTTCTTGCTAGAGATGCAAGCCCAGCACCAGAGTAGCTTCTACTGATGGAAGGTAAGTCAGGGAGAAGACGAAGTGCTCCCAAGAGCAGACCGTTGCTCTCTCCAAACAACTGCTGCCCAAGCAAAGAGAGACAGGTTTATACACACACAGATCTGGGGGAGCTGGTAAGACCCCAGCACAGCAAGCGTTAGCAGAGCTGAAGGAAGTACACCTTTCTCTAGCCTCTGACTTCAACGGAGGCAAGGAAAAGGATTTCATCACTGTGGGGAGAAGGTCAAATCTGAGTTAACCTAAGGAAGGACTGAAGGAAGAGGAAAAACTGATACTCCACGGGTTGCAGAAACTCTTGCAACCCCCATTTCTTAACTGGCAAAGAACCCCAAAACACAAACCTCTCTGTTCACTCTAAACACCCATTTCTGAGGTGATACAGTAGTTCTGGCTTTCATTTTTTGACAGACCAACACACACCAGACTGTTTGAACCTGTCAGACATGGTACTATCACACCCTTTCTCTTTGTTCAAGCTTTTTATTTAGGTAATAATTTGGAGTAGTGAAAAAGCTGAATCAGAAAGAAGTTCTAACCAGTTTATTTCTGGGACTTTTAAAGCTAGCTACTTACAGTAGTTCCTTCTATAGAAGTTCTCCACTGTTCACCTTTCCTGCAATTATCTTGCCATTGCCTTTTTCACCCTTCTTCCTTCAGTTACTTTAAAGGGTGGTTAAAATATTACATGTAAGTAAAACATACACATAAAACTCACATATTCACTTGTGATCACCCCTACCAGCTGCTTCCCTATGCACGCTGTCAAAGAATCCCAGTGTTTTGGATTCCTCAGCTTTAGCTGTTGCAAAGAATGTAACCATTTTGCAAGCATACCTTTACGGTGTGCAGCCACACTGAATTGGAAGTAGTCAGCTCTCCTACTCTGCTCATTTCCAGAAGTAAACCAGCACTTAGGAAAGCAGTAGTAGTAAACAACTGCTTGTCTCAGCTCATAGCACTCTTCCCCCTTGATACCATGCAGATTTACCGTTGCCATTTCAGGCAGCCTAAGTGGGGATACAGCACTACTTTTAAAGTCTCTTTGATGGAGTTCACATATATTACACTGTAAAAGCATAGCTCTAGCTCTAACAGCTGTACTTTTGCTGCTGTCAGTGAAGAGGAACTCGCATCAGAAAGGATAAAACAGGTAAAATATTTGGTGCAAGCATTTAAAACGGGCTTTCAAAGTAATCAGTTTTGAGTAGACACCAACTGGAACAAGACAAAAATCTACAAGCTCTTAAGGGAAGACCCACCTCAAAAAGGACGGAGTAGGTTCATCTGCCACTCCATGTAAACTAGGTGGATGCAGAAGAGACAAGTTTCTACTGATATAAACACATGCTACACCCATGACATGTCCTTTTTCCTGTTTTACACCACTCACTGTGCGTTGTATCCACTGATTTTGATTGTAGTAAAATAAAAACCACTGTTGTTTTATTGCTTTAAACAAAACCATTCAAGTAAAAAAAAAATCCGTATTACAGATAATTACCTACAGTAAATAAATTTACTAAAAAACAAGCCCCCTAACCCCTCAGGGAATACTCCTGTAAGAGATTTGGCACTTTCACCATGCTTTACTAAGTACAACTTTCCACAGTCCCATATCCAATACTAAATCCTAAGTGAAAAAAACCTTACAGTGCTTGTTTCTACCAAGGGGACAAGATAAGGAGGGACACAACAATGAACCACAGAACAATAAAAATATCTACTCTACAAACGTACCTCTCCATTAGGGAACTGACTAGACAAAAACCTACCACTTATAATTTAACAGCCAGTTCACTTCCTGGCAGCTGGGGTTACAGGTTTATGCTGAATACAATCTTATGTTCAAATACAGAGATGAGCAGCATTATCCCAAAACCTAGCAGAATCCCAACGTTCTGTAACAGGAAGTATCCCCAGCGGCTACATCCATGATCACTGGCGTCATTGTGGAGCATTTCAGGCACCTAAACAAACAAGAAAGCGTTAAACAGCTTCAAAATGAAGTTACTTGAAACCCAGTTCTTCAAGCATGAGGCAGCAGAGCCTCACTCCTCTAGCCTTTCCTGCTGGCTGCATTGATACTGCTCCTCGATTTAGGTGTCACTCAACGCAAACATTGCCACCAGAGTCTTACTTTCATGTTCAGAGACAGTCTGTAATGTTCTAATTACTGTTTTCATGATAATTACGCTGATGTCTTAATCATACCCTGAGTAAATGGCTGGCTTATTTATCAACTGATTTAATCAAGCCACACCAAAAATTCTATTCTTAAGACACTTAAACTTTCTCAAACATCCACCAAATGCTTTGTACTTCTGTACAAACACACCTCTAGGTACAGAGCAGGCTTTCATACAAATCTCTCTTCATCCCAAGAAGTGGTAATGACTTGATGCAACAGCCAAAGCACATCTGGGGATGTCAATTTTGGACAGCTTGGGCTTTCTGGCTACCTGTTAAGATAGCTGCTGTCAGAAACAAATTCGTTACAAGACTTCTGCTGTTCACTGCCTCTATGTAACAACTCAGGGAGAAACAATCTCTGTTCCTACAGGCAGCTAAATAAAAGCAGTCCTCCACCTGAACAGTTAACTGAGCACCTAACACCATACACTCAAGGAGGGAGAAGAAACGAAAGAATTCATTTTGAGATCGAAGTATGATTAGCATTAATTCTTCAGCTATGTTGTATAAATTCAGGTTGATCTAGCCACTTACCATATCCACAAGAGCCACATACATGAACAAGCCAGCAGTAAGTGCAAATATCCACATGGAAACATTGTCTGCGTAATGCCCGATGAGGATCCCGGTCACCATTCCCAGGTAGGCCAGCATGGCTGACAGGGCGTTGTAAAGCATGGCTTGCTTGACAGTCATACCGGCCTTCAGAAGTACAGCGAAGTCTCCTACAACAGGGAGGGGCCAAAAAAACACCAACCCAAAAGCTTTCATCCTCAGGTAACTTAAGTTTTTAATAATAAGTTTTTATGCTGCCATCTGCCTTTGTTTCCTTTACACAGTCAGCAATCATGGAGGGGTCCAGAAAAAGAAAAAGCACATGTGAACAACACTACAGCAAGTGTTGTCATTTTATAACCTTAAAGTCTTGGGACTTTTTGAAGCAGCATCTTTTAGCATAGTTTGCATTTAAACCAGCACTGCAAGCTGCCTGATATGCACAAGCATTCTAAAGAAGCTTCCACAATAAAGCATCCCCACTTAACTGCCTAAAGCAAGTGATGATTCCTGTAGCTGCACTTTGTATTTTAAGTTCAGCCTTTTCATTACTTCAGAAATTAATCAATTATTTCTATAAAAGATCCTTAATACCTTATTTTTACTTGAAGGATAGACTGACAGCCAGAAACAGGTTTTCCATGATTCAGATGAGAATTTTTTTGTTTAGAAAAATTAGATCTACACCAAGTAAAATAATACAGGCTTCTTATTTGGAAATAAAGTTCTCTCCAGTTAAAGTAAACCAAAGCAATCTTCAAAGCTGAGTTATCTGTTATAACTGGACTATCTTGTGGGAAAAGCTGTTAAGATGAACTTGTAGGTTATAAACATAGGTTAGCATTCACAACAGAATGATCCAGTTATATCCCCAGCCAACTTTAGCTAGTCCCATTCAAGTCAGTACCCCTGTGCCACTTCATGTGCTCTGTTAAAGAAGGTTTTTCTGTCAAGTTTTTTGTGCTGGTTAAAGCAGCATGATTTAAAACCGAGTGGGTTTTTTTTCTTCCTTCCAAAATCAACAGAGTATTTGGATCAGATATTTAGATTAATAACATTATTTTATATATTTGTGTTAACATTCAGTGTAATTCATACAAATTCCAAGATTTCTGTGGCATTTATATTAAGATGAACAAGACTCAATTCCTCCCATGTCATAAAACCAGGTATGTTTTCTCTACAGTATTGTATTTGTGTATAGAATTACCATACAGACAAATATATCAAACATACACACCTACAGCTACACAAGCTCCATTGAATCAATCACAGACTGGTTTGGGTTGGAAGTGAGCTCAAAAACCATCTAGTTCCAACCCCCTACCATGGGCAGGGAACACCTTTCAACTAGACCAGGTTCCCCAAAGCCCCATCCAGCCTGGCCCTGAACACTGCCAGGGAGGGGGCAGCCACAGCTTCTCTGGGCAGCCTGTGCCAGGGCCTCACCACCTCCACATGGAAGAATTTCTCCCTAACATCCATTCTAAACCTGCCCTCTTTCAGCTTGAAGCCATTGCCCCTTGTCCTATCTGTCACAATCCATAACCAAATGGACCAATTTGGCAGAGGTTAAACCCCCTTGCGTTCCAGATAACCTCAGATTGTTCTGAGTGGCTAGGGGCAGCTGGGCTTAACTCCTGAGTGATGTTCAATACACTCCCTGATGTACAGCCTCTCTCCCAGTTTCCTGTAGGACTTCCTTTAAGTATTGGTATGCCACTATAAAGGTCTCCCTGGAGTCTTCTCTTCTCCAAGCTGAACAAGCCCAACTCTCACAGCCTGTCTTCACAGGAGAGGTGCTCCAGCCCCCTGATCACCTTCATGGCCTTCCTCTGGACTCACTCCAACAGCTCCATGTCTTTCCTGTACTGGGGACCCCAGAGCTGGACACAGCACTCCTGGTGGGGTCTCACAAGAGCAGAGTAGAGGGGCAGAATCACCTCCCTTGACCCACTGGCCACGCTGTTCTTGATTGACCATTCTACTTTCTAGGGAATCAAACCTTTAAGAAGTGCAAACGGTTCCCTCCTCATTCGGTACACCAGATATGAGTGTGGCCATGGCAGCTAAGAAAGAAGTAGCAGTTGCACATTCAAAATTATTTGGGAATTGGAAAGATCAGCTTTGTTCCAAGTTAAGCTAAGCCGTTACGCCCTGTTCTCTAGAGCTTCCCTGCAAAAGGGCCAAATACTAAACTTAGAATGTAAAGCACGTAACATACGCTCCCATGAGAAGTTACAGCCCTGAATTTAAAATCACTTGAGCCTGAAAGAAACTATTTCTAGGAAAGGTTTTTCAGTAGCTACAAGTTTAATTTAGACCTTTAGTTCTTTGCAAGATTTCATGAAAAAGCAGCAAACGTTACGCAGAAAGGAGCTCGACTAATTGGGACCTTCACTTTCACAGCACAAACACAAGAATAAAATTCAACAGAGATCCCAGAAAAGCAAGTTCTGGCATGCATTCTCCCACAATTCACAATTTATGCTGCTAAAGGCAAAAAAAAAAGACAACTGAACTCTACAGAGCAAGTTGTGACTGCAAGAGAAAGTTTTAAACAAAGGAGTTTGGGGGGTCCTGGTTGGTGACAGGTTGGCTATGAGCCAGCAGTGTGCACTGGTGGCTAAGAGAGCCAATGGGATCCTGGAATGCATCAGCAAGAGTGTGGCCAGCAGGTCTAAGAAGGTGATCCTCCCCCTCTACTCTGCCCTGGTCAGGCCCCACCTGGAGTACTGTGTCCAGTTCTGGGCTCCCTGGGATAAAGACAGGGACCTCCTGGAGAGAGTCCAGAGAAGGGCGACAAAGTTGATTAGGGGTCTGGAACATCTCCCCTATGAGGAAAGGCTGAGTGAACTGGGACTGTTTAGTCTGGAGAAAAGAAGACTTAGGGGGGACCTAATTAATGTTTATAAATATCTTAAGCATAGGATGCAGGGGGAATTGGCCAGCCCCTTTTCAGTGGTCTGTGGGGACAGGACAAGGGGCAATGGCTGCAAATTGGAGCACAGGAAGTTCCGCACCAACATGGGGCAGAACTTTTTCCCAGTGAGGGTGACAGAGCCCTGGCACAGGCTGCCCAGGGAGGTGGTGGAGTCTCCTTCTCTGGAGATATTCAAGACACATCTGGAGGCCTATCTGTGCAATATGAGCTAGGGAGCTGCTTTGGCAGGGGGGTTGGACCCGATGATCTCAGGAGGTCCCTTCCAACCCCTACGATTCTGTGATTCTGTAACAAATATTTAGAATTTTTAAAGGAAGACTAAAGACTCTGTTATTTCAAGTATTCTTCAGTAGACAGGGTAACACAAATTAAGTCTTCCTGATAACATTTTTTTGTGCCACAGCATAAAATCATTTATAATTCTCCCAGGTTCACTCATTAAGTACCTATACCTGCAGCATATGGAAGTATTTGGGTCTTACCTAGCTCATGAGGTAATTCATGACAAAATACAGCCACAGAAGTGCTTAAGCCACTAGATAACCCTTCAGTAAAGGCTGCTCCTATAAAGAGACAAGGGGGAAAAAAAAGATGTTACTGCATATTCAGACATCAAGTGCAGAAGCACTGTTAGATATGCTTGTATTAGATTAGAACATATGAGTTTCACTCAACTTTTTCTTATGCTTGTGGAAGCATTTAAGCTTTAACTGAACAGTTTTATACAATTCATAAGTTTCAAAATCAGAAGCAACATGGAATCCTTCAGTTAGTGTAAGCAAACCAAATTTCACTCTTATTTTTGAACTAAGCCCAATACCTTTTAGCAACACAGCCGTCCCAAGAAAACACAAACAAACAGAAATGCTGTCAGAAAAGACTTTTTTAAAAAAGATACAAAGGGAAGGCGGCAGCTCAGCTGTCTCTAGGAGTCAGGCACTGGAAAAAGGGAAGCCAGTTCAGCAGTAGGAGAGGCTACGTGGTCACGTAAAATCAGCAGTGAAAAGACTGTGGATTCTAGGCAGCTTGCACACAAGGGAGCTATCGTGCTTTAAGTGGAAGAAAAACCCCAGAGAAAGCCCTTAAACTAGTGCAACATCCCTCATCTTTCTTCCTTTCTCCACTCCCATTGCTTGCTATTTTTCTTGTTTGACAGGAGCTGAGGAAGCAGCATGCAGCAGGGCTGAAGAGCTGAACCGCAGCTCTCACACAGCACGGGAAGTCCCTGGCTACATGGAGAGACTCGTGGAGGGGTGCAGAACCACCTCCAGCTCCCTCTTCAGCTGCCAGCAAACAAGGTGATGCCAATAAGCAGGAGGCCGTGTCACAGTAGTTGGCACACAAAGGACCCAAGAGAAGAGCTACAATGGCAATGAGACCACAGGAAAAAAATCTCCTATTTCTGTCAAGTTCACCACCCCCAGTACTCCAGTACCTTCCGCCCAGATGCAGTTCCTGAGGATGGACACTGTGGGCCAGGTCTTTATCTGCAAGGAATGACCGACAGTCCTTCCTGCAGTGACAGCAACAACCATCTTACATCTGGGGGGCATGCTGTAGCACCCAGCGAAAGAGATGTAGGAAGTAGTGGGCAGGGATCTTTGGATGAGAGATAATGAGCAGGTGACTGAGAGGGCCTTAAGTAGAGGCTCTACAGAGGCAGAAGTCCCAGCCTCTTCAGACCGAAGAGGAAGGTAGGACCAGAGCAGCACTGGAACAGAAAACAGGAACTCAGAGATGGGTACAATCTGAGAACAGTTAAGCCTGGCAAGAGGAAGAACCCTCTGTTCCCACTTGCAGCAGCTAAAGAACACGGCCCCAACCCTGGCAGCAATGTGAGGGTAAGTGAGTTCTGCCCAGTCCAGAACATCTGTTCAGCACACCAAATTAGAGGCAGCAATACAAAAAGACAGACAAGAGTCTTAGTGACATGCAATTCCCCCCCCATGCAGATCAGAAGTAGATCTGATGAACAGAGCTACTGTCCAGAGAAGTCCATTGCTTACCCGGAGCCTGCCTTAATGATGCTACGAAGATACCACCAAAGCTCATTTATTTAGCCTGTCATGGACAGATACAGACTGCCTAGAAAAGACTGAATAGAAGTCACTTTTTCTGCTTATCTACATAAAAGAGTTCCTTGACCACAGGGTGTTCCAGAATGAAGTAAGACTACATGTGAATGCAGTTCCTTGTGCCTACAGAGTCCCTCGGCCAAGGTCGGAGTAATACCAGGAATAGGGTTACAGGTGACCTAACCAGTAAGAGGTGGTAGATAAAGCTACCTGTGAACAACCACACAAGCCATCACCATCCAAGTGATGGTTTTCAACTGTGAAGGTAACAGCACTGGGTACCAATCCAGGATGTTGCTTAATTGTGTCAGCGGCGGTTTCCCGGTACAAGTGATAGAAGAGCCAGGCAGGATTAGAGTTCTGCTTGACCCACTGCCAACAAACAAGGAAGTGCTGATGGCAAGTACAGCGAAAAATGGGACAGTCTGCTCCAGTGAGCATGAGGTAACTGAGTTCAGGATACAGGAGGAGGCTGGGAAAGGAAGCAGCAAAATTAGATGAAATAGACTGACTTATTTAAGGAACTGCAGGCCAGAACACCCTGGGAAACAGAAAAGGGGAAGAAGTGCTCAGACAGAGGAGGTGGCTGATTTGTAAAGCACACTTAAGAGTGCAGCAATGAACTACTCTGTGCAGAAACCCCAGGACTTCCAACAGAAGACACGCCTCGCTAGGCAGTGTCTTCATTAATTAAGACTCAAAAAGGAAGCACACAAATAGAGAGAAAGATTGACACAAAACAAAAAGGAGGAAAACCAAAGCTCAGCTGGAGCTATGACTAAAAGACACCAAGGACAACAATTCCACAGGAATGCTAGCTGAGAAATAGAGTTCTGAAAAAATCTGTGGATAGATAGGGAAAGGAGCCAACCAGTAGATGTAAAAAGATGGTGAAGCACCAGCACCACCTTCACCTCAGTCTTCATCCACAAAGCCAGAACCCAGCACCATTCCAGAAAGAAAGGGACAGCAAAGAGCAGAGAAGCAACAGTTTAGAGATACTTAGAAAACACTGGAAACACCCAGGTGCATCCCAGAATGCTCACCAAGGGTACTGAAAGAGTTCACTGAAGCAACTGCAAATCTGCAGCCTATCATCTATGGAAAGGGGAACTCTGGGAAAAGGATAACATTATTTCTATCCTTCAGAAAGGCAAAGAACAGGACCCAGGAAAAAGTCAAGCCTCACCTCAGTTCCTGGAAAGATCATGTTGAATATTCTTTAAATCCCTCTCTGAATGCTTGCCCTAGCTTGAGGGGGTAACTGCCTACAGAGATGGGAACAGCAGTGGATATAGCAGAACTCGACTTTAGTAGGATTTCAGGATTACAGCAGCCTTATCTGGGAGCAGAGGAATCAAGGGCTTGGCAGTTAGGGGATCACACACTGGCAGGACTGTTGGACTAACAGGGCTGGGCTTGATGGCTAGCTATCAGCAGAGTTCACCAGGACAAATACTGTGACCCATAGTCTTCAGTCCCTTCACTGGCTTCATGTTGCACCAGGGGAGGTTTAGTTTGGATATTAGGAAAAAAATTCTTCACCAAAAGGGTTGTCAAGCACTGAAACAGGCTGCCCAGGTAATGGTGAGTCACCATCCCCAAAGGGATTTAAAAGACATATGGATGTGGTGCTTCGGGACATGGTTTAGTGGTGGGCTTGGCGGTATTAGGTTAATGGTTGGACCTCATCTTAAAGGTCAGTCTTTCCAACCTCCATGATTTGATGATCTGGATGAAACAGACTGCACCACCAGCAAATCTGCAGATGACACTGAGTTGAGGGGCAGGGGATAGGGAAGGGCTGAGTTGACACAAGCACTAGAACTTCAGTTCAGAAAGACCACGGTAACCTTGAAGAGTAGGCCAAGAGAAATTTTACAAAGTTCAAAGAGGAAAAGCAAGTTCTGCACATGGGGAGGAATAACCTCATGCATTATTACAAGTTTGGAACAAATTGGTCGAAATAGCAGCCTTCCCAAACAGAATGTGAGGATTATGATGGACAAGTTTAATATGAGCCAACAGTGTGCTCTCATTGCAAGTACAGTGAAACAGAAACTGTAGTTTTTGAAGTCTTTGGAGAAGCAGGTCCAGCTGATGACGTTCTCACACCCCTCTGCTAAGTACTGGTGAGGCTGTTCCTGGAATTCCTGGTCCACTTTTGTGTGCCACTTCAAGGTGGATAGGAATACTGCCCAACAGAAGCTGACAAGATGATCAGAGGCCTACAGCATAAGGCTTAAAAGCTTGAGGAAGCCAGGTATATTTAATCTCTCCCTCCACTAGACTAAGGGGTGGTCTAACAGTGGCCTGTAAGTACTTTTAGTGTAATCACAACTTTGAAGAGTTAGGCTCCTTCATATAAGTGATGCATGACACAACAAAGGGAGAGGCTGAAAGTCACAACTTGGGAACTTCGGGCTTTCCTTAAGAGACAGCAGTGCAACACTAGATGCGGTCAGCCACAGACATGGGAAAATCTCCCCATCCAGGGAGGTTTTTAAGGCTTCGCTGTGCAGAGCCACAACTGACCCAATCTCATGTCCCAAGAGCTGTTTCAAGCAGAGGCTTCGACTACATGACCTCTAGAAGTCACCCATTTCCATGACTGTTTGTGAAATCTAATTCAGAGATGCACAACGTGCAAGATGAAAGCTTTTTTGACTTGAGCCCTCAGCAGGAGCATTTTCCACTGCTCTCCAACACATTCAGTGATATGAATCTACATAGTAATTAACAGGTAAGTGACAGGAGTTACTGCTCCTTGACTAGCAGGAGAGGTTATTAGTGTCCATCTCTTTAGGTATCAGTGTTTCTCCCACCTCCCAACACTGCCTTATAGTATTGGAGTCAGATGCTGAGACACAGACAGGAGAGCTACAGTTATCTCCTATCAAGACAAGAAAATTCATCAGTATTCAATCAGGCTTCAGTTTCTGAGGTGACTAGATAAGCAGAGGAAGGCAGACAGTAATTACTTTCTCCCATGCCTGCACCGTCAACAGTCTACAAGTTGCTCTATATTAGTCTCTACACAATTGTCCTCCCAGTCTTACCACTTATTAGAGGAAAACTAAAAATACAAGAATCCAGCTTAATCACACATGGTAAGTCTAATTTTGGGACCACAAAGGCAAGACAAACAAAGCCTGACTGCTTTGCAAAGTACCTAGGTGCCTGGTATGGCTGTATGTCCTCCAAGCCACAGCAACCAGACAACAGGCTTAAATAACAGGAACATCTATTTTTACTTTGCACTGCTACGACGTCTTGAAACATTAACAAACTGAAGACTGCAGTAATATATCTGATATATCTGGTATTGTCATGGTATCTTAAACTTTTGAGAGGAGTGATGTCTTAAAACAGCTAAAGAAAAAAAAAAATCTCTACGCAAGACTAGTGTAAAAATAGGGTCCTGCATTTCAGTGACTTAGCTGGAGCTACAGAGAAAAGTTCAAATCGCAGATGATGGCTTTGTACAGATTAGTCAGATGCAACTGTTCCATACTTTAATAGAAAAATAAGCACTTTCAGATTTTATTCCTACATAATTATCACAACAGATGTGAGGAAAAAAGTAACTAATGGGAGTTATGAATAGCAAATTGCATGAAGAGAGCTTAAGTGAAGGGTTTCTCTGGCTAAAGCCATCTTCACAGAAGCATTCGCATCTTCATTTAAATACAGGTAAAATGCCAGTCATGTAGTATTGGCATTTTCACAACACCAAATCAGTGTTTATCCATAAAACTTTTGAGTGCATCCAGAACGGAAGGAAACCCCCATTTCCATTAGCCTGAACAAGCTACACACAGTAGGACTTTTACAAGCTATTGCTCTCTCTTGTTCAACAAGCCTTTATTAACCTTCCTCATACTTTTTCCCTTTATAACTACAAAGTCATAGCTCCTTCCCAAATCTCCCTAATGCTAAGAGGTAATTGATTCTGCATGTTATTTTTATGCAAATCCTTCTCCTACCACATTTTCACCACTGATCTGCTCAGAAATTTAAATTCCACGCTTCAATTTTCATCAAAAATGAGATTACATCAGAAGGCCCCTTTTCACATTATACTCTGAAGTGACTGAATCTGAAAAACTGCAAATACTGCAGTGAGAAAGTAGTTATTATTGGGTATTCTCCTCGAACAAGAATGAACTTGTTTCTACGATAAAATTTAGGAGAACTGAGCCCAGTATGCTACATAAGCTGGAAATGAATCCAATACCTCTGAAGATTAGCCTTAAGTACTAAAGTCAAGATTACGAAAGCCTAGCATAAGAACTGAGAATTACTGATTTGAGTTCACCCTCTCTTATGTTCACCTTTTAAATGTGAACGTCTGGGAGTCTAGCTCTCCTTGCAGAAAACAGCCTGACCTCCCAGCCAAAAGTCCAAACCATAGTATTCAGTCTGTTATGATTGTGATAAAGAAATATTTTTCACTGAAGCATTGTCAAAAAAAAAAAAAGACTGGACTACAACATGGAAGGAAAACACAGGGACATGAACAAAGAGAAACATTTTGCTTACATTAAAAAAACACCCTTGTTTATATCAGTTTAAATAAAAAAATCATAGAAAAAGACTATTACACTCAACTTTAAGAACAAGATTTTGAGTAGAGTATGTTTAAGAAAATACATCTGAAAATACCTTCCCAAGAAGAGAGGCCAAACCTGTTTTGAGACTGAGTACAGCACATTGAGCATGTGACACGATCTACTTACGGTACTCTTTTGGTACACTCCTAACCCAAAAAATCTGCATAAAGACAATACACAGTGAGAATTAATCTTCTCTGTGAATCATATTTCTGAGATGTAATAGCTGACTAACATCCTATTAATGCCCTAGTCGCACATTCCTAGGATATATAAAGCAGCACAGACCTTCCCTGGAAGGTTATTCCAGGCATGAGGACGGATGCTGCTCTTTAGTGGATGGTAAGGTTCAAGAATATGAACACGATGGGACTGCTACTAAAAGCACCTCAGAGAATACAATGCCTTGGACCAAGTTTGTTTTACAGTAAAAAGAAATGCATGCCCACCTCCCACAGCACAGTAATCACACATATATATACTGCCTATTCCATTTGGGCAATTTTCAGGCTGAAGCAGACTGAAACCAGAGCCTCATTTCCCTATTCACCAATAGGCTGAGGAAGCTGACACACGATGTGTAACCAGGGCCGGGTACAGGCAAAGCCAGATGCACAAAGCATAGAACCTGACCTTGCTGCTCAACAAGCAAAAAGTGGAAGAGAAGTAGAAATAGAGAAGCCCATGATGACAGCAGCCTGACTGAAGGGGAAAAGGCAGTTACTTTATGTGTGGCCAAAAAGGCAGTCTTACCTTAAAAAAAAAAAAAAAAAATCAGAAAAATAATTGCTGAGTACTTGTAGGCATTGAAATAGTAAGTGAGCTCTGAGTCCTAAATATTGTTTAATAAGAAAAATGTTAGCTTTAGCTTTGTCTGCTTTCCTACTTTTAACAAAATTTATAGATTTCCAAAAGAAACACAGCTGTAAACACGTAATTTCTGTTATTGTTCTCACTAACCTCCAGGTTGTTACACTAGACATTTCCCTCGTTCACTCAGAGCTACTATCAAAATTTAGGCTTCAAAAGATCCACCATTAATTACTGATGTTCCTGATAAGAGCTAAGTGAAAGGAAGGCGAGTTCACTGTCCTCACACGTAGCGAAGCCGCAGTGCCCACGCTAGCACTCACCAATGGCCAGGCCATCGCTGAAGTTGTGCAGCCCATCTCCCATAATCACCATCCAGGCCAGGGTCGCTATCCCCGCATCCTTCAGCTCTTCACGCGAGTAGCGCTGACTGTGACTGTGGGGATGGTGGTTCTGATGATGATGGTGATGCAGAATATGGTGGTAGTCGTGGTGGTGATGACTAAGGTGATCTGTCTGTCCCAGAGTATCATGTAAGTGAGAATGACATTTGTTTCTACAGCCCCTGGATACATATTCATTGTCAGCCTCCTCTTGATGAGAATGAGCTATCATCACTTCCTCCTCTTCTTGTACAGTTGGCTGCTGAGAAATGAAGGGCGATGGATCTTGAGAGTCTGTCCCTAAATAGCCCTCAGGCCCTGTTACAAAAACCCAGAGTACAAATATTATGCATTTTTAAAATCACCTAGAAGGCAAATATACCAAAAAAAAATGTTGAACAAGTGATGCAGTTAAGAAGAAACTAGCAAGTCTCAAAAGTTGAGACAGATACCCAGCTGGTTCTATCAAGTTTTTCCCCCCCTCCAAGGGTTTCCACAACTTATTTTTCTTTAAGTAGATTTCTGATATAATTTCCAATAGCTCCAAACAAGAAACACTTTTAGTTTCTGTCCCTTACTACTGAAGCAGCCTCTACATTATGGCCACAAACGCCTCCTAAAAGGTAAAAAAGCTTTTAGTCTAAGATCCAGCACAATTTAAACACAACCACATAAGGCTCTATTTCCCAGTTCCATAGCATAAAGGCTGTTAGTTCAGTTGCTTCAGAAAGACTAGGGTCTGGAAAGCATATGCCATTTATTCATCTTAGGGATGAGGAATAAGAATGAAGAAGAGGATTACATTCCAAAGTTATCTGTAAACTCCTGTATTTCTGAATAAGCTTAAGTTTGAACACATGAAAAATAAACACTCAAAAATAAAGTCATCACAGACCATGACACAGGGTCCTCAAACATCAGTGGCACACTAAGCTTGTTCACCCCCTGCAGTTAAGTGAACACTTTTTTCTGCATTACCAACAACTCTCACTACTTATAAAAATTATTTGGAAACACTGAACACTGCTTTTTGCTGCAAGAGCTAACAAGTATCTGGTGAGGTGTGTTTTGGCTTACAGCAGGATCTTGGGGACACGTGACCACCCGCAGTCAAATTACTTCAACTAACCCCTAAGATTTTAGATTACCAACGTATAAATAAATACTCAAACTAACAGAATCCAGACTTAAGATATATATAGAAATATAAACAACAAATCACAGACAACATCTAACAGTCAAAAGAGAAGTGCAGAAGCCATGAGGTACAGCTGTATTTGCAATAGGCACAAGCCAGAAGAACTTCAGAGAACTTCAAGTTCTGCTGTTAAACTCAGAAGCAAAAGGCTTCAAGTTTAAAAACTGAATTCACTACTTCCAAGCTACCAATCCTTCTTAAAGGAAAGCAGCAGATAGAGCTAGTCCTCTATATGTATCAGTGTACAGACAGGCTGTGTTTTGAGAAGAATTCAAGTAGGGAGGGATCAAACCTATAATAAGCAGCAGTTCTATGAACTGCTGGTGGTTTTTAGACAGTGTTGCCACAAAACAACTGTGAAACATTACTGAGACTTACGATCATCTGTATCTAACTTCTCTTCATTTGCTGAAAACTTCTTACTTTCTCCATCATCTTCATTTTTTTTCTTATTTCAAAAAATAATAATACTGTAGTTATATTTTACTCATTTTTCAGGATACACATGAGCAACATTATATTCATAACATTTATGCAGCCTGCACAGAAAGAGGGCAACATGGAAGCCATGTAAAACTACAGAGGAGGAACACTAGAATTTCAGTTAAGTACACTAAGATGACAGAAGGTTCCTCAGGCTCCACAGAAGAAAGAAAAACCCCACACAACCCCCATTTTTGCATGAAGAATAAGCAGAGGAGTTAGTATGAGATGCAAAAAACATCAAATAATGAGTAAAAATTATTTCACTTTTTCCATTGTAATGTCAGTATAATGCTTTTACAGCACTACAGGAAAGCCAAATAAAATCTCCCATCGTTGCTCACTAATACCTACAACACAACAATTTACCATCAGGAACTCAAAATCTAGAACATCATTAGTGTAACAGAAAAACTATTACCAGTGTCTGAGGAGGAGGACACAGAAAGCACTTGCTTTGCTTGGACTTCTTCATGTCCTCTCTTGGCAGACAAATTCAACCAGAGACAGGGAAAGTGATCCTGTTGCTCACAGTTAGCCAACTTGAGTATAAACCCCACCAATACAACCTCCTGTGACCAGACCCACAGAGCACTGGCATCTGCGCTGAAACTGCTGCCTTAACCAACTTAACAGTAAAACTAAAAACTATAGAAAGAATATCAGCCATTGTGGTAGCCTAGAAATTAGCTCTCTTTAAGCTAAGTAATTAGTGGTTTACTAAGCTTTCCTCAAGCAAAGCTGAAGATATCACCAGCTTTTCCTGTATCTTTTTTACAGAGTCAAGTTTCACATAATTGCTTATTCCTGGCTACACTACAGAACAGAGTTACCAGTAATTGGTGAGTCACCAACATCTGTGACCTGCCAAAAGTCAAGTTATTATTTACCTTCTGCATAAGAGCAGCGCAGTAATCTGAAGGCTGTACTGGGGGTCTGGGGAGGGAAGAAGACCCTTGGCAGACTGTACTTCCACATGGAACTCTTATCTAATGAAGTCACTTTCTACAGTGGTCAAAGTAGTAGTACTACTAGAGTAGTAGTTGGATGCTTACTTATGCAAGTACATACTGCCACCTTCACCCATCTGTGCAAGTGCCCCCCTCAACAGGGGCACAGTAACTGCACAAGGCCATCTTACTTCATCCAGTATGAGAATTAAAATAACAAAAGCAGTTCAAAACAAAATAACAAAAGCTCTGTAATCACCTTGAAATGTCAGAAGGAAGTCAATGGTGAACAGTTAACTTCTTAAATCACTCTGTTACAACAAAGTGGATGTTTGCTTATTAAACAATTGACTGTTGTGTCAAGCCTGTGTCTGGTTACAGAAATAGCTTAGAGCTCTTCCATAAGAGGACCACACAAAAAAGTTATCATGCAGTTTAAAAGTATACATGCTACTAATACAAATGAAATTATAACACTATTCAAGCACTATCAAATCAAGACAAACATACAATACACAAAAGCTTTTATAAGTGTATTCAGGAATGATCATGCAATAAAACAGAGCTTCAAAGTAATAGTTTCTCTACCTTTTTCTTCTTGTCTTTAAACTGCTTTATTAAAGTAATCAAATGCTCCACCAGAAACATGAAATATAAGCCTCCAAGTGCTGTAAGCCCCTTCCATGTAGAATCCAGGTAAGCACTCTCCTCTACACTTTGAAAAACAAGATGTTTGAATGTAGACCCTTTGTTTTGCTCAAGGAGGGGTTTTTCATGGTGATGGTGATGGTTTCCATGAGACTAAGGAGAGAATCAAATGGAGAAAGTCATTATATTTAAAAGAACTGACAATATAACATAGGAAGCATTCTTCACATCCTCTTCAAGACTTGATTTCCATGGCATAAGTGTTTTGGATACAAACTTCGAGCAGCTACAAATAAAACTGTTGATAGGAAGGACTGAGAGCAGGCCCAGTATTCATCTTCTCACTGCAGCTACGTACATAGTGCTCAATACAAGACATACAACTGCCCCCACAAAGACTCCTGACAACATCAAGGAAACTGCATTTTAAGTAGCAGTCATAGCCAGCACACCAATTACTTTACCATCTAAGACAGCTCATAGGCATCAAAAATATTTTTCTACAGGGAACGTAACAATAATTTCCTTTTTTTAAAGGAAGTCTGACATTCACCCCCTCCTACTAGCTACTGATATGATCAGAGTCAAAAAACTTCTAGGACACCTCACCCACATACATTTAGATTCACGTAACTTCTCACAGCAAATGCAAAATTAATTGAAAGAAAAAAGAACAACCCTGTGAAGTACAGACAGGGCTCAGAAACCACCACAGGATCTGCAGTCCTTTCTATCCATCTTATCTGAAAGCTGGAACGTAACCTTTTCGGATAGGGTAGGGGGAAAGCAGAGCAGGGGGAATGTCTAAGAGCTCCAAGAAAGGTAGAAATTTAGTAACCATATTCCAATTTCACTGGCCATATTACATAATAGCAATATGTAACTCCAAAGTCTATCGAGTAATGTTTTCCCAGGACTCTGGAAATGCTTGATTCTGATCAAAAAATTACAATGAATGAGCAATCAACATAAGTGCCTGACAACAGAAAATAGATTATCTACTCCACATTTAAAGTGTACAGTGAGGAGTTGATTATCTATTCCACATTTAAAGTGTACAGTGAGGAGTTATCTGTAAAGTTCATTAAACTCAAAAACCCCAAAGAGACAGTATTGCAATAAGTGACTAAAAACTTAGCAATTTAGGCAAAAGTTTTGATTGTAAAGAACAATGAGTGACTTGGCAGCACATATGACTAAGAACATAGATTGATGGATAATGGTGTGAAGTTCTTACACTGAAAGGCCTGAAAAGAATATCCAGATGTGAAACCCTTCTATTAAATAATCCACCTTACAAAGCTGAGAAATGACTCACCAAACATGTATTAATTAACAGCAATTGAAATTATCACTAAGAAGTACAGACAGGTGTCAAAGTCTCTGTTTTGAAATAATGAAATGGTAATTAATACTTACATGTGGAAGGAGATGTAAGAAGGCATCTCCACTCAAAGTCCCCACAGCCAATGCCACAAGAAAACTCAGAAGAAATTTGAAAAACACCCGATTCATCAGGGGTACCAATATAACACCCAATAAGGAAAGAAAACTGATGATGGAGATGGAGATAAAGCCACCAATCCAAGCTGGTTATAAAAAAAGAGAAAAAGTAACATGAACAAACAAACAGCTGTGTGAGATTATATGCTTAAAATTCCTGTTATCAAACCCTCCTGATTGCTCAATTAATTGGTTGTGAGTAAATGGTATGCTGCAAAGATTCCTTTCTAGACAGTCAAATGCCAAAATAAAATTACAAACTTCTTTCAACTCTGAAATAATATTTCTTAAACTTATAACCAGTATAAATGGGTTTCCAGTAAGCTTTTATCCCACATTAAAAAAAACACAACAACCTACCTATTTGCAGAGAGTAACCTTTTGGAGGAGTTTCAGCTTTTTCACTAGTTGCATGGACTATGCAGTATTTGCCATCTATCTGGTTAATAAGAGCCGGACAGAGGTAACTAAATTCTGTAGCACCCAACAATACTTGAGTGCCTATTCCATGGGACTGCATCAGTCTTGAAGCACTGGAGCACTGTGGAAAAACACACGTGTTAAAAGATTAACCAGAACATCATGATGTACCTCAAGAGGACCGCACATCCCTTTTTAATTGAAATGCAGCAGCACCACATGAAAACAGTTACATCAATGGTAATTAAAAGCTGGGAACAAACCCATTTGCTGAGAACTGCCATCTCCACCTCCCTTCTGACCCAGAAAGCCAGTTTGGGAGTTCTGGTAGACGATGTGCAATTATTTCTCACTCTCAGCACAAGGGGATCAGGTGCTTTGCTGTGCACGAAAGAAAGAGCCTAGCACACTTCACTCGGTTTTAGAGGCCATATGAGGAACTGGTGACGAGGTTAAGGACCTTGTTATAGAGGCGATTACTGTGGAAAGTCTTGTACAGAACATGCTCTGCATAGGCTTCCTCCGGTCAAGAGTTCCCCACTGTACAACTTACAGTCTTGCTGGGCTTAAGTAACAGTAGTACTTCTGCTCTAACTATGCAGAGAGCAGTAACAGCTCATGAACTCCCCCACCTATGACCACACACTACACAACACCCACTCTGAATTACCTGGCACGGTGGCAGACATCATGACCCCAGGCAGAAAGCTGCTTTTTAAAGCCTTGAATGGAAAAAGTTACTCTTACCTGACTGGATCTGTCTACAGCACTACTATGGATTTTATCTACACTAGCTTTTACTATTTTATAGATAAAATTTTGCAGCAATCTTTTTCACAGTTGGTCTCTATCTACAATCTTAAAAGCTGATGAGGAAGGAGCATATTGATGGAGGAAGATGGATGTAGAACCCTGTGGTTCTACACTATCTGCCACAGGATTATCTTACACTTACGAAGCACATTTGGTAAGAATGACAGTATTTTATCCACTATTTTTTACCTTTCACCACACTATTAGGAAAACAGGACAGATTCTGGCTTTACGGTAAAACAGCAAGTTTGAAGTGTTTTTAACTTTCAGTAATATTTAAAAATATATGAATAATATATAAAGCCCAGTGTACATTTATACGTAAGTACGTTTCTTCTTAGAAAAAATATATAAAAAAATAACTAGATTGTACATGTATTTTCCTTGGAGCATAATAGGAAGGAACATTGTCACCATAAAGCTTGTGCCCATTTAAACTGTAAGCACCTGACAAACAAGCCATAACGACATTCCCAGTGGATCTAGATTCCCAAGAACACGAAAGAATCAGTCTCACCTCCTGGGTATTTTGGCTTTTCAACTTAGAATAGAGGTAACTTCCTCTTTCCGATTCCTTGGGATGAGATTCATTGGCTTTGCTGTTAGCCAGCCAGCTTGCATTGCTGCCACCTGTGGCACCAACAGCATTAGAGCTGGCCAGACCTAACCGAGCAGCTGCCTTGACTTCCCCAGGCTGCACGTTCTGTAACTCGGGGCGGCCATCTGTGGGAGCCGTGATGAGAGATGCCGTTATTTCGTTAACCGTGTTCTTGCTGCGTACAAAGTTCTGCTGGTGCTCTACGTTATGAGGTTCCTTTGAGCGGCTGCTCCTGTGGTCTTTGTTAGCATCAGGTTCATGGTTTGGACAAGCAGTCTTCTCAGAGTTTTTGCCCAATGAAACATGATGATGGTGGTGATGATCGTGATCATGATCGTGATCATGATCGTGATCATGGTCTATTTTAATCCTTTTCATTTTATCTATACCTATGTTTTGGAGCAGCTTCCTAAAGCCTTCGATGGACAGAGAGTTGTTTTCTCCATAACGATGAAAGAGTTCTTGAAGGTGAAACTTCTGTATTAATCCTGCCATGTCAACGTTAACACCAGCTGCCTTTTCTGGAAAAGTTCTCTCTGATGTATGCACAACAGTAGCTGTCTCCACCCCATGATGGTAACTTTCACACAGCAGTATAGAAAACGATACTAGGAAAGTGACCAATACTGTACACTCCATTGCAATTTCTTTTTAGCAGCGAAAAAGCTCTAGAAAAAAAAAGAAGACAATTTTAACAGTTTGCATAAAATTGATCACATCTTCCTCTGTATTATAAGTTCATAATCTGCTTAAACAAAAAAAAAATTAACCCAAAACAACCACAACCAAAACAAGCCCAGCTCAAAGAATCAATGCTGTTAAGAGCCATTTATATTCCTTACACATCCAGCATTTTTCCCAGATGCGTGGCTGCAGGCTAACAGGAGATGAAGCTGCTCACCACGGTGAGGTCACTGGCTGCAAACACCCCCCAGGTGTAAGCTTAGCTCTGTTTAGCTTGGCCTGAGTCAGTTCTCTAACACAACGAGAATTTCCTCAAGGGTGCACGGAGTTCTGGATTAGGCTCAAAGGAGGCCTTATAGGTTCACCCTTACCAAGGAGTAGGCATTATAAATGGCACGTTCCTGTCTAAAAGCCAGAATTCCAAATCTTCCATTCCCGGTTTTCCCGGAGCTCTCGGCAAGCCAGTACTCCACAAGAACTAACTCTTTATACCGTCGCATTCTAGTTGTGCGCTCACGCTGCTAC
>VZTU01013260.1:303-44694 GCA_013400835.1 Zapornia atra
GGGCATCACACAACCCGACCGCTGCTCTCCCCGCTCCATGATCCCGTGCAGCAAGTGCAGTCTTTGTTAACCTTTTGAAGCTGCAGTTTCTACAGCACCCGCCTGTTGTAACCAGATTCACCCGTACGCACGGGCACCGAGCTGGCAGTGTAATTGCACACCAACCACACAAGCATTTTGTTCCTGCGCCCCTTTCACCCCCACAAAAACAGCCAAGCAGACGTTTGTCCGGTGCCAAATCGTTTCAAACAGATTTTTTTTTTCTTTGTCACAACCAGACCAGTTGTTTAACATCCATATTTTAGTCAGCTAACCACTGTTGTGAAGGTCAAGTGTAAGGGCTGAAGAGGGGTGCCTGTGGTTATTGTTAAGTACTACAACACAGTGGCTCTGGCTCACTTCCCTTGTATAATTTCAGACGGAGGGTGGTATAGCAAATATGTGCTCAGGCCTCCAACAGATACTCCTTGTTTCTCTCCACAGCATGTCCCTTTGATCAGTTTAATAGCAGCACTTAACACTAGCCAGAGCGAGGCCCTGAACTGAGCCCAGGTGAGGATTGGCCAATTTCTCAGAGTACAAAGCAAATTAAAAAAAAACAAAACACCAACAAACACAAAAAAACCCACCAAAAAACCCACCAAAAATGGGGTCTTGAAGATCTTTCCGTCATTTGAAACAAAAATCATACTCATGCCTTGATGAGAGTTCCTGCCACAAGACTTAGATTAGACTTCATAAGCTGAGTCTTTGACGTTTTCAAATGCTGAAAAAAGAAAAAAAAATAAATCACTCGCTCTTCTTTTCTCGATGTTTTGTTTCTACCTCCACATCAGATCCTCAGAAGAGAGCAGATAGTGCTTTGTTTTCTTAAATCTGAATTCTGACTGTGATAACGGGCTTATCAATCACTTCTATGCTCTTCTGTTTCAAGTGGTACAGGAATATATACTCTCTGATTTAAAGATACCATCTAGCAGACAACAGTAGGCCTGTTTTGTGTCTGTTCTTATATAGCCTTTTGTTATATCTTATGAAGGATGCTTCCTTCAGTATCACTTAGGAAGACACGTTTTGGTTTTCAATGTTGTTAATCTAAGTGCAGGTGTAATTCACTGACTTAAAACATTTTAAGCAATGCAATAGTTACATTAAACTGTTAACTTATTTGTCAGTGAAATAATTATTTTTGTATAACTTAATTATATGTTTTGTCGTACTTATTTTAAGTGACTCTAGCAGCAGGTGTTCATGCAAGTGAATTTTACTGCTTTTGTTATTTTAATAACGCACCCAGTATGTGCAACCAATCGTATTGCTTGACTGAGTGAACATTTTGACACATTTAGAAAAGATGTCATCTTGCGCTGCCATCTGTCCCAAATTTTGCAGGACAGTCTTTATTTTGATGAGCATGTCATGCATTTTACAAGATAAATTTGGGGGATATTAATGTATGCACTAGTTCATCTGAATAATTATCTGCCACCTGTATTGTAGTATCAGGAGGCAATTTATTGCAGGTTACCAAAGGATCATCTCTAATGTTTGCAACTAATGTTTGCAACAATGACCCAAATATTCTCAAATACGGCAATAAAGCTAAACTTTCCATAGACTCTACACAAGTTTATGAGTGAAGGATCGAAGGAAGAGGTGTTTGGCCAGAGCAGTGGAATACACTTTTCTCCTCTTACAACTTTGAAGAAGCTAAAATATACAATTGAAAGCTATGCCTTATTTGGAAGGGTACCTGCAGCAATCCACTGGATATTTATAACAGCAAGCACGAGTCCAGGAGCAATCACTCAGGGAAAAGCATGCCACTTGCAAAGTAACACCATTTCTGCTTACAAGGAGGCATTGTATTCTAGTATTAACCCAACTTGACTCTACTTGTAAACAGTGAAATCTAAAGAAATCGCAGTACATGACAGTCTGACTGAAGACAGGCCAAACTCTGCTGGGTTCCATCCCAAGCAACTTCTTTTTATGTCAGTCAAACCGAGGCATGATTTGGTCTCCCATGTCCAATCATTGTAAAATTTCCACAAATTCATCTCTAAGAGACATATAGTGTGTTGTATACTGTGATGCTCAAACTCATAACAAGAATGTATGACTGTTTTGGGCTGGGTTGTTTTCTGGGTTTTTTTTTAAAAAGAAGATATAAAATGTGACTTGTTTGTTTGTTTTGTTATTCATTCCAAACAATTCATATTCACAATGCAAATTGAAGCATGACAGGAGGGGCTTTCTACAATTGCATGAACAGAGGTTGACTCTTTACCCTTCCCTGTTGTCTGCTTGATCTTCTTGCTCAAATATTCATAATGCCAATGAACTTCCATTCCCTTTTATGCAAGGATGAGCCAGTATGATCCTAATACACTCTATGCAATTGGAACAGGATATTTCACCAGCTTCACAGTGCAAAAGGCTCGTCTTCAGTGGACTGAAATCCACAATGAATCTCTTGCTCAGGTCACTGGATGAGCTCACTTGCTGGGTACAAGGGTGGTAATACATAGCAGGCTTAGTCAAGTAAATGACAACTGCAGAAGAAAGCAATGCCAAACTGCAAACCACAAAGGAATTAAAAGGAAATAGAATGAGTTCCACCAGGTCCACCGAGGAAACAGGAAAGATCCAGAGATGATTTTGAAATGAAGTGCAGAAAATTATGATTTGGGGGAAACAGTAAATGTTTCTTAGATGAGTAGCCCCAAAATGCTGTTTACTAAATTCAAAGGAAGAAATTTGTTTCCTATGTGTTTTCCAGTTTGCTAGTAGAATAAAAAATTTATCTGTAACTACTTTCTCAGAAAATTACACAGATTAACGAAAATTCCACCCAGAAAAATCACATAGTTAAATTGATTAAAAAAAAATCTTTCCTTTAATGCAAATATAATGATCAATATTACTTATGCTACATGCCAGATAAATCAGAAATATACAGTAAAGTCCTATCTGCATGGCCAGTATGATAATTTCAGAGCAGTGTATTGTGAGAACTAATACTCACTAAAGTGTCCCAAAGATACATTTTTTGTCATGGTGTGCGCCTGACTAATGCTATTCTAACTGCATTCTCCTTAGCATTATCTACTAAAACTTCAGTGGTGTTTTCGTCTCCTTCTGAGAAAGGTCCAAACCCTAAATAAAGCAGGCATCATCAATAGAAAGATCACCTATTTGAGTCTCCATTATAGAACAAAATACAGGAATTTGTAGTTATACAACTTCTGAGGTGCAACCTTAAACTTCATGAGGGGGGTACATTGACTTTAGCAGAGTCAACGTCTCAGTCCTGGAAGCAGTTGCTGCGCTCTGCACTTCCTCGGATAAAGTTAAAGCTAAAAGAGACCATTCAAGCACAGCATTGCCAGCCAGACCAGGGAGGTGATTGGTCCCACTCTACACTGCGCTGGTGTGGGCTCACCTCGAGTGCTATGTGCAATTTTGGGTGCCACGGTACAAGAGTGACACAAAAATATTGTAAAGTGTCCAGAGGAGGGCAATGAGAATGGTGAAGAGTCCAAAAGGGAACTCTCATGAGGAGAGGCTGAAGTCCCTTGGTTTGTTCAGCCTGGAGAAAAGGAGGCTGAGGGGAGGGAGACCTCACCACAGTCTGTGACTTCCTGAAAAGGAGGAGTGAAAGGGCAGGCACTGATCTCCTCTCTGGTGACCAGTGATAGAACCTGAAGGAATGGTATGAAGCTGCGACAGGGGAGGTCTAGGTTGGATATCAGAAAGAGGTTCTTTACTGAGAGGGTGGTTGGGCACTGGAACAGGCTCCCCAGGGAAGGAGTCACAGTACTGAGCTCGACTGAGTTCCAGAAGCGTCTGGACGATGCACTCAGTCACATGCCCTGACTTGACTGGTCCTGTGTGGAGCCAGGAGTTGGACTCGATGATCCTTAAGGGTCCCTTCCAACTCAGGATATTCTATGATTCTGTGATTGTAATTATCTACAAACATCCTTCATATAATTTAGACTAGTTTGGGTTTTTGTCAGGTCTGCTTTTTTTTTTCTTTTTTCTTTATAAAGTCATCTAGTTACAGTTAAGCTAAAGTATGTCAATTTTTTTATGAAAAAAAAAAAAAGAAAAAAGAGCATGTTGTGCAGATTCTACATCTGAGTAAATTTTATTAGTACATGCTTATTCTCACTGTCCAAATTGGATTCCTGACTTACAGTCTTAGAAAACTGAACTTTGTTTTGGCTTTTCTATTAAAGAGCCTTTTTTTTTTTTCAACTTACATACTTTACAGATCGTAATTTGTCAACATTTTAACCTTATTATTGTTGAAATAATTAGATCTTGTTTTGTTAGTCTCATACTGCAAGGCAGGCTTTCCAGACTATGGTTCATCCTTCCAAGGCTTTTCTCAACCTTCACCGTTTATCAATGTCCTTTCAAAAGTGTAAACTCTGGAAGAGGATATGGAATTGCTACTGGAGTCACATTAATGCAGGATTTTACTCTGCATGCTCATTGTTATTTTTAACACACCTGGTCTTGACCTCTATGTGAGCTGGGAACTCATGTTTGAATCAGCATTTTTTTTCCCTAATTTACAAAACTTCATTCTCTCATCTTAAAGTGTGATCTACGTTCTCAGCTTTAATACAGATAACATTCTATAAAGAGATCTATTTTCAATATATAGGTGACTCCTAACATCTATGGAAATCTTTTTGGTTGTCACTGGTATTTTTCACTACAGATAGCATTTGCAAACTTTTCCTGCAATTATTTAACATTTATCTTACCTGCTTAGTCTTTGCTGACATTTTTTCTACAGGAAAACGTCAGTAATAATGAAAGAAGCTAATACTTCTTGTGTGAAGACCCTCTCTCAGTTATGAATGTGATTGTCTGAACTGGAAACCTACTCCTGTTCTTGCGTACCCTGTCTGTGCATCAAAACAAGGCCCTTTTTCTTATTTGAAACTAGACCTACTTAAAGAGGCAAACTCCTGATCAGTGGCTAACACCACCACAGTAGCAGCATTTCTATAGCACAGTGCCCGTAATCTTCAAAATATCACTCAGACACAAATAAATTAATCTAACCAACACAGCAGAAAGACTGAGGTAGTATACCTATAAGGAGTCAAAACAATCCCCATGCATACTCACAGCCTGTCCCCCTCTTGCCATTTAGGTCTGCATCTTTGGTGGATGGACTTCTGTACTAGGCACTATATAGGTACGGGGTGACCAGGCTCCTTAAGTGCTACAGTCATTAATATGATTAATAGCATTAAAAAAGCTTCTGCTGCAACCAAGCGGACACAACTGTCTTCTTCAATAACAAGCCTAATTATTCCCTGTGCTATATAATCAGCCCATTTTTTAAGGGTTTATATGGTTAGATTTTGATGCAGATTAATACTTTTGGAGGAATTCCATGTACCACTCACATAAACGCTGAAAGTGCAGTTTGCCCTACATAGCCACAGAAATCTTGATTTCATCTTCACAAATGTAGTCTGTAACTTTCATTGATATGAAACATTCAGCTAACCGGAGGCTAGTTATCCACCCTGCTTCCATCCTCTTTTGGATTAGAAACAGACACAAAGTGCCTTACAGTCAGACCTTACAAGCTCTGTGTAACCTTTTTAAAGTGCTACACAGACTGTTAAGTTATTAATATTAGAAAGAATTATTTATAGGATAATTTAAGCATCACAGAAAAGCATATTCCTGACATCATATAAGAAACAAAAAACTAGCTTACCATTACGTACATGCATCTTAAGCTGTACTTGAAGAGCACAGGAAGGAGAGCAGAAATACCATTAAATGAAAGCAAACCTAATGCTGCTGTCAAAGCTTACATTCTTTAGCAAGTCAGATCTCTTCAGCAACTTAGGTTTCCTGTACAGCCACAATGTTAAGGATGTAAATGTTCAAAACCAAACATAATAGCTCTGCAGGCAACTCTTTTGACAACTGGTGGTCTGTAAAAAGTTGCTCAGAGACCTGTGGACTTCAAAAGAATTCTATAGCTGCAAGCTTCAAATGGCAAGTAAGTTTTCTGCAAAAATCATTCTTGGGAGTTCTAAGAAAATCTCCTGCTTTTGGACTACAAAGAGAGACAATTATAAAATCAGAAGTGTTGGAATTATTTTCCTCTTTGTAAAATAATTGCATAAAAGACTGCCTTCATAGTAGGTAGTGATATCTGTTTCCAAATGTCCTTCTTGCTGGATTATATCATTCATGCTTTTCCTGGTCAAAACAATCCTGTTTCTTTTGCTACCCAAAGTACAGTTTCAACTGGAATGTGGAGAGTGCTTGCTACCTAAACTAACTTCTACTGTACCACAGTCTTTTGAGAATACATTTTTGAAACTCCACAGAGTGAGGATGAATCTCATAACTTCTCTCACTAAATGCTTGAGCAAAAAGAGCTATTATATAGTGATCAGGCAATTCTGGAAGCATTAATGCCTCTGACAATGACTTTCATAGGAAGATCTGGGTATGCATGAATACTCTTTGAATGCCTCAAGCATTGAGACACTTACCAGACCTGTGTGTGAGATCCCCAAGCTGAGAAGACTGTCAATTTCTGCCTGTCAGCTGAGCCTCCCATTCATCAGCATGTTGTTAGCCCATCCCAAATGTGGGGCAATTTCCTTCACACAGATTCCAAGTAATGTGTTTTACTTTGTAATTAAAAGAGCTGAAGGCATTTATAGGCAAGCACTGGTGAAACTAGCTCCAGCTTTAGCACCATACGTCTCCCAGAGATCATCATTCCCTGAAATTAAATCAGCAGAAAAAAAAGTTTTCATAAGTGTTAACCACTTAGTATAAGGCAACAGACTAGATTAAATGAGCAGTGAACAGGAGTTTAAACTAACCTGTGAGAGAAAAAGAGTATTTGTTCTGCCACACTGGCTGCAAGGATGGTCTTCAGCAGCAGAACAAGAGCAAACAACCTGGGATGGGGAGTTGCATCTCAAACTGTGGCTGTCGCAACTGTTTGCTCAGTGAAAGAAAATTGGAGTGCTAACGGAGCACACAAGCTTAGCCAAAGTGAGGCAGCTCATTAAGCCACAGAAATTAAGTGGCATTTGTTTGTGCGGCCACAGTTAATGCTCTGGGGTTCAGGCTAGGTTTAGCAAGAGTTAGGTACAAGCTGCTCATGCTGAATGGGACAGGGAAGACCAGAAAGAAACTCCTTGATCTAAACGGGAAGTACCTCATTAATTTAGGTACTTACAGTATAGGCAATCACTTCTGAAAAAGCTAACTTCACAAGAGTCTGAGATCCTCAGAAACACTTCTTCAGCCCATAAGCAACTTAAAAAACAAATTACCTTAATTTCATGTATGAAAAGACGTAAGATCGGTTTCCTTAAGAAACAAATAACTGACATAAATAAACAGATGAAAGCCACGGAATGGGTTAAATTTGTTATGTTGAAGTTGCTGCCAAATCTTCAGCTAAGGACAGGAAGTTTATTGGCAATTTTCTGAAAGAGGAGGAATCCAATGATAAAATGTGAGCCATTTGTCTTCCCAGCCATTAAAGGAAATTCACTTTAAGGATGTTTCTGGAGTGGCTGCTGCTGCATCCATTATAATTTATCAGTGTGTCTGCTGGTAGTATAATCATCAGTAGGGGCTCAGGTGGACTTCCATTAGTGCTATCATAGTCCTCATTGGCAAAATATTCCACTGACCTAGACAGGATCTATCAAAAGCTTTCAAAGCCTCATCTGCCATGGATATTTTTTCCCTGCTAATTATTTTCAGCAAGTTTGTAAGATAATTCCTCAGGATGAGTTATCTAGGGAAAAGCAGCAACAACAAACATATTTTATAAATAAAACCATGTCAGTCATCATCATGTTCATTTATTTATAGGTCATATCTTTCTCAGCCTTCATCTTCTTGTGTGACATTTAGAATATAAACTCTCTGGGAGAGAGATTTTCTTATCTATCTCCACTCAGGTCCCAACTTTGATAGGGATATTTGGACACCATCACAGTACATAATTTTAAAACGAATATGGCTATACGTAGTAAATGTAACTAAGCACACTCATTTAACTCTATGTTGCATTAGTTTTATGTCTCAGCTGATGGCTTTGATTTAAAGCTGCATTAAATTCATGCCAAGTACTGAAAAGTCAAGCTTGCTTAGTTTCTTTGTCTTACATGTCTACACACATGTAACAGCTCAGGAAAGGGAGGGGGAAGGATATATCTAAGACTAGACAATTTGAAAAAAAATCTCCTAATTCTTCATCAGAGGCAGCACATACATTGTGCTGTATGGGACTGTAAGAAAAATGTACATTGTGTTAGCCTGTTAAAAAAGGTGACCTGCACAAAAATGCCAGGCCTAATGACAGACTTAACTGGTCATCATCAGCCCTTATTGACAGCATACTATAATTAAAATTCTAATATTAGTTGATATCTTATTTGCATTATCAATTAACAGTTTCCTCCCATGAGATTTAGTACAATCCCATTAAAAAAGCAGTGTCCACCCTGAGGTCCTTGTTACCTGTATTTAATATGGGAGGCAACAGGCGGGTGCAGCAGGCAGGAGCAGAATTACATAAGATTACAGTAAAAACACTTTTGAAAAGTAGCAAACAACTACCGCAACCACCACCTACGAATTTATTTTTAACAGAAGAGCGATTTGTGGCTCCCTTTTTTCCTTTCTCCCAACATATCATTGCCCCTTTTAGCACTTACGATTTCCTCATAGGGCTGTCAGTCATCCCGTGCAGCCAGCGGGGTAAGTGAAAACAATCTGCTACCATCAAATGCAGTTTCTGTCTCTCAGCACCCCTTGATCACTCACCGAACTCAACAGAGTGAGGTGAGGGTGGTGGATTTCTATCGCTGTTTGACATGAATCACAAAACACTTAGTAGTCCACCTCTAAAAGTGCACTCATCAAGACCAAAGGTGGAAAAAATTGCACTTCGCCTCTCCGCTTCAACTAACTCAGTTAAGCTAACTAGGTGGGAAAGGAATGGTGTATTCTGGCAAATTTAGAAGTGTCCATATGATTTTCCTACATATTTTGAATATCTGTAGGTTCAATACTTAAAAAAAAAAAAGCTTGTCTCTTGCTTTCTTGGATGGCTTAAAAGATTTCTAAGGATGATAGCTCACAGAAATAATTCTTACACTTGAATTCCTTGAAATGAAAAATAACGGCTAGCATTGACACTGTTGCTGTGGCTCCACATGGGTTGACCTCTTCAGTTTGGGAGATCATAGTAAGTATGGTAACACTGTAGCTGCACTCGTTGTTAGCAGTGAGTATTATTGTCCAATAATTTGAGAGGACTCCAAAGAAAACCGTCACTTACCTCTCAGTGGACTACATTGTTATTCCTACTTAACCTGCAGAGTGAAGGCGTGATAACCTTGGTTTTAGGTGTCTACAGGAGTAATAAATAAATAAATAACCCCCCCAAAAAAGAAACAAGTTGAAGCCCTGAAGTTACATGGAGTGAGGTGTGACTTGCTAAGGTCACAGGAAACTGAAAAGAATGTGTGTTCACTTGCAAGTTTGGATCAAAGTAAGCAAGCTTTCAAACAGCAGCTGATATATTTGATCAATACAAGCAGATTCTTGCGTCTATTCAGAAGGTGTGCTGACTTACAAGATCTGATTATTCATGAGGTTTTTACATAGAATACATACATCTGTCTGTCTTGATGCTTTTTGAGGTGCTGCCATATCATAGCAAGGCCGACAGAATGGGTGGCATGTCTGCTCCTCAGTTTTCAGAGTTTGCTATTTTTTCTGTTGACTGAAACTAGCATTCACTATTTTAAGTGGCAAATTTTGTTACAGCATTTTACAAGAATTTACCTTTATACATTGGAGTGTGAGTGAATAAGGCAAAAAACCCTCCCATTTATGGATCCCTTTGGATTTGACTCAATTAGCTGTGGGAGCATTACGTTCTTACTGTAGGCACGCTTTAAATCATTTGGAATCCAGGCTTTGCCCCTCACAAATACAACTTGCATCAGTATGGCAGTGTAAAGGAATTGAACGATAGCTTCAGGCAGGAGTATCTTGATGCAAGCAAACACTGACTTTTTGCCAACTCC
Source organism: Zapornia atra (assembly GCA_013400835.1). NCBI lineage: Eukaryota > Metazoa > Chordata > Aves > Gruiformes > Rallidae > Zapornia > Zapornia atra. Next base: position 10,428 of record VZTU01013260.1, read on the forward strand.
AGACGTTGTGATGGTATGACAGAGGTGGAAGGGGCTTGAACAGTGGGCACTGCATGATTCTTTCTGGCAGAGCAGTTCCTTGGGCATTTCTGTCTGTCAGTGCAGATGACATAAGCCCTAAGGCTGTGCCTGAGGCCAGATGGATCCAGCTAGCACCCAAAATCAAATTTGTATGTTGAGAATTGTGCATGGTATGGACTAGCCGTGTGTTTCTACTGTTTGTCTCTACTGAGTAATTTCAGCCATAGGCAACTTTTCTGTTCAAAATACAGACAAGATAACCAAGGATGATAACAGATTTACTGGTTTGCCACAAGCTAACACATCTTTATGATTTTTTTTTTTAATGGCTTGTGCTTTCTAATCTCCCTAATCCCAGCTGAGAACTCAGATTTGTAAACAGTGATATAAAAATAATCTTATTTGGAATCTGTGTTACATTTGTCAGTAAATGACTAACCTAGTAACACACAGTAAGCAATAGATGTGAATCAATTGACCTAAAAATATTTTGAATTCCAGGCAAAAGGCATATGCTTTTGATAGGTTATAATTCTGAGTACGGAAAAAAATAAAACTAATGATATACCTTACAGCAAATAAGCTCCAACCTATAGGAATCCTATGCATTATTTACAAGTCTGACGTATTGTAAAATATCTAATTTCATCTACCTTTCAGTATTTAACTTTTATTGTGTTTTAGTCAAATATTTGTTGGAAAGTAGCCAGTGGGAAACAATTAGGGAAAGAATGAAGACTCTTACAGTATCAATTGCCTTAAATAATGCGGGATTATCAGTTAAACTGGTATCTTGGGGAAAATCTTGGCACTATTAAAGCCAAAGGCAAGTTGGTGTAAAGGAGGCTAGGATTACACCAAGGGCTCAAAAAAGGAAAAAGAAAGGGAAATATTTTAAAGGATTACTGTTGTCTTTTGCTTGTTTTTTTTTCTTCACATAGGCCACGCATTTATACATTGGATTGCATCTATACTAATTAATCAAGACTGCGATCTTGTTTGCAGGACAATCCCAATTCTAAAAAACTCTATGATCTAACAAGTGAATGCAAGGAGGAGTGGAAAGATTCCCATTGACTTTAGAACACATGAAATTGTTCCCTAAATATGACTGGAATGGTTGATCATTTAGTGGTGCATGCTTTGAAGGGTCTGTGGACGTGAAGAGATATAGGGCTTTCTACCTCCTAATTAATGAATAATTATAATGCTTAAAATACTATCACTTGTTCTTTTGTTATGAATGTCAAAAAAAATAGTTCTTTTCACAAAAAAAGTTTAAGCAGGGAAAGAACATATGAGATAGTGTCTCTAGCATATCAGTATTTATTTTGGATAGAGAATCACAGAATCGCAGATTCTGTAGGGGTTGGAAGGGACCTCCAAAGATCATCAGGTCCAACACCCCTGCCAAAGCAGGTTCCTTAGGACAGGTCGCACAGGTAAGCGTCCAGACGGGTCTTGAATATCTCCAGAGAAGGAGACTCCACAATCCCCCTGGGCAGCCTGTCCCAGGGCTCTGTCACTCTCAGTGTGAAAACGTTCTTCCACATATTGGCGCGGAACTTCCTGTGCTCCAACTTGAAGCCATTGCACCTTGTCCTGTCCCCACAGACCACTGAAAAGAGGCTGGCCATTTCCCTCTGTGTCCCACATTTGAGATATTTATAAACATTAATAAGATCCCCTCTCAGTCTTCTTTTCTCAAGGCTAACAGCCCCAGTTCTTTCAGCCTGTCCTCGTAGGGGAGATGCTCCAGTCCTTTAATCATCTTTGTAGCCCTCAGCTGGACTCTTTCTGGGAGATACCTGTCTTTTTTATACCAGGGAGGCCAGAACTGGACACAATACTCCAAGTGGGGCCTGACCAGGGCAGAGTTAGAGGGGGAGGATCACCTTCTTTGACCTGCTGGACACAAATACAATATATTATTTTCTTATCTTTTGGAAAAACAAATCCCTTTTATTACAGGAATCATTCTATAGAAATTGAAAGCAATAGTGATCAACTAATATTCATGATAGGGATTTGGTGATACCAAAATGAAATATGTTCCAGATCCATCAGTCTTTTCTCTAAGATGATCACCTAATCAGTCTAAGTCTATAATTACTGTTCATGTAAAGCTTGTTTTGTCATTCAGTTTTCATCTGTACTCTTTTCCTTTCCAAGAAGTTTCCAAAAGCTCAGATAAATTATTGTCAAAGGAAAACAAACAGCAGAATGGTCAGATCCATTCAGTAGGTCCTGGTCTTCCTCCCTTCCTTCCTTCCTTCCTCCTTTCCTCCCTTCCTCCCGTCCTCCCTCCCTCCCTCTCTTTCTCCTTCTCTTTCATTTTGGCAATTGGTCTCTGTTAATTTGCCATCATACTTAAAATTGAGGGAATTATAGATAAAGGTTCATGACTGCTGCTGCTATTTAACATACATTTCCAATACTGGAGCCTTCCATTGCCGAAATATACCCATGGGAAATTTTGTGATGTCCTTCTCTAAATGCTCCTGGAGTCCAGATGTAACCAATAAACATATTTCATCATCTCATCTTAGTCTTGAAGCAAGTATGAATGACCTTGTTAGATGAATAGATATTGAGAATTTCAATCTGTGTTGTACCCCTGACATTCTAGATGGAGGCACGGTGCATGCTGCTAAAACACTAAGAATAAAATAAAATTCCGATAATTTGGCCTGCTCAATGTCAGAGTTGCAATATAACTCCTAATAAAATTAGAATATTGCACTGTTTGTGTGTGATCATCCAACATCATATATAGGTATACAGTTGTGTGTGTGAAAAAAATTATACTACATTAAAAATAAAATGTGTGCACTTCTAAGGCTTAGAAGCTTTTTTTGACAAATACAGGTTTTCACTGATGGAAGAAGAATCTCATTTACTGCAATACTCCCCTATTTCATAGAGTGTACAGGACATTGTTATTGTTTAGAATGTGCAGAAATTAAAAGCAAACATGAGACAATTTCCATTCTCTCACTTTTACAATTGCTTCAGAAAATAAAATGCAGTGTTTTCAACTTGCTAAATGGATTAGAAAATCCATAGCGTGTTTCTGTTTCCTGATTCAGAAAGTTCAACCTAAAGTTGCAAGCAACCTCCCATCACTGGGAAACCTCTACTCTGACACATTAGCTTAAGTACATGTGAACATCTTTGTGCAGTCAAAAGACTTCTTTAAGGTCATGCCTCTGAAATAAACTAAGTTTGTGAATCATTGCATTATTTGAGAATAGAACATGTTCTTTGTTCCTGTTTTTTACATTATAAGCTAAGTCTTTGGAGCAGAGGCTTCTCTCTCAGTCACATTTGTTGAGCAAAAGCTAGCTTGATATTGCCCAGCTCTCCAAGTAATGAATAGAACAATGTGAAAACAAAGGAAAACATTATTTGGGAAAGGACTGAACCTACTTACATCACATTATCACACATAGCAAAAATGAGGACCTTAACACGCTAGGTTAAGAACAAGCAGGTTCTGCTTGTAAAGATGTCTTATCTGTTACTGAATGGAACAAGCAAAAGTGTAGACAATACATACATGCATACTCTTCTTGATGTATCTGATGTGGTCAATAATATTATGGACACTCTGAGGGGAACAGAGGGTCCAATGTACTGGACAGACCCTGCTTTTAGGGAAGTGTACTGCCTTCCTGGGACCCTGGTTAAGGACAATACTAGGAAACTTCCTAGCCTGTTATGGCCCTCAGACTATTATCCATTACTGCTCTTCCATGTGGGTGGCAGTGAAGCAACACTACGTAATGATCAAAAGGGACTTCTGGGCCTTAGGACTATTGGTGAGGGAATATGGTGCACAGGTTATTTTTTCCTCTCTACTTCCAGCTGCAGGCAGCAACATTGGAAGAAAGAGCTGGACCTAGCCTATCAATACATGCCTCTGTGGCATAATTTTGGGCTTTTTAATAATGGGATGGTCTATACAGCACCAGACTTCCTAGTGTCAGATGGGATTTGCTTTTCTCAAAGAGGTCTTTGCTCAGCAGCTTGCAGGGCTCATTGATAGGGCTTTAAACTAGTCTTGAAGAGGGATAATATCAGGCTTGCCTGCAGCAAGTTGTGGGATGACACGCCATGGTTAAAGGAATGTGATGCCATCAAAGGTCCTCAGCCTGTTGCTCAGAGATGTGCTGGATACACTGCAGCACACTTGAAGTCTTACGAAGATAAGCTGGGGGCTCTTGAGGTAAGAGGGTTCAACAGGAATACATCAGGGAAGTACCTCAAAGGAATTCCAGCCATTCCAGCCAGTAAGTCAGCTTCATTCAACTTAAATATATTTATGCAAATACAGGGAGCAGAGGGAATAAACAAGAGCACTTAGACATGTGCATGTGTGTGGAAACTAACATTTGACACAGTTAAATTACTTTTAAAATTTTTATTACTTCATCACTTACACATTTCTTATTAAATTCTATTTATTAAATAAGCTATTGCCTTTGAACTAACAGAGTTTCTTCTGATGAAGCTACTATTACCATATCCTCTATATTTATTAAGATTCTTACTGTTATGTCAGTTGTATACAGTAAATAATCAACAAAATAAAAAAAGGTGTAATACTGTACCCATAAGTAAGGATTGAATTATAGAAGTGTATAATAATTGATAATTGTTACTGCAATTTTGAAATTCCATGGACCTAGATTTTGCAGTTTGAAGAACAGGTTAAAAGTAGCTCGAAGGTGGTCTCCATTTCTTTTAAAGGTTGGCTTCTGTTAGAAGAATATAATTATCTGTGAATGGATAGAATGTCCTTTAAAGACAGAAGAGTATACACAGGAGATACAAAATAAAACAAATGTAGAAGAGCAAAACTAATGAGTGGAAGGAAAAGAGGTACCAACCACATCTGTATGAACAGAAAATAACTTTGAGTCATGACAGGGCATTCATCTAAAAAAAAAAGAATCAGTTTTCAGTTTAAATCTCAGGAATTTCTTTCAGTCGAAGATCTGATCTAGTTTAAAAAATAGGAAAAACTTACAGAAAACCTGTAAGCCTTGACGGAGCTTTTTATTTTACACTTCTCAGTTTCTTTAAAAACTAAATTTGAAGTAGAACATTTGATAAGTTTAAGTGGCAGCCTTATGCGGTACATTCATGAAAGGAGGAGGAGACAAAATCCCTTTAATACTCTTTGTAATACCTAAGTAAGATTTTTTTTACTTAGAACAGCAGGATTGGTGTTGGGCATATCAATAGGAAGAAATTATACATGAAAACAGAAGAAAAGCCTTTCTGTGTCAGCCAAATAGTCTCTGTGTCCAAATAGTGACGTCTGGCAGTAGCAGTAAGAAACCCTATTTAAACACATGATCTTGGTCACGTTCTGTGTTTTGTTCCCTTTGTATTCACCCAGTATCTTTACCTGTTACAGTAGAAAAACTAGACAGGACACCCCAGACTTATTTCCATGTCCATTTATTGATTTGTTGCAGGTGAGTTTCTGGCCCATTTATGACCCTACTGATAATTTTTACCACCACAGTGGAGATTAAATTCCTGTTTGCTTACAGTGAGAATATGCATAACAGAAAAGCCTGTTTTAAATGCACCCTAGTACTGAAATCCCGGTCTTGGGAATATATATGTAAATCATTTGGTAATTACATGAATGGTACCTTACCTACAACTGTCCTTCAGGTGATGGGATCAGTTATTCCTTCTCTGTATTTTTACTTCCTTGGGATTTGTACATTTACTCCCCATAATGCAGGAAGTTTAATACAGTGGAATTTTGTAAAGTGCTTTGAGATGTAAAGAAAGAAGCCACACAAGTGAAAAATATTATTTCCTGTTATCTCCTGTTTGACCAACATTACCCTTTTGCTTTGGAAAAGGCTATTGGAGCATATTCAAGTTAATTTACACACTAACATTTTAACTTAATAAGACAAGAAGGAACAAATGGAAAATGGTCCTAAGACCTCCATTCTCGGCCGTGGGTTTGGATTTTTTTTTTGCTTTTTTTTGTTTTAGATTTGCTCTACAGAAGCAGAGCTGAGACTGAGATGAAAATTGGAACACAGCAGCAAAGCTATTATTAAAGCCATTTGTTGTTAGATGATGGAGAAAGGGGAATGAAATCGGGTGTTGCTAATAGGGACATATTCAGCAAATTTGTGACCTTTTTGTTAGCAAAATGCAAAGCTCTTTCACAAAGAGCGTCAGTTTACTGGTACCGCTGTTTTCAGTGTATGTTGACTTCAATGAAGTTTTGGGATGTACAGCTACAGTAAAAATCCTTCGTATACAAAAAGCAGCATGGATTAGAGGAAAGACACAGGCCAAATCACTAAATCCTTTCTTGGGAAAAGCTCCTGTTTGTCTCAGTGGTATTGCTGCCTAGATAATTGTTTCATGCAGAGATTTTAATCTGATTAGCATAGTATGGAAATATACACCAGAACAAGGCAGATGATACACTGTCACCAAGTTTCTGATTCCAGCATGGAAAATCAGGATAGATAAGAGTTTCTGTCATTCTGTATTATATTTTTACATATTTGTGTAATTACAGGTGTAAAAAGCAAGAGCTTTAGAGGAGTTTTGTTAAATGTAAGAAGTTTTACTCCTATGCCAGTATTTAAGCAATTCTTCAGTAACCATTTAAGTCTGAATGACTTCAGTCAGACAGCAAGTGAATTAACCTGAACTCATGGTCAAGTTCACATGTTCCAGCCTAGACAGCAGCCAGTTTCTGTATCCCACAAATACTCACGCTTGTCACAAGCTGTCTGCATTCAGTTTCTGAAAGAAATTGGTGTGCAGACTAGCTCGCTCCATATTTAACGCTAGCTTCAGCGGTAATTAAAAATTAGGAGAGATCTTCAGGAAATCAATTAATTATGCATGCAAAATGCACCACCTAAATTTGGATGCACAATTAGATGACTAATCATAATTTGAAAAGGTTGAGAATTGCAGTTGCACATTTATAAGGATGCTGGTGACCTATCCTATCCCAGATGCCTGTATTTTCCTGTTCAGAAGCTCCCTAGTTTGTTTTCTACTAAGATCTATTAGTTGGATATTTGACATACCTTTCACACATGGTAATGCCTGAAAAACTGTTTACACTGGCGATGCTAACAAGTGTCAACATCAAGTATCCAGAAACTTCAGTAACAAAATTTATTTGTTCACTAATGGGAATATCCTCATCCCTAATTTTGTGGAATTTTAATGCAAGTGTCCCCAGAACCCTGTGTTTTCAACAGATCAGTGTCATTAAACAATGAACTTCCATTTGAGCTGGCATATGGGGTAGTATTTATCAGCCCAGATTTATGTATATGAAGCTTTGGCGGGGAGAAGATAAATTATATCTGCCCTTAAACTACCACCCCACTTCAAAACCAATGTTATTTAAAGGCAAATATCAACAAATTTAGGATTAAATTGTTGGTTCCAACACCGCATGTTATGTTGTATTTCCCGGTGTGACATCACAGCATGTTGATCTGTAGTCATTTGACAACTTTAATAAGCTATTGCATAATGATCTGACTAGCTTACTCTGGATTCATTCCAGTTTTACCTTTCTAGTGATCACTTACTCTTCTGATGGAAGTTCCCAGTACAGTTAAATTTGATTTGCAGAAAAACTTCAGTTTTACAATATAATTAGTTCTTCCCAGTACCCTCAGATGTGTTTTAAACTTTCTGTTTTGGTTTATTTTGCTTGGTTTAATACACTAGTATCCAGAACATACAACCATGATGGAAGTGTTGCATTTCTCATTGTTTCAGTGCAAGCATGAAGTGCATAACAGCTGTCATCAGCTGTTAAAGGGTTTTCATTCAGAGGATTAAAAGTACAGAACAGGGGTTCCCCAGGTCACAGAGCAAGTGAGTGATAAGAGGGGATGACTAGTACTCACTTGTCCCAGTGCTTTTCTGTGGAAGCAATAGATCTTGTATATTTGACTACAGAAAAGATTTAGTGCATGATTATTGGGGAAAAGAAAACCAAAACCAACCAACCAAAAAAAAATCAAAAAACAAAAAAAACCCCACAGAGGAACAGACTAGCTTTTTGCTTTTTGCTATTACTTTTTACTTCACTGCTTGTGAAATCACTTGACGTAACACCTGATATGAGCGAAATAAAGATCTGAAGGCAGAATATGTAGCTATTTAAGAATGTAGTAAGTCACATTACACACCAAAATATGACAAACAGCATCATATCTCACTCAAATGGTGAAAAACTTGGGTAGGAAAAATGATACTTTTAGATTCACCATTTAGACATTAATAACTGTAGAATGTATTTCCCATGAGAAATATCTCAGTGGTGTGGTCAAGTTTGCAATTTTTATGTCGTTTCCCTCTCATAAAAAGGAAGAGATATTAAGAACATAGGCCAAATTCCCATGTTGTAACCTACAATGAGTAATATTTTACTCTGAAAGTAATCTTTACTAATCATATTCTCTTGAATGGAACAATTTTGAAATAAAATATCAGTCAAGACAAGTCAGTCGAAACCTTTCCCTCTCTGTAGATGGTATAATATTTCTGCAAGATCAGAGTTAACAAGATAGGAAAATTCCATGGAGATGTACCTCCAACTAATGTCCTATCAGAAATCTGACAAGTTAAACTGTATTTTCTCTATCAAGAGAATTTCATGACCCTCACAAGTATAGGGCAATAAAAAGTAAAAGTAAATTGAATATGAACATGAAGCTGATAGTTGAAGTTATTACAGACAGGATATCCTGGATCCAAATACAAAGGATATGTTACAAAGCATTTAGACTGGATGGTGCCCGCCTTTGTAAGCATTCCAGTTTCTCTTGTACTACTAAAAATGCCAAACAATAGCCAATCTTTTGCAGTTGATCTCCCATCTAGAAAATGAGCACAGTGGCTATAGTCACATCATTGTGTTAACCCAAGCCATTTCTGTACCATATCTGAGTCACACTTGTATTGTGATGATCTGCAAATATGGCTGTGTTGGCCCAAACCTGTTTCATGTCTGTGGTGTGGTATGCTGCTGTCCAAGTATTTACATATACTACAGTTCTATAAAATAAGGCAGATAAAGATTTTTCACAGTACAAATACCTCTAATCCTTTCTTTAAGGATTTTTTCATACACTGGAAGATGTATTTTCATAAAACTTTTACAAACTGATGAATGTTTTAAGCAACTTTGGTTAAGCAACTTTCAGTTTCTTATTCAGTCTGCTATAATCACTTTGGTTTTACTAGTAACCAGAATGATAGTGGCCTGAGGTACATGTGCAAAAAGTAGACCTCAGTATTTCATTCTCCTATATTATATGTGACTGGCGAGTTCCAGTCTACAGTCTTGGCAATGCTACTTAATCACTGGTTTAATCTGCAGAACAAGTTTCACCAGTGAGTGACAAGTGAGCTCATCTAGCACTCTTCTGAGATGTACATGCTTCTTAATGTATTTACTCTCCTCAGATGCAATACTAGTAAAGCAGAAAGTCAGTTTATACTTCTGACAAGATTACACAGCACAGTAATGTGAGAACATAAGAGATAGAGGCACAGTGACAACTACTTCTATCAGGGATTAGGGCGCTTTAAGTGTTTGTCCTGTGTTCGACTAGGATAGGGTTAATTTTCACTGGAAGCTGGGATGGGACCCAGGCAGCACAGGTGACCAAAACTAGCCAAAGGGACTATTCTCTACCACATGACATCACGCTCTGTATAAAAGGGGACTAGTTGGGAAGGGGCGATGGGTCTCCAGGACATGTGGCTTGGGGACAGTCTGGCTTTGAGACAGCTCTGAGCTGTATGGTTTGAATTGCGTGGTTGTTGGTGAGAAACTGCAACGTGTGTCACCAGTTCTGTATATTCTTAGTCCTGATGTTATTTACCTCTCCCTTTGCTGTCCCAGTAAACTGCTCTCATCCCAACCCATGAGATTTGCCTTTGTCTTACCATTCTCCTTACCATCCTGCTGAGGGAGGGGTCAGTGAGTGGCTGCATGCTCTGCTGAGGCTGGGGCTAGACCATGACAGTGTTTTATTACACTTTCATTCTTCAGAGAAACATATTTTACAATCCTATCTCCAAAAATTAATATTCATCTTACATAATTGTCATTAAAAATCACTACAACAAATGTATTCATCATTTTATTTAAGTAGAATATTTGGAACATGAATCATCATAGAATTTTCAGGGTTGGAAGGGACCTCTAGAGATCACCTAGTCCAACCCCCCTGCTAAGCAGGTTCACCAAGGGCATGTCACACAGGAGCACATCCAGGTGGGTTTTGAAAGTCTCCAGAGCAGGACATTCCACAGCCTCCCTGGGTAGCTGATTCCAGCGCTCTGTCACCCTCAAAGTGAAGAAATTTTTCTCATGTTGAGATGGAGCTTCCTGTGTTCCAGTTTCTATTCATTGCCCCTCATCCTATCACTTGATGTCAGTGAAAGGGACTAGCGATGAAAGTAGTATCATTTAACACCTAAAAATGTTGTGGTTGTATAATATATGTAAATGACAACTATTCACATAACAGGTACTTAAAATGTAATTTCTAAACCCTTGTTTTTTCTAGGTTTTTCTAAACAAGAATATGTCCAACCCTTTTTCCTGGGATACACAAAGAAATTATACTGTGTCCTAATATTGTAAATTAAATCTTTCTGCACCACTAGCAGTATCACCAGTAGCTGCTCCTGATGTTTTATACCATGTAAGTTAGGTTGTTGTTTCAGACTGCTATTCTATATGAAATGAGCAGCAGTGCAACACACAACCCATTGTCTCACCAAGGCATGTATAGCTAGCTTCTTCCTATGTGCTAGCTTATATACATATATGTTATTTTCAGTGGTTAAAACTGTTCAAATTTTGGTGACTAGACGGTATGTATGTCTAAAGAGAATAAAAAAAGAAGAAAAAGCAAAACTGAAAAAGTGGGGTACCAGGTGGCAGCTTTGTTGTTGCATTTATCTTATAAACAATGTGTCAATTTCTTCCATAACAAGCACATCCTGTATTGTGTGTGTCCACTCAGTCATTGATGGAATTTCTGCGCTTTTCCAATTTCTTACAATGACACTTTCTGGTGCCATGATCACGGCTGAGAGCAGAGGTCACCACACTGCCTCCTGGTCAGCAATTTCAGGCGCAGCAAAATAAAAGATGTGTCAATTTGTGTTTGGCTGTTTTGAGAAGCGGAGTTTTCTTTTTTATGTGTTTTAGTTGATGTGTCAGACTTTCTGGATGAAGCCATTCACCACTCATTCTTCCTCCTTTCAAACAATTTGCAACACAATTATATTTAGTTTCATGATGTTACCTTTATATGCTCAGCAGATTCTTTTGCATATTTACTTCTAAAACTAGGGCACACAAACCCCACCATTTTCATTGTTATTTTCAGCATTAAGAAAGAAGATCATCCTTTTTAGTTACACCTTACCATGGTGAAGTCATAGAATCACAGAAAGGTTTGGGTTGGAAGGCATGTCAAAGGTCATCTAGTTCCAACCACCTTGCCATGATAAGAGACACCCTCCACTAAGGTAGGTTGCCCAAAGCTCTATCCAACTTGTCCTTGAACAAACATGTCTGGGTGAGGCATCCACAGCTTCTCTGGGCATCCTGTTCCCGTACCTCACCATCCTCACAGTAAAGAATTTTTTCTTAATATCTACTAAATCTAGCCTCTTTCAGCAATGAAAACATGAAAAAATTACCTTAAGGTCATTGTCCCTTATCCTATCACTACATGCCCTGTAGGCAGTCACTCTCCGGCTTTCCTGTCGGCCCCCTTTATGTACTGGAAGGCTGCTGTAAGGTCTCCCTGGAGCCTTCTCTATGCTGAACAAGACTGTCTTCATAGAAGAGGTCCTCCAGCTCTCTGCTCATCTTCACAGCCCTTCCCTGTGCTTGCTTCAATAGGTTTGTACCCTTCATATGTTGGGGGCACCCAAGCTGGATGCAATTCTCCAGCTGGGGTCACACAAGATCTAAGTAGAAGGGCAGAATCACCTCCCTTGACCTGTTGGTCATACTTCTTTTAATGCAGTTCAGGTCATGGTTGGATTTCTGAAATGCAAGTATATACTGCTGGCTCATGTTGAGCTTGATATCCACCAACGTCCCCAAGTCCTCTGAGGGCTACTCTCAATCCATTCTCCACCCATCCTATAGTAGTGGTTGGGATTGAACCAACCTAATTACAGGATCTTGCACTTGGCCTTGGAAATGAATCTTTGAAATACAGTTGAAGGAAAAAAAAAAAAGATTTAGAGGTTCCCTTAAGTTCAATGTTGCCTCTCTGCTCTTATCAGCAGCAGTAAAAAAACAAATCACAGTATAAACATCAGTTATGTCCATGAAGATATTTGCCATATATAAATAACAAAAGCTACCTCTGATATACATCTTTTTTTCCTTCTTTATTCCTCCTGACTTTACAGCAATTTATCTTTGCTACATAGCCTATATTTAGCAAAACAAACTCTGTCTTCCAATTGAGACCATCAGCTTCCACAACTAAACGGACAAAAAGCAAGACTTTACTGAGCCTCTACTACTTCAATTTATAGTCCTTAGATGATATTAAACATCTGGAAAAGCACATGAATGCAGTTCTGTTTAAATCCATACCTTTCCTACAAGGCAGTGCTAGACCCTTAAGAATTTATAGTTAACATGGCTGCTCTGAAATTTGCAAAGTACTTTGATTTTACAGTCATGTTTCATAGTCATAGACTGTTAATAGAAAGAAAATCCAGAAACAACCTAATGTTATGCAAGCATGATTTTCTAAACTGTTCTAGAGCTGGTCCATGCCATAATAAATCAAATTCAGGAAACTCGAACTGACAAGTAAATCTTATTAAAGTTCTCCAATCATTTTAATATCTTAATATCTTAGAAAACTCTTATGTGGAGTATAAAATAATCGTGCATTAAAATACATTTTATTTCATAAGATATGCTAAATACTGATTAAAAAAAACCATGATTGAACTTCTTTACAATGAATATACAGGTACAAGGAGCGTGGTTGAACAGAAACATTAGATAACAATATAGCCGTGCCAAAGGAAGTAAATATAGTTTTTATTATATGCTACTCCTTACTTGGTTTCAAGTAAAGGTTATTCCCTATACTTGTGAAATTACTATCATAAATATTATTTACCACACTCCACACTTTTTTGCCTTCCTATTCTTGCTTAGGCTGGGAAAATGAACTTTAAAAATATGCCTATACAGGACCACACTATGTTCTTGCTTCTTCTGTCTCCTGTTAATATAAAATGTCCATCTAAACTTCCTCTTTAACAGACAAAAAACCTAAACCATTATTTTTGCCACGGGGAAGACAAAATATTTTCCTGTGAGAATTGTATTCATAGAATCATAGAATCACTAGGGTGTAAAAGACCATTGAGATAATTGAGTCCAACTGATATATCAACAGGTATATGAAATGTCAGTAAGCTCCTAGCCCAGTATCTCCTTTCATTTCCTTTGTATATGAAAACCCCCAAAATACATCAAATAACTAGTCTGAGTTATTTCCACCACAAGAATTTCCATGCCAGCTTGACTGGTATGGAAGTCCCCAGAATGGCCATTAATGTTTTGCAGATCTATTGCTCTTCATTCAAGGAGTGCTCATGAAAGAAGTGTGAAACCGACAGATCTTCTTCAAGGCCATCAAATGCTCCTTTTGTCTTCTCCCCTAGTCCCCAGTACAAACAGATACTGCAAGACTCATCCTGAATGTGGAACTTCTTGATGCTCAGGGCAAAATACGTAAACAAATAACAACAAATCATGTTTGCACTGCAAAATGGAAAAGACAGGTTGGAGACAACCTTGGATTTCTGTTGGAAGCAGAAAAAAGCAAGGCAAGTCCCTGACCTGTCACCAGCTGTTGTAATGTAGGGAGAGTATCTTTTAGTTATCAGCAGAGGGCCATACCAAGGCAGTTTCTTTAGCTCTTTTAGGTTAATTGTCTCTTACAAGAACTGTTGTCACCATGTCACAGGGATCTGATGTTTTGGTAATGTTTTGGCCGGTTGTAAAATACAGAATTATGTTCCATCCTATTTCTGATTCTTCTCTCTTGCTACCGAAGTTGGTACTGAACACAGAAGCAAGAGACTAAGAAGAAAATTAAGTGACAAACAATGATAGAACAGTGTTTACAAACATTTAAAGATGTAGACAAGTTTATATATATATACCTGAATTTCTCTCCTAGAAAACACACAAGCAATTCACTGGTTTTAAAAGTCTTAATTTATGTCTGGCCTAAATGCTATTCATTGATCTTGCCAGTGAAAACTTTTTTTTTTTTTTTTTTTCCAGATACGGCACTGCTACAGGCAGTGAGGCATTACTAGTAGTAGTCCAGTCAAGGCAGAGTGTCTTCCTTTCTGATAGACTTCATAGTGATCACTTTATAACATTTGTTTGTGCAAACAGTATCAAAGTAATTGCATGTGAATGTAAAGGGGGTCCACTGGAGAAAAGGGTATCACTTTTTTAATACGGAGAGGGAATGTATTTAAGGTCACTTAAAACAAATGTTGTGTCTTCAGAAAGTAAAAAAGAAAAAAAAATTCTGAGACTTCGTCTGAAAAACATAGAAGATCTTTCTCTAGACAACTGCATTGTTAAAACTGCAATGATTGCTCTTGGTATATTAAACCTTCTTAATATTCAATCTTTTAGCTAGATGTAGCAGAACAGGAAAAAAAAAATGGAGTAAAAGCAAGGCAACTCCATTTTCTTTGTGTCAGGCATGCTTCTGTGAGTTTTGTTTAGGTGTTCGTAAGGCTAGTAGGTAGCTCCTCTGTTGTCACCTAGTGTTAAGCCCGTCTAGAAAAACTCTGCCTTAAACCTGTTTGGCTTTTTTCTTTAGAAGACTTTTATTTCCTTCATGTTTGAAGAAAGATATAAGAACCAAACAGAACACATCCAAGTTAAAAAACTCCAAAGTGTGATCACAGGAGATGACTTTGGTGGCTTGCTGTGGTGTGATAAAAGCCATTAGCCTACTTCTTCATTCTTCCAGGCTCAAAATGCTTATTATTTTTCATACCAGTTAGCTTAGGGAGACCAAAGAACCACCTGAGCATTACATTGTGTTATTAACAGGTGTATTTTCATAGTGCACAGCTACTTAGCTGTAACAGCTTTGAAAACTTGCACTATACCCCCCACACCCACCCTGNTGTCATGCTTCGTGAGCAACATCTATGGACAGATTCTTTGGTCCTTAACATTGTAACTTAAGCCTTTACATCCTCACGATTGGAGAGTGAATGTAGAAGTACTCTGTATGCATGTACTTCCTTGTAGCTTATTAATGACAGCATTTTTTCTTCTTAATATTCTGCCCATGTTCCTGTTCACAGGAAGGCTGAATGATGTAGACTGTTTCTCGAAATCTTTGCCTTCATGACTTTTGCTTCCTTTATCCACGTCAGCATGAGGTACAATCAAGAAATAAAAGCCTATTTTTGAGATACTGATAGGAATAGCACAGTGCTTCCCTCCTCACCCTTCCCCTTCACTCTCTCCTTTTTCTTTTTTGACCAAATGGTGTTATTTTACGTAGGGCTTTCTTTGGGAATCAGATTGATTTTGTCTTCCTGTTCAGTGCTCATCTGTAAATCTTGCCAAAGGGAAGTCTGAGCACTAGTCAGCTTCTTCTGAAAGTTCATTCTTATTCTGAAAGTTCATTCCTACTCTTCAAGCTTTTTGGAGGTATTTGCTCTACAGCTTCATTCTCTGCCCTCCTCCACTCTGTAAATTCCAAACTTTACATTTCTGTAATGTCCATCTAACAGAATACTTATTAATAATGCCACATACATTAAACTTTGTGCAGTAACTGGCTTTTTTCTTTTTCTTTTTTTTTTTTAATTGAGAAGTGAGATAAGCAGAGAGTTATTAATTCTTTATTACTATTTTGGGATGAGGTTTAGAATATTATGCAGCATTTCATAAATTACGAAGCATTGCTCAAAGAGTTTGTCACTGTGTGATACAGCATGTGCCATTCCTTTTATCCTAAGAGTTATATTAAATCATATAAAATCCTTGAAGAAAGACAGACTAAATAAAGCACTAGATTATCGAATTCAGCTGCTTTATCTGACCTAAGTCTCACATGGAAACTCTTCTTAAAGAAAGCCATAATTTATTTTCCCCTAATTTTTGTTGAAGATAACCAGATTCACAAGTCCAGAAACAGTATTCCTACACAAGCTTAATATTAATGCCAATGTTCTTGATCAGCCACACATAAAGAGGATTTGCTGTGAGTGAATGAACGTCTTATGATGCATCAGCAACCCTAGGTTTAAAGGCTTCCAAAAGGACAACATGGAGACAATTTTAACTGTGACCCCAAGCATACTGAGGAGGCTTTAAACCTGCCTTTTTGTCAACATACATGTTCTAAAATATACTTACGACTTCTAAAACACTTCCCTTTCTTTTCTAAACAGTACATCAACTAGATAAAGCCAGTATGTCAGAAGATCAAACCATTACCTGTGTCAAAGTTTGAAAGTTCAAGAAGGACCTTGGATTCCTCATTCCTATGCATAAAGGAGAAAGTGGTGGCCTCCATCGCAAACATGAGTTAGGGATCAGGCTCATGAGCAGTCATTCACATCAGCTACAGATTGGCAATAGTTATTCTTTTCACAGAGGTACTTACAAGTACTTGTAAGGACTCTGTTCCGCTAGAAGTTATATATAGAGAGGGATACAGAAAACCATCTCTGGCTAATGACAGATAACAATAAAAATGTGTCATACTTGTTATTGCATCAGTTTAATGTCATTGCTAGCATGGCAAGGTGGGCAGAAAAAGGCATCCACTCTCAATGCCCATTTTGACTTACCATCTTAACTTACACATGACTGTTCCTTTCTCCAAAATGATTAGCAATATTTGGCATCTAGCAGGATTGTTTTGATAGGGGAAACTGATAAAGTCTCACAATGTAAAAGCCATACACAACTGGTGTCCTGGTTCTGGCCAGGCCAGAGTTAATCTCCCCAAGCAGCCAGCACTTCTCTCATTTGTACTTTTGAGAATACTCAGTACCTAAGCAATTCTACTGCACATCTTCTTCACCTGCTTTGCCAAACATCTCCAAACTCCTAGTTTTTGCAAAAATCAGACCTCACAGCCTTCAGTTTCTCTTCTGATCTGGCCTTGCCGGGCATTGCAAAGCTATGGGTGTTAGACACACCTATTTTTGTTATTGTCTCCAGTTGTTTCAATACATAAAAGGAGCTAAAATTACTCTTTCAAATTAGAAAGAAAAGAACTCACCCATTTGCAATTGTCTCTGTGGCAAAGATAACTTTGAACATGCAATAAAAAAAAAAAAATCTTCACGCCTAAATACTACAAAAGACCTTTAAAAGGTTTGAAGATGTGACTGAGGATACCACACTTCCAAGAAGACAGCAGCTTTTTCAGACAGACCAAAAGGGTAATTTTAGTATGTCTTATACTCTGTGTACCTTGTGGAAATTAACTCAAAGTACATACCCTCCTTTCTTATGCAAAGTACTCAAAACAGGCACATTGTTATATTTTTTTATCTTAAAACATGCAGAGCTCATTATGTGTTTAAACAGTAACTTGAACTAAAATGTTATGCAAACACAAAATTGACGTCAAGCAATTAGGGAATATTCTCTTTTGGGATGTTAAACCAATAATGCAATTAAACCATGGCAGAGAACCAAGATAAGCAATTACAGACAACAGTGTCATAAAAGTGAATAAGCCTATATTTTCTTTTTTTTATACTTAAATATATAGCAAGAAGTCAGAGAAGTGTATATTAATATATAAATTTGGAGTTATTTTTAAACACACAGATACGTGTATGAAAAGTACTATTTGATATAGTGGGAAGGAAGCCAATTTTTGTTCACCAACTGTAGTCACCTGCCTGAGAAATTTGAGCTAGGAAAGCAAAATGTGAGGCACTGTCATGGTCTTGCTCCAGCCAGTAAGTAAGCACCACTCAGCTGCTCTCTCATCCCTCCCTCACCAAGGGCATCAGGAGGAGAATGAAAAAAAAAATCTGTGGCTTGAGTTAAAGACAGATGAATAGGATAACAAAGAAAGAGAATAATAACACCAATAATACAAATAATAATCGTGACCTGCAAATGCAATTGCTCACCACGTGGAAGAAAAAAATAAAATAACCTAATTCCTAGTTTGTTTCTGAGCAGTGATCCCACCTGCCAGCTTGCTCCACCAGTTCCACAGGGAGCCTGACAATAGACATTAGGGAATATCCCTTGGCCAGCCTGAGCCAGTTGTCCTGGCTGTGCTCTCCCAGCTCGTTGTGCACCTGGCAGGGCATGAGAAGCCAAAAAGTCCTTGGGTCAGTGTAGGCACAAGCAGCTACCCAGCAGCAACTGAACACATCCATGTGTTATCAACATTATTCTCATAGTAATTCCAAAAGACAGCACAAATCAATCTATTAGAAAGAAAATTAACTCCATCCCAGCTGAGACCAGGACAGCGACACAATCACAAATCACAAATGAAAAGAATTCTGTCCTCGTAAGAAGAGCTTTCAAAAGCTCTTCTCTTCTTAGAGGTTCCTAACAGTTAATCTCACTGAAGAGTTGCTCTTCAAAGACATGAAACACCAATCCACAAATTTTAGCACTGGTAGAAATGGCAGGAATAGTCCTAGAGTTTTTGACAGTATTTGAAGAAATACTTGTAATGTTACCAGCAGTTTTTAGTAGTTTTCTTTAATATATTAGATAGCAGAGGCTGATGGCTTGTGTAGCAAAGCAAACAAAAAAATTCTCCTAGGCCCTTTTAACATCCAAAATTGGAGCCTTTAAATAGAATAGAGCGTTACAACAAATCCTAGGTAAACTGAAGGCTTTTCCCTCCTACTCCTCTCCTCTGCCCTTCCTGCTGCTGCAACATCCCCCCACCCCCCCGCCATTTTCAGAGCACCATTCCTGCTCTTTTAACTGCATGGGTACAACATATAGTAAAGACACCAATTTAGTGTGATTTTCCCTTTCAATATGGACAATTTAATTACCCTGTGAAAACCACACAAATTGAGATGTATATATGTTCACCATCAAACAAATGAATGCAAACTTAAACAGTTATTAACATCAGGGAAAACTTTTAGTGGAGGGGTATACTAGAAGAGGTCTATAGTAACCATGATGAATGACGGACGGATTTCACAGTTATCTACAGTGAGGAAGTTAGTTAGATGTCAAACAGAAATATAGAAAGGAATTTTTTATGGCAGAATTAACTTTGTGTTAAGTTCTTGCCTCAGATAGTTCAAAAATTTGTCATCAGGAATGAAAATGGAATATTGTGATCAACCAGAGAAGACATCATAGAGGAAAAAAGGTTTGTTGCAAGCTATACATGTCTATAGTTAGATGCTAGGAAAAGCAAAATAAAAAGGGATAACTGTACAACTATACAGTGCAGTTTCTTCACAGTCTTGATTCCATTATCCACTTAAGTATTCTTTCATAAACTAACTACCTGCTGTGAGGAATTTGCATTACAGTAAACGTTCTGTAATTTTCTACAAAGATTCATCTCAGTGAAAAATTGCTTCTTTAACTTTTTTTTTGTCCAGTTGCCATTGTATAATTAATGTTGCATGCTAACATACAAGACTTTGAACTACCCATATTTAATAAAACATTACAAAGCTCAAACTGTGTAACTCCTTTATCATTTCATCTAATATTCCCTCTGGGCGGTTGCCCCTGGAACTCAGTCAAGGGAGATTTCTGCTATATTTGTACACCTTCAGTTTTTGATTAGTATTTGAAGAATGTCCAGAGTATAGCCATTATAAATTGCTCCCATTTATAAAAGCTTAGGTTATCTTCTTTTTTTTGTTTGTTTGTCTTGAAATATCAATATTTCTTCTAAATTATTTACATTCATCCAGTTCCACACCATAAGACATTTAACCTTGTTCTGAACGTTTTCCCACTGGGCTTCCCCTGCATTCTTAAATTTGATGGTCTGTTAATGCTGAACATTGAAGTTAACTTCCATCCAAATTTTGTATAAAGATTCTAAACATTATTGTACTTGATTCAATGAAAAAACTCAACTTTAGAACTTCTGGTATTTACTTCACTGACATGACACCTTTGAATTTAGGACTGAATATACACTTACACATATGCATATAGATTAATAAACACTTTGGATCATACTTGGAAGTGTGTCTGAGCTTTTGCTGACCTAATGTAGCACACCAATAATTCATATGAATTATTTTAAGCCTCTTCATAGTCTCTCTAGGTAGCATTTGTTATGTCAGGTCAAACACTGTCTGTATGTGTCCGTTCTGATTCTAGACTGAAGGACAGCCAACTCAGATATCTTCACCATCTTTCCATTTTACAGTTCTAGAAGGAATATGACATTCTTGAGGTTAGCCCTGCTGAGAAGGACCTGGTGTCATGGTGGATGAGAAACTTAACATGAGCTGGCAGTGTGCTGTTGCATCTCTGAAGGCCCATGGTATCCTGGGCTCCATCAGAAGGGGGGTGGCCAACAGGGACAGGGAGGAGATTGTGTCTCTCTACTCTGCCCTCATGAGGCCCCATTTGGAGTACTGTGTCCAGATCTGGGGGCCCCAACACAAGAAAGATGTGGAACTGTTGGAGAGGGTTCAGAGGAGGGCCACGAGGATGATTAGAGGGCTGGAGCACCTGCCCTACAAAGAGAGGCTGAGGGAGCTGGGCTTGTTCAGCCTGGAGAAGAGAAGGCTGCGGGGGGACCTCATTGCAGCCTTCCAGTACTTGAAGGGAACTTATAAGCAGGAGGGGATTCAACTTTTAAAAAGGGTAGATAATGGCAGGACTAGGGGGAATGGACTAAAGCTAAAGGAGGGAAGGTTTAGATTAGATATTAGGGGGAAGTTTTTTTACAAAGAGAGTGGTAAAGTGCTGGAACAGGCTGCCCAGAGAGGCGGTGGATGCCCCATCCACGGAGGTGTTCGGGGTCAGGTTGGCTGGGGCCCTGGGCAACCTTGTGTAGATTCAGGCCTGGAGGTTGGTGGCCCTGCCTATGTCAGGGGGGAATGGAACTCTATGATCCTTGGGGTCCCTTCCAACCCAGACCATTCTATGATTCTATGATTCTATGATTTGGCAACTTTGCATCAATGGAGTAGGCAGGCTAGTTGATTTCTGAAGCTTCCATGTAAGCAAGAAATTTTATATATTCAGTATCTATATAAATTTATACATAAAATATAAACTGTATTGTCAACATGAAAATAAATTAAGCACATTTTTAATCATCACAGACTAATACAAAGACATCATTACTTACTTGAAAATAAATACATGCACAGAAAACATTGCAAAACTGATAAAAGCAGATTTTTTAAAATCTCATGCTACACCACTTTACTAGAGACACGAATGGCTACCCAAGATAGAAGTCAAAGTGGAATCTTCCTAGACAGCTGTCCAGGAAGAAAACAATACACAATATGACCATGAGCATTCCTTCAAGCCAGTGTGTAAAACCTGAAAAATATTTGAGAAAAACATAAGAAAGCAGTGAATAGAGTGACTTCACTTCAATAGTGCTTCAATAATGTCAACTTAATCACAAGTTAGAACTGACTATTCTCACCTTCAGTTAAATAAATTTCCTTAATGCTACCTTGTCGTTGCTTTGGTTTTAAGTCTTCACCTGAGTCAAATCTTTGGTATTGAAGTGAAGATGTTTCTATTAATTTTCATAATAGAGATGCCAGATTAACTTTGTCATGTTCTAATACCTTTCACTTCATCCAACAGTAAAAGAAAGATTCCCTTTTCTTCCTTCAAAATATTTTTTTCCTGGTTTTGTGTGTGGGTTTTCTGTTTGTTTGCTTGTTTGTTTGTTTGTTTGTTTTTTACTGCAGAGTCTAAATGGCACTTGGCTCCCAGATGAACAGACTCAATAAAACAATTCTATTGAAACTAAAAAGTGATATAAGCATTTCTGGACAATCCTAATAGTTTCTGATTCGGAAAGTATGTAAATTTATATATATAAGGGTATGAGAAATCTCCATGAAAATAAAGTTAGATCTAGTGAATTTGTAGCTTTTAATTTGAGGTATGTATTTGCATTTATTTTTACTGTAAATGCAAGCTATAGAAAAAATATACTGCTATTTCTTGTAGGTTTCTGGGGGAAAATAATCCTACTAATTAATCAGTTACTCTTCTCAAGTTGAATAATAGAATATTTTGAGTTGCAGGGCATCTTTAATGTTCACCTAGTCCAACCCCCATGCAATAAAGAGGGACACTTTCAACTAGATCCAGTTTCTTAGAGCCCTGTCCAGCATGACCAGGATGTTTCCAGGGCTGGGCCATCTACCACGTCTCTGGGCAACCAGTTTCATCAATCCCAACATAAAAAATTTCTTCCTTATATTTAGTCTGTATCTGCCCTCTTTAAGTTTAAAATCATTAACCTTCATTTGTCCCCATCTTTCTTCTAAGCCCTTCCATTAGGTACTGGCATGTTGCAACAAAGTCTCCCTGAAGACGTCAAAAACATTTGGATGAGTAAAATATTTGCACGTGTCTATTTACAATTATAAACCTTTCTGAATAAAATCTCCTCATCATTTATGTTGTCAAGCTCAGAATAAGACAAGTATTCAAGTACCAGCTCTTACAAAATGCTGTCAGGATATTGTCTATTTAATCTAATTTGAGCACATGGCATTCTTTCATTTTACTTTACATGTATTAATCGGTCTTTTTTTCCATGCATTTTTTTCACATTATCCACAATGCTTGAATCCTCAAAGGTAGCAACGCTGTTAAATTTTAGTTTGGAATTATACCTAGATTATCTTTAACATTTAATAATTCCATGCTCAGTCTTCTTTTTACCTAAATGGCTGAAGATCTTATTATTTATTTTTATTCAATTTCAAACCTATAAGGCTTTAAACTGTCTGTCTCCTCTATGTATTACAATCTTAATGCACTAAGTGGACTTCAGTGTCTATAGAACAATTTTAAACATGTCGTGAGTAAATGTAAGGAAAATTGAAGCCCTGAAGGAAACAAATGCTCACATATTTTGGCAGCTTACCATTACAAAATTGATATCATCTATATACTGTAGAAAACCAACTAAACTATTATTTTCCATCTGACCCTGACTGATCTAGTCAGTGGTTCTTAAAACTATTTGTTGTATGTCAAGAGCAACTTGTCCCTGAAAAAGTATGAGTTAGTCTTTGCTGAAAAGCAGCATGTAACTTCTGCTACATTCAGAAGTAATCATGTAAGAAATCTGTGGATTTGTTTGGTTTGGGTCTTTTACTTCTTTATTTAGGGGTTTTTATTTGTTTTTAAAATCAAATGCACTTTTGTAATCTCTTAGTTCTCCTGTTTGTAAAGATAGATGAATATTACCTGCCTATCCCTGTGCTTTTTTTAGTGATGACTGAAGAAAATAAAAGACACATGAAATGATGGAGAAGTTAAATCTTGTAATTTTATTCTTTCATTTAGTCAAGATTAACCTTTTTTATTATAAATCCCTGTTCTTCCCTTCTACCCTGCTCTCATCTGGCAGTTAGTTGTTCCTGTTAGTCTTTCCTGAACACAAAAGGTAGTTATGTTAGCAAGCACAAAGTTTCAGACAATTTAATTATGATAGATATTAATAGACACAACACCCAAATTTCTACATGGAAAAATCCACTGAAATAAATTCAAATCCCTTCTCCAAAACTCAAGGACAATCTAGAGAAAATGTTAATGCCATCAACACATCCACAAAATAACTATTTTTAGCAGATTTTTTCAGAAGAAAATTTCAACCTGAGGCAGAGGTTTGCCAAGAAAAACATCCATCAAAATGGGTAACATTCAGGATTTCAGACAGTGTTATGGAGCATTACCTCATCATCTGTCATTTTCTAACACAAATTGGAAATTCAGCGAATCTGCTGAATAGACTGCAACTAAAATTTAGTATAGTAATACTCTACCTTTTAAGATTTGTATCAGGTAAGTGA
The DNA here is from genome assembly GCA_013400835.1 of Zapornia atra. Lineage (NCBI taxonomy): Eukaryota > Metazoa > Chordata > Aves > Gruiformes > Rallidae > Zapornia > Zapornia atra. The sequence continues at coordinate 34,587 of VZTU01013260.1, forward strand.
ATCACCACAGCTACTGAGGATTCACTGCCCACAGTGACCGTGCAAAAATTAGCAAGAGTTAACTCTTAGAAGTCAAGGAGAGGTCATTTTTGCAAAGGCGTTTTTCAAGAGTAGGTAATAACAGCTATAACATACACCCGTCTTGGGCAAAAACATGCACCCATCAAATCTGTGACTTAAAGTTTAATGCAATACCTTAATATTCTCTCAGTATTTCCCCCACAAACCTACAAGAAGTACATATACAAAATAAAACCAAACAAAATTACCCCGTCTGGCTTTCTTTTCTTGAAAAAGTCTGCTATAATCACTGAATCAAATGAAGTATTCTAAACAGATGATTATGTTAATTTAAAATGGCTAGGTTGATGTTTATGCAGCATTTATGCCTGTACTTATTTTATTATGAATGGTTTGTTAAACAGCTATAACTGGTCAACCACAAGCAAAAGTAAATTCATTTTAAAGATTATTACCCAATAAATAATTTGCTGAGGCTTATCTAAACCATATTTAATAAAATTCCTAACCCTTAAAATAGAGAATATTCATTTGCAGCAATTACTGGGGGCTTGTAACTGTCATATGTTCTGTGTGCTTTACCATACACTTTAGAGAGGGTAATCAGATACCTACAGATAGGTAGCCATTAAAATTAAGCATTTTTATCATGCTTTTAGGCTATTCCAAAATGATGCATTTACTAGCTGTAAAAATTAAAGCTGTGAATAATGCGTTCACGTTATTTCAATGATGCCTTGGTAAGGACATGCTACTTTTCTTCTGGAAGAGGAAAATCAGAAAATTCAGCAAAAAATAAAATATTCACTATCAAGAGGTGTGTGAGAGACTGTTCCACCTATGACAAAAAGGACCTCAGGATCACAGCAGAAGTCTTTTCTCCTAGATTAAAAGAACAGGTAACAAAAATATAGAAAAAACAAAAAAAACCAACAAAAAAACCCCAAAACCAAACCAACCTCTATGAAAAAGCTGACAAGGTATTTCTGTAAGATAACAATAGGATGAGGGAGCAATATCTTTCTTAAGAGCAAAAATAGAAGACTGGAGTTGCAGTTATGGAAGCAAAATTTTAATCCAGGTTCTGATTTAATTCCTTGATATTATAACAAAGAATCCTAAAATAATCTGGGACAGACTCCTTGAACTTTCTGTACTCCTGTTTTTATACTTCAAAATAGATTCTTTAATAGAGACACTTCTTTGTTTTGGATAGATGGATAAAAGAGTAAACATTGTGTAGTGGTTTCTCCCTGGGTGGAGGCCAGACACCCACCAAAGCTGCTCTATCACTTTCCTTTTCAGCTGGACAAGGGAGAAAATATATATTGAGAGGCCCAGGAGTCGAGATAAGGACAGGGAGAGATCATTCTGCAGTCAGAGTCATGGGCAAAACAGACTCAACACAGAATAATGGACAGAAACTCTATCATTTATTACACTGCACTGCACACCCAGTGACACCAGAGTCAGATAATGAGAAGTAAAACCAAATCTTAACACACCACCCACCATCCCTCCCTTCTTAGCAGACTCAACTCATGATTTTGTTCACTTCTCCCCCCTAGTTGTCACAGGGGAGATGGGGAATAGGGTTTTTGGTCAGTTCCTCACAAGCTGTTTTCCTTCTTAATGGGGAGGATTCCTCACATTCTTCCCCTGCTTCAGAGTGGATTCCCACCCATGGAAGACAGTCCTTCATGAACCTCTCCAACTTCAGTCCTTTCCCAGGGGCTTCAGCTCCTCACCAACATGCCCAGTGTGGGTCCTTTCTAGGGGGTGCAGTCTCTCAGGCGCAGAATGCTCCAGCCTGGTACCCCACAGAGTCACAAGTCCCTCAGCAAACCTGCTCCAGCGTGGGCCTCTGTCTCCATGGTCTCCAGTGTGGGTCACAGCATTTTCCATATGTCTCCATCTGCTCCAGTGTGGGGTCCTCCATGGGGTGCAGGTGGGGTCTCTGCTTCCCATCATCTTTCATGGGACACAGGGGGGCAACCTGCTTTACTGTTGTCTTCTCCACAGACTACAGGGGAATCTCTTCTCCAGCACCTGGACCACCTCCTCTGTGAACTTATGCACATGACTCCTTCCTACGGAAATCAGCTCTTCACAAACTGCTCCAGCGTGGGCCTTTCCATGGATTGCAGTCCTTCAGGACCAGAATTCTCCAGTATGGGTCCCTCATGCCGTCTCAATTCCTGCCAGCAAACCTGCTCCAGTGTAGGTTCCTCTCCATGGGACCACAGGTCCTGTCAGGATCCTGCCACAGTGCAGGCTTCCCATGCAGTCACAATCACCTTTGGGTGTAACCACCTGGTCTGGTGTGGGATCCTCCATGGTCTGCAAGGTGTTACCTGCTCCACCATGGACTTCCATGGTCTTCAGGGGGCCAGCCTGCCTCACCATGGTCTTCTCCGCTGGCTGTAGAAAAATCTCTGCTCCAGCACCTGGAACACTTCCTCCGTTTTTTTTCACTGACCTTGGTATTTTCAGAAATGTTCTGATCATATATTCTCAGTCTTCTTTCCAGATATGGTTGCTGTTACACTTCCCTCACACCTTTTTAAATATGTTATTACAGAGGCATTAGCCCTACCACTGATGGGCTTAGCCATGGCCAGCAGTGGATCCCTCTTGGAGTCAGCTGGTATTAACTCTTTCAGACCTAGGGAAAGTTTCTAGCAACTACTCAAAGAAGCCACCCCTGCAGCCCCCGCCCCCCATTACCAAAACCTTGCCGTACAAACCCGAAATACAAATACTCCCCTCACCCAAACTTTAAAGCATGCCTTGTCATGCAAACCTTGCCATGAAAACCCAATGCAACCTGCTAAGAAGTATGATGAGTGATAAATATATCCGCACTTTTTTGGAAGGAGAAGTACAACTGAATTATAACTACAGTTGAAAAAAAAGGAAACAAAATTGTTTCTATGTATGTTGTTACACTCTCCTGAATATTTTATGTTACTGCCTTAACCTGAATTTTCTAAAATCAAGCACAATCTTCAACATAATGAGATGTAAATGCAATATCAGTTTGTGAACTGTCCTACTTTGTTAATTGAGGGGATAGAATAGTTTACCTAATCAATTATTATAATTGTAAATAAAATTTAATTGAAGTTTTACCTGGAGGCTGGTATTGATTAGTAAGACTTTAGTCATCACCAGAATTTTTTTTATTTATTTTTTTTTAATTTTCCTCAAGAGAAACTTCGATCTTTTAAAATCTAAAGACTTTTCAAGTCTTAACAACTTTGCCTTTCAGGAAAGTCTTATTAATGGCTAAACTTATTTCCTACAGCAAAAATGAAAATAAAAGTATTTGCTTTCTGAATGGTTAATAGTATCTTTTTGTCTTAAAACAAAGTCAGAAAACTTTTGTTAGGTTGTTCCTGAGAACTAAAGGCTTTGAGGCAACTTAAAATTTTATAAGCCTTTATGGTTATACAGTTCATCATTCCAATGTCCAAGAACTAAGTGGGTAGGCGTAAGCTGCAATTTTTTCTCATAATAGTGCAACTTAACTAGAAGAATTTGGTTTGCAGATGGATACAAGAAAACTGTATTTTCTTATAACCTTCTGGGTAGATAATGTATTGCAAAGGAAAATTTTTAAAATATGCTAAAAGTACCCGCAGGGAAAGAGCAACTAGTCACCCTACTTTGGCAGTGGTATAAAATGTGCAAGAGGATCAGAGCAGATTATGAAAGCAGTTTTCAAAGTAAAATAATATTGCTGGTATCATTTGGGTTACACTGCTTTGTTAACTGCAAAATCTGGCATTTGCCTATAAAATTATTACAAGTGTTGATGGAAAACAATATTACATTTATATGTTTATTTTAATAAATTAGAAATAATTGTTGTTATTTACCAAACAGATTGAAAAACAGCTTTTTCAGACTTAGACATCTTGAAGTTTTTTAAGCTAACAGAAATTACAACTGTAACAAACAAGCATCTTTTCTACAGATAATTCAGGGCAGAAATCCGACACTTGTTGCTTTTAATCATGGAAACATCTTACCACATACAAACTATATAATTGTATTTTTCCTTTGACCATTTTTAAGAGGGAATATTTCCCTTTTAACCTTTTTAACCTTCACATCATCATAACCATGTTATGATCTGCCATATTGGACTTCCATCTGTTAAATTATGTAGAGGAGAAAAAATGGAAAAAGGAGTGTATGACATCATTTGTAGTCTGTAAGTGGAGTCATTCTGGTCTTTCAAGAGACATAAAGGAAACCCAGAGAGAAGCAGTAGTAAGACATTCAAGCTCTCCACGGAAAATACAGTGACATGGTAGTAAGAAATCTTACGCAGCTTTCCATGTTTTAGCTCTAGAGATAAGGCTGTACAGGTAGATCTCAGTTCCATAAATCGTTAGACAGCTTTAGCATTACATGTATGGTTAGCCTCATTAAACACAAGGAGTACAAGGCTTAGGAAATATATTAATAATGTTAAGACAGGACCTACATTTTTTAAATAATTCAGAGATCTTTAAAGATGAAAAATGCTTTATAGACATTTGATACAGACAAGGTATTTTTCTTTCCTCTTGTATGCATTTTTCCTTCAGGACAGTGGACAAAAAAAATGTTTCAACAAAAATCAAACAGCAGAAACTGATTGCATTAACCCAGAAATGCAGAAATGGCTAGGAGTTTTCCAGCATGAGATTTTTAAAAAGGAAGTATGGATTAAACTTCTCTCGCAGAAATTTATTCAGCAGCATTGTCTTCCACCAGAAGTTTCATCAATAGTCAGAATAGAAAGAGCTGTGGGAAAAAAAAAATTCAGACAACAGACTGCTTGACCTGATCTATGTGGGATATAAGAGATTTAGTTCAGTTTGCCTCAGATATACCAAAGAGTGCCAGTTTGCATAGACTAATACGAGTAATTCACTTTCTTCCTATTGAAAGCTCTGTGGAATACTGTCCCTAAATCATTATATTTTGGAGTTGGCTTCATCATTAGGAAATAGAGAAATGTAAAAACATGGAATACCAGGGCTGACATAAGTTTGTTCGCTTTGGTCCTCTGCTTCCAGGCATGACTTACATATCTATATGATACCTGACAAAAGTTTATGTAACCTCTTTGTAAATTATGAGAATCATTCCACAACGTTTTTAGGCAATCCATTCTAATAATTCATGGTTCTTCTTACTAGAAAGATTTTCTCAAATTAAACAGATCTCTCTGTGAATTAAACCTCTTGGTCTTTGTTCTCATTACTTTCAGTATTCCCTTCTTTTTGACAGTAGCCTTTTGTATGTTTGAATAGACATCTCATTTTTTCTCCTCTTCAGAGTCCATTTGTAAACAGATCTAAGTCTTTCATTTACTTCTCACAGACAACAATTTATGGACCTATGATCATATTCTGGGCCACAAATCAACACCATATTTATCTTTGTGAAGGCTGATGCCCAGAATGTTGTACACTTTGTCCCACCAAATTCCTAATTCTCTATTGACTAGGTAAGGAACCTAGACTCAACTGTGTTTTGTCAGATGAACTCTAGATTTACTCTTTCACCTTGATTCAAAAGATTTGTTAGAGATCGTAATAAATCCATGTTGATTTTCATTGGTCACATTGCTACGCATATAAACCAATTGATGTACTGGGTCTGGCTGAGATGGAGCTTATTTTCCCCACAGCAGCCCTCATAATGCTGTGTATTGATAGTCAGCAAGGTATCAGTGACACACCAGTGTATCTATTACTGAGCAGCACTGGCACACATCAATGTTTCTGCCCCTTCCACCAGTAGGCTGGAGGTGGGCATCTTGGGAAGGGACTGTGGTGGTTTCACCCTGGCTTGAAACCAGACACCCACCAAAGCTGCTCTGTCCCTCCCCTTTTCAGCTGAATGGGGGAGAAAATATATATTGAGAGGCTTAGGAGTCGAGATAAGGACAGGGAGAGATCATTCTGCAATTGGCGTCGTGGGCAAAATGGACTCAACAGGGAATAAAAGAAAGCTCTCTAATTTATTACACTACACTACACACCCAGTGACACCAGTCAGATAATGAGAAGTGTGACCAGATCGTAAAGTACCTCCCCTCATGCCTCCCTTCTTCACAGACTTTAGTCATGATTTTGCTCCCTTCTTCCCTCCCCATTGTGGCACAGAGTGGGGCAGGGAATGGTGTTTTCGGTCAGTTCCTCCTGAGTTGTCTTCCTTCTTAGCTGGGGAGAAGGGAACTCTTTAGACCCTTCCCCTGCTGCACTGTGGGATTCCACCAGATGGGAGACGGTCCTCCAGAACAGCCTCCAATGTGAATCCTTTCCCACGGGGCTTCAGCTCCTCAGCAATGCCCTTAGTGTGGCTCCCTTCCATGGAGTGCTGACCTTCAGGCTCAGACTGCTCCAGCCTGGTCTCACATGGAGTCACAAGTCACCCAACAAACCTGCTCCAGCACAAGTCGGTCTCTCCACAGGCTGCAGGTTTCACTGCCAGGAGTTTGCATCAATGTGGGCTTCCTACAGGGTCACAGTATCCTTCAGGTGTCTTTACCCGCTCAGGCGTGGGGTCCTCCACTGGCTGTAGATGGAATATTTTCTCCCTGTCATCATCCACAGGCTGCAGGGGGACAGCCTGCTTCACCATGGTCTTCTCCACAGGCTGCAGGGCAATCTCTGTCTCATCTCTCTCTTCGGCACCTGGAGCACCTCTTTCCCCTCCCCTCTTCACCTGCCTCCTCCACTGGCCTTGGTGTCTGCACAGTTTCTTACATCTCCTCACTCCCACCTCTGGAGGCAAAGCAGCTGTTTGAATTTTTTTTTTCTTAAATGTGATTCCCAGAGGTGCTGTGACCATCGCTGATGGGCTCAGCCTTGGTCAGCAAAGACTCTGGCCTTGAGCCGGCTGATGTTTGCTCTGTTGGGCCTGCAGAGAGCTTCTGGCTGCTTCTTGCAGAAGCCACCCCTGCAGCCCCCCTTCTCCACCAGAACCCAGCCACATAAAACTACAAGGACAGTCAGGACAGCTGACCCAAAATTATCAATGGGATATTCCATAGCATATGACCATCTTCTCATCAGTAAGAAGCGGAGAGATAGAAGGACATGGGGAGCATTTGTTTTTGACATTTATCTTCCAGAACAACTGCTACACACACAGAAGCCCTTCTTCCTGGTGTGTGGTCAGACATCACCTGCTGATGGGAAGTAGAGAATAAATCTCATGGATTTGCTTTGCTTCCATGCATGGCCCTTCCCTTTTCTTGTATTAAACTGCCTTTATCTTGGGTTGTTTGATTTGGGTTTTTTTAATCTTATTTTTCTCCCCTCCCTGTCCTGCTGAGGAGGGGAGTGATTGAGTGGTTTGGTGGACACCTGGTGTCAAGCCAAGGTTAAACCACCACAACTGGTTATCAGTCCAGAATTTCTGTTGGAACTAAAGTAAAGCTAAAGAAATTTTCTTGGCAGGCTTTTACAGCTGTTCTTTCTGCTGTGACATAAACTTGACTACTTATTGTCTGTTCTGGATGTTGATGGCTATTATGCATGGCTATTGAAATGAAATTCTGTCTTTAATTACCTTTCTGAATATTATTATATGAATAAATTAAATTCAGTATTCTTTGCTAGTTAAATGGGTGGAGTGCAGGACAGGTAGGAAATCGTAAGAATGAGGGCTGACATAGCTAAAACTCGCTTTTGCTAATGTTTCAGGCTTTGCTGTGTACTAGATATAGTTCTACAATCAGGAAGAGAAAAAACCCCACCCTCTTTTAATGCTGGTAATCAAATAGTATACATAAGGCAAGGACTACTGATTTGATGCAGGAATATTTAGTCATTGACAAACACAGTGGTATGGGGTATGTTGCTCGTGGTTTTTTTAAAGAGACAGTATTTATTTCATAAATTCTGTCTGACACTACTGAGATGTAACAACTATATAATTATATAGTCCTATGCAAATATATTAGAGGAAGATTTAAGTAGGAAATGGTGACATGGGTTTATACTGTTTCTCTGTATATGTGGGAGTTTTGCAACATGAATTTAGAAAATGTAAATTCCTAATATGCCATTCAAGTTGTTGTACAATGTTTTTTTAAAAAAACCCATAGCTTCATCAGTCCTTTGTCATAGTATCAGAGAGAATAACAGAAGTATAACATCCTTGCTTTCCTCAATTAAGAGAAACTTAGAGTTTTAATTGAAACAGACGCTTCTTTCCACTGTTAACATTATTCAGTTGGAATAGAAAGGCATATGTTTTCGAAACAGAATTCAAACTTTTAATCTTTTTGGAGTTACTTTAGTTTGTACAGCAAACTGAACAGCAAAACTGGTAACCATGTGGATGTCTTTAAAATATAGCTTTTTTAAGATTGTCCTTAAATACCCTGATTCATACAGCCTTAACTTGGCCAGTGTTTGCAGCTATAGTTAGTTCTTATGTAAGCGTTTTTAAAAGGTATGGGAAAATATTCCTAGAAATTGACCAGATCAATGGGAAAACAGACATCATAGATGCTTGCATTTTTTTCCAGTTAATCTTCTTTTGTTTGTATACCCAAAATGGACACTTCATTTTTGGAATAATATATTTTTTTAACTTCATGCTAAAACCCCTAGAATAATTTGATGTAGAAATTATTCTAAACATAATATCTAGTTAAAACCTAGCTCCAAGCAATTGCAATGCATTTTTGAGTACACATTTTTAAATCATGCTAATAAATCCGGTCATGTCATAAACAACGAAGAGGTTATAACCCAAAAGTTCTGTAAGATGAATAGTCGCCTAATCCCTTTTGCATCATCCTTTCTGGGTCATTGAGAGTAGCTGCACATCTGCTTTACTCTCAGGTACTAGTACTATCCAGGGACAATGACAGGGACAGAAAAGTGCAAAGGTAAAACCTGTGTCCAATTCATATAGGTGTCCATGAACACGTTGAGTTCTTTTGTTCATGTATACCTATGTCTGTGTACCTCACAGAATCTTCCCTGCCTCTGTGTTATTTTATGTACTATGAAATGGAATGAAACACTCTCAGAGACAGAATTCTTTCATCACTTTAACATGAATGCTGATGGCACTGCAAGTGATATTTTCAGAATAAGGGGAATATTCTTGCCTTATTAAATTCAATCTTCCAGGTGAATTTTCTGTCAGAAGAAATGTTAGAATGGATTGTTGAAAACTGTGGTAGTAGTCAGAAAAGTGACTGTCAATGTGAAGCTCGTCATTTAACATATTGGCTAGTCTGTGTACATCATGACTACTTTCCTGTCAAAAGTAGGCTGTTACAATAGCTAACACTGTAGTACTCATTCAGCTGTAGAAAACTTTACATCAGTTCATGCAATCCTTATTTTTGTTGATATATTTTATTGTGATTCAAGAATCCTTATTACAAGAATCCAGGAAAAAGGACACAGAACAGACCAATTTTCTAATCTCAGATTGAATTCACAGGTCTGACAAAAAGGAGAAAAAACTCAAACCAACCCCCCAAAACCTAAAACCTGATCTCATTGATACTAAGCAAGCTTCAATAAAAAAGGCTGAGTGAGAGTGAGGGAAGAACCCTGCATTCTTACACACTGTAAAAGCAGTCACTATCTAAGGTCAAAAGTAGTTAAAGGTTTCTTATCCATATTCCCCAGTTCCAAATCCCTAATTTCTCCTATAGGTTACACACATCTACTTTATTACAAATGAGTTAGTCACCGGCATTTATAAAATGCACTACAGTGTCCCTCTCACCATACATCCTAACCAAGAGGTAAAAAAAAAAAGGTAGCTTCATCTATACTAGCTGGTGAGAATGGCATTTGGCCCATAATAGCCTCCAAACTATGCTCAGATATTGTCTGGTAGAGAGCTCATTGGCATGAGCCAAGTCTGTGCAAGAGATTATATGAGGAGGATTGAGGTGAGGAGCTGTCACTACAGCTTTATCAAATGTTAAATTAAGTGAAACTGAAGCATTTTTGTCTGCAGATTAATTTTTAGTGATGTCAGAATTTTAAAGTCTTCTGAAAACTTTATTTAAAATTTAATCAAGACCTCTTATTTAATTAAAAAA